>CM048825.1:0-565444 GCA_026586065.1 Dioscorea zingiberensis | reverse complement strand
AAATGTTTTTGCTTCTCATCGCTAATTTCCTTGGGTCTTGCATCATCACCTTCAATAGAAATAAGCATTTCCTTAGAACAAAGTGAATCAAACATCTTACCCTTCCATGTTCTCCGTTAGCACTATTGAGACTACCCATTCTACTTGTGTTTACTTCTATGGCTCTTTGAGAAATTTCGTTGAATACCTTGAATGTCAACCAAGCTTTTGATACCACTTATTGAGAAAAAGTAAGATATAATCCCAATCTTTACAACCTTACCACACATTGAGAGTCATAAGTAGATAATGTCCCAATTAATCAAACCAAAAAGAACAAACATGATAATCAAGCATCACAATGACAACATGATTTATATAAAAAACCAAATGACAGAAAAGCCATGAGATATAAACGGATATACTATGCAATGAGAGAATTTGGAGTATAAAAGAATATCAGTCATCTCTATAAGAAGTAATAATAAGCTCTAACCAAAGCTTGAGTAAACAAAAAAAACTCAAACATCCTTGAGCTCTAGAAGCCTTGTTGAAGAAAATAAAGAAAAGGCCTCTTCAGTTTTAATGTACAACAAACCCATGGTAATTATAGATCAGCCCCAAAGAGCCACAGATCAATTAGAGTGAACAAGGCCTTAGCGTAATATAAAGATGTTCCATGTTTTGCCCCATTGGATGTGGAACTAAAGCTTTATAGGAAAAGAGAGCTGGCTTGGTTTGGGTGTAAAAGGATGAAGTTGGACATGTCTCAAGGCCTAGCTGCTTCACTCCTTACCATATGGGTCTAGCCCAACCAAAAACATTATGAGCCCAACACCTTTTTTTTTTTTTGAGAAAAGTGGATAAACCACGTCCATACAATTTTATTTTATTTTTTGAGAAAGGTGGTGTGAGGTGTAAAGTCATTTGTATTGGTTTTTATTTGGTCAAAAAAGGGGAACAAAACACAAGTCACCCTTGTTTTATGGAAGAAAGCATGGATGAAAGCCAGCCTTATTTTATGGCATTGTTTCATGGTTGCTTGTCTCCCAAGAGAAAGGATATGAGCCTTCTATATCTTGTTCATCAAAGGGAAGGTAAGCAATCAAACCCCGTTTCAAGCACCCAAGAGAGAGCAATCCCATCCAAAAGTTTTCAAAGAGAGAGAGAGTTTCTCCTTTATATGCGGTATTATTTTCCCAATATTGAGTGCATTGTTTCTCCTATTACAAGAGAGATTAGAATTGTTATCTCCTTGTATTTAGAGAGAAAGTATATTGTAATCCCTATTTTACAAATAGTGAAATCCTCATGCTCCTGCCCGTGGTTTTCCCCCTAATTTGTTTTGGGGTGGTTTTCCAAGTAAAATATTTGTGTCTTGTTTATCTTCAATTTTTCTCAATTTCACTTTGATTCCGTGCCAGCTTTGGCCCATAATTTCATAATTTCCTAACGGATGGATAAACCACATTCATTGAAAAGTAAAGATAATAATAAGATGAATCCAACACAAATTAATAGGAAGAAAGATCCAAGATCAAATGTTTGATCTCAGAACATTAAGAATTCTCGCTAAACAGAGCTTGCAAAAATACAAGTAGAAAAACTCAAATATAGGTTTAAATTCAAGGAAAAATAAAAAATAGCTGATACGAGTTCAATCCTCAAAAACCCTCCTGTAATCACTTCATCATCCTAGTTTTTTCATCTGAAATGCTCTAATCCTAAGGTTTATCATCTAAGAAGCATCAAGAATCCTAGATATTAACGCAGAATGGAATCAACACACTAGAATGCGCAATTCATCGGAGTGACGCGAAGTGGAATCCAGCAAACATAGATCAAATGGAAGACATAAGCAATGATATCGAATAGACTGACCTCCACTACTCTCTTCTGGCGCTCGTTGATCCAAATCTCCAATTCGAAAACCCTAGCTCCATTCCCCACCATTCGAGGGAATCTTCTTTTCCCGCCACCAGACAATGAACATATACCCTTTCCCCCCCCTCGTAATGGGCCACTGGGCTACTCATCAAATTGGACCACTTTCAAATGGTGAATTCTAACAAATCCATATGCACTGTTCTCACGGTATGATACCTAAGTGGGGGTTACATGGTAGTATATTTTGGGTTCTAATGTATATATAGGGTTTTGGGTTTTGGAGTTGCAGGGTACTATTTCTAAGACACATCGCGTTATTTTTACTACAGTGTTTGGGGCCACAAAATTTGAAACTTAAAATCCAAAATGTGAAAGTTAAGATTCAAAGTTCATACCATACCAGGGAAAAATCCTACGGTACAACGCACCCTTTCAAATTCTATATATAGAAATAAGAAAAAATTACTTGCAAGTCCCTAAAAAAGTATGTATTTACTTAAATGCTCCAACAAAAATATACTTATTTGATTATCCCTATAAAACATGTTTTATTGCTTATATACCCTTATCTCCTTGTCTGGCAACTTAGAATTTTAAGTTCCTGATCATAGTTTAAAAATATTTAAATTATTCTTAACTATTTAGGTGCATTTAAGCAATTGAGGGGTATCTTAACAAAAGCTCATTTAGAGAGGTAGATGAGATACTGCTCCTAATAGGTATCATAACAAATCTTGAGCAAAGAGATGAGAGAGGTTGGTGAAAGTTGGAATGCTTCATCGGATTTTGAAGGAGAGATCCGTTGTAATCGAAGACTCTTCTGATTTGTTCCTTCAATAAGGTATCAGAGGGATTAACGTCTCTTTCAAAGATCAGCCTCTAAGGCTCAAAGCTTACAGAGAGGAAATTGTGGAGAAAGAAGATCCAAACAACTCCGAATAAAGAAGAAAGGAAGAGATTCACAAAGAAATACTGGCTTTCAATCCCAACGAAATCCAAATTGAATTTTGGTTTCTGAATTTTGGTCCTCTCTTCGTGAGGCAATGACCTAGGCAATTATTTTGACAATTGGACTCTTATCTTGGTTCCTATAATCATGTCACGTGTCCTCAGATATTTTCCCATATAATAATAATAATAATAATATGGTTTTGGAGTTTTTTATCTATTTATTTTGTGTGAATATATGTATGTGTATAAATAGTTTTTTTTTTATTTATTAATATTGATATGTATGTGTTATTTGTCATGCATGTCCATTCCAGCATTGTTAAGATTTCCAAATCAATTTGAGAGCAATTGATGGATGAACAAAAATGATTTCTGACCTTGAAAATTTCAAGTGGAGACACAAAACTTTTGGAGAGGTCAACAACTAGCCTAGCCAAAAGCCATTAGTGCTCACAAACAAATAGTCAAAAGATGAAGATTTTAACATGTCAATTCATCATTCATTCATTTTTATTGTGATCATGTTCTGATGCTTTCTTTTGAAGGCATAGAGTAGGAGAAAAAAAGGTTGCATGAGTGATCTAATTCATGAAAGCTACTCATTCTTCCTGTCCTTCAATTCCAAGGAAGAGAAGGCCTACAAATGAGGTGTGAATACAAAGACCTACAAAAAGAACTACAAAAGCTGTTTGCTAGCTTTTGTTTTGTTTTTTAATTATTTTTCCTTCTCCATTAGAGAAAAGTATGAAGAAAAAGCTTTTATAAGAGTCATTCTTGTCACTATCTAAAGTTTTCTAATTATTAATGATTGTTAATTAGTATCAAAACATGAGTTTTCTCCCACTAAAGTTTTCTAATTATAAATCATTGTTAAGTATCAAAACATGAGTTTTTCTCCCACTTGAATACTTCTTTAAGGGAACTTTAACTTCACAAACACAAACAATACCCATAAAAATCCAAGCAGAATCTGACAAACAAAACAAAACAAAGAATTATGACACTTTTCTTATATGACATAGTCGCATAAGAGTACATATTAGATGGTAGGATATGTGACAAACGGAACTAAAGATCACTAATTAGATTTCTACAATAGAAAAGTTTGATGGAGTGATAAAAAATAGAGGAAATTATAAAAAAAAATACCCAGTGGTTTGTGACTTTTTCAATTCGGTCCTTGTGGTTCAAAATTGAACCACAACGACTCTGTGGTTTACCCGTTTATCACTTTAATACCCTGTAATACTATGCATTCAAGGTCGTGTTCTGTTTGCCCCCCCTAGAGCATGTTTGAAGGATTTCCAACCGTATGGATGGGAAGATTGTATTTTCATATAATTTGGTAACCGCTGGTCATTCCCAACTTAACGGCGGTTGAAATTCCTGATCGCTCTTGATTCCTATAAAATAAGAACCGTTAAGATAGAAGATCCTACAAGTTAAATCATTGTATGAAAATTGGCGAAATTTGAAACTTATTTTTCGATGATGCTTCCCATCCATACGGTTGGAAATCCTTCAAACGCGTGCTCTAGGGGTCAAAGCGAGACGCGCGGCGAATCTCATTGTCACGATAAAGCCGATAAAGAAATGAGTAAGCGAGTCATAGGTTCAATTTTGAACCACAACGATTGAATTGAAAAAGTCACAAACCACAGGGTACTTTTTTGTAATTTCTCCTAAAAAATATACAGGACTTAATTTTCCACAATTAATTAAATTTTTATTTTCATTTTTTAATAAATGTGGACAATTCATTAAAAGCATGTAACATAGGTGATTTGAATCTTCTTATGAGAAGAAATATGCTAACTATATCTAATAAATGGGGCAAGCCACTAAACCACACATAAACCAGTACCATTGGTTGACAAGTGAACTCATGCATCAAAATTTTGACACTTTGAAGGACAATTAAGTAAGTTTTCACCAACTCATTACTAGAAAAATAAACCCAAGTTAATAAAAAGAACCAAAAATACAGTTACTAGTTGCCCCAAAAAATCCGCATGCCAACCTTTTATCATGATTATTATTGATCATGCATCTTTCATTAGTCCCTAAAACACTAGGGAACTTTGAAAAAAGAAAAAAAATCTTGAAAGGAAAATGGTTAAGAACTTTTGTTATTGTTTATAATTATAATGCAAATAAATAAAGAATAAAAAGATGGTGTTCAATATAAAAAATTGTGAAAATTTTCATTAACACATTAGTTATAAGTAATTATAATTAACATCTAATTATTTAACAGAACAGTAATATAATGCTTAGCATATATGATTTTGTGAGATTGATTATAAAGGGGTAATGAATTGAGAAGGTCCAAGCTATAGTGCTTTCCAAATTGTAATACATAAGTCCCCGTAAGAAAAAGTGTGTGTTTGGGGATGTAGCAAATAGTGAGGGGGGAGATCTATGGTTACTGTTTCAAGGGATTAATAAATAATTTTCCCTTGATTATATTAATGGCTAGAGACGTATAGTCCTTTTCATGGCTTAAAATAATAAATTACAAACATATTTTTTTAAAAATTAAAACAATGTAAACATTTTTGGAAAAATAGATAAACATGCATTAAGAAGACCCAACATAATTTACTTTGAGAAGTATATGAGCAAGTTACAAATAATTGGAACCTTTTAAAACTAAATATTTATCTGTGATCCAAGACCAAACAAGTCATTTAAATCAATTTAGAATTATAACTTTTGTAATGTCTGCATTTATTCTATATATGTAGCATTTTTTTTATTTCTTTTGACAAAGACAACAAACGGCCATAAGCGTAGGTCAAGTGAACGCGTGTATAAACATAAATACCGATCCGGATTAGTGTGAGAGCAACACCATATCATTGCGGTAGCATGTACGTATGATTGCTCAACCCTGGGTTAGTCCATAGAGGAATAACACCACACCTGACTCTCATCTTACAAGAGTGGGGATTCGATGCACGGTAAGATTAATCCATCTAGAAGAGAAAATTATGAGGCCCAAATATCAATAAAGCACAGGTTGTTGGTTCGGTATATGTAGCATTTATTCTATATACATATATATAGAATAAATGAAGACAAGTAAGCATACACTGTTTCTTCCACCACAATGCACAAAGACAGGCAAGCCACTTTGAAATGCCAGGTTTCCATCTATAAAAGACACATCACTGAAAGTAAACTCACTACATTTCCTCTTTCTCTCTGAGCTGTGTGCTGTGTGTAAACTCTGGTTATTCACCTGCAACCCACCAACTCTGCATCTAAATTGTTGAAAGTGTTTGACTATTGAAGTGAGAGAAGATGAGAGTGGTTTTGTTGTTGATCTTGGTGTGCATGGGAGTGATGGTGAGAGGGGGGAATGGAGCAAAGGCAAGGCACTTCAGATGGGAGGTAGGGTATGTGTTCTGGTCACCTGACTGTGAGGAGAACATGTTGATAGGAATAAATGGGAGATATCCAGGGCCAACCATCCATGCTAAGGTTGGCGATACAATTGTTGTGGAACTTAAGAATAGTCTCCCAACTGAAGGAATTGTTATCCATTGGCATGGAATCAGACAGGCATGTCTTCTTCTTCTTCTTCTTCTTCTTCTTCTTCTTCTTCTTCTTCTTCTTCTCTAAATACACCACATTCATTGAAAATATAAGAGAGTTTAGTACTTGGATAAGAACAACAAAGGAAAATAAAAAAGAGGAGATGGCCAACAGATGGGCAAAAAAAGCATGTTGATATAATAGAAATATACTAGTCTAAGTATCAAGCATGTTTCATTAGATGCATGTATGCTACACACACTAGTCTTCTTTTTCTCTGTCTTTTTCTTTTTCTTTTTATTCTCTCTCTCTCTCTCTCTCTCTCTCTCTCTCTCTCTCTCTATATATATATATATATATATATATATGGAGTAAAATAAAAAATAAAAATAAAACCACAGGGGATGCCCAACAGATTGATAAAATAAGTTAGCATAGAAATATAAGAGAGTTTAGTACTTGGATTAGAACAACAAAGGAAAATAAAATCAGAGGAGATGGCCAACAGATGGGCAAAAAAAGCATGTTGAGATAATAGAAATATAATAGTCCAAGTATCAAGCATGTTTCATTAGATGCGTGTGTGCTATATACACTAATCTTCTTTTTCTTTTTCTTCTTTCTGAGAGAGAGAGAGCGCTTAGCACATGGAGTAAGATAAAAAAATAAAAATAAAACCACAGGGATGCCCAACAGATTGATAAAACAAGTTAGCATAGAAACAAAATTATCCCCCTTCCTATATATATATAGATATACAATAAAAGTATGAAGCGTGTCGCTTACATGTGTGTATACTATACATGGTTAAAGTTATAGATGCCCACTAACCCAAAATTTGAAGCATTAACTCTACTGTAAAGAATAAAAACTAGTTCAACTTGTTGAGGTTCACCCATACTGTTAAAAGTGAGTCTAATGACCTGAAAAGTGAAAACTTGTTTGATAAAACACAAACCCTAATTTCTTTTAATATGTTGATTTGGTTGTTCTCTATGTAGTCTAGTGTTCTTGGTGTGCTTTCAATTCATGTTGATGATCTTGCAGTTTGGAACACCATGGGCGGATGGAACAGCATCCATCTCACAGTGCCCGATCAAACCTGACGAAACCTTCACATATAGATTCAAAGCAGACAAGGTATGCATGTACAAATGACAGTGAAAATTTCATGCAGGTCCCTGAAAGATTTGATAAGGACTGGAATACAAGTTTGAAACTCCTAATAGAGTTGCATGACAGTATTGTGGTTGTTGTTGATTAGGCTGGAACGTACTTCTATCATGGGCACTATGGGATGCAAAGGTCTGCAGGGTTATATGGGTCACTCATAGTGGATGTGGCTCAGGGAGAGAAGGAGCCATTCCATTATGACGGAGAACTAAACCTTCTACTCAGTGACTGGTATCACCAAAGCATGCATTCTCAGATGCTTGGCCTCTCTTCCATTCCTTTCCGTTGGATTGGAGAACCCCAGGTCAGAAACTTAAAACCAGATCCAGTATTTTGATTTACACCTGATTTGTATGTATCAGATGTGGTTTGAACCTTCAATCTCTCCGTATGAGAGGGAAAGTACTAACCAACTTACATTATGAAAGTTAATAACCAAGACAACTTATAACTAAAATCAACTTGGTCTGACAAATAAATTGTCAATTGTGAATTGTCGTTTGAAGGGACAGCTATGAAAAATAAAATCAAGATGAAAAAACATAGATGTACTGTGTATATTTAAGCAAGCCCAGGATATTTTGTTTAAAATTTTCCTGGGCCCACAGAACATGATGTTAGATAGAAGTGGGTGGTGAAAAGGTTGCATTGACTAAGCAAAAGGCAAAGTACAGATGGATGGTAAGCAAATTGCAACACCAACTACAAATTATTGAAGCACAAAGTGCAACTGATCTGGATAGCAAAACCAAACTGCATGTCGACATGTAAACACTTGTTATTTGAAGAATATTCCTTTATGGCCGCAACTTGGCTCACTTCCTTAGATATCAAATAAACACAAATACAAGTACATATGTATTTTATTTAAAGAATTAATTCAATAAAACAATAAATATGTTCAGTAACCATGGTTGCAGCAAATAAAAGCCTTTTTTTTTTAATAAAAACTTACTAATCTTGGATGCAGAGTTTGCTGATCAATGGCAGGGGCCAGTACAACTGTTCATTGGCAGCACATATTCTTGACGATGGATCAAGCTCGTGCCAGAAAAAAAGCAATGATTGTGCGCCATTAGCCCTTCGAGTCCTGCCAAAGAAGACATATAGAATAAGAATAGCTAGCACAACCTCACTTTCTTCTCTCAATCTGGCCATTGGAGTAAGTATGCTATATGAGCATTAGACATTGATATTATGCAATATATGTTCAACTACACACACATTGCACAATGCCATTGATCACAAACAAAAACGAAATTTAGTTCATGCCACCTTCTGATTGACTGCACATAGGAGCTCCATTATGCAAGCCAGCTAGTGACAACAAATCTAAACAGTGGATAAAATGTAGAGCCTCCTGAATCCTGCTGCTTAAGCAGCTTTTGTTAACATCACAAGCTAAGGGTTGTGAGAGAAATGGTGCCAGTAATTGATAAGTAACAGTGACCATTAAAACTTGAGATAAAGAAGCGTTAGTATTGACATGATGGGTCCCACAGGCAAGATTGACAATTAATTCCAACCATAGGGTTGAAGTTAACCCAGCAATATTGGTGTCTCCAGTCACAAAATTAGCTGAACAATATACACACTAAGGAATAACACGCATACAGAATGTCAATTAGGCAACCAATCATATTTATTTGCTTCTAAAGATAGAAGTAGAGCTGATCATGTTTCTGACATGAGAATTTGTTAAAAAAATATGTAATGCTTGCTCTGCCTTAGAAAAGCACACTCTTCTTAACTGCCCACACTAGGAAATAACCACTACATTCTATCCCCGTTTGAGGACATAAGACAATGACTTCCTGACATTTTGTCAATTGTAATGGTCACCAACAAAAAAATAGAAGAAGAAAAATGTAAGAGCTGTGAAATCTAAGATACAAGATCTTTGTAGTGGATATGTTGCCAGTTCAGAAATTTTTCCATAAACAATTCAAAAGCAACGAATCTTACCTATTATCCATGGTTGTCTGATAGAAGTTCTCAAGTGACACTTGGAGCAAATAGTTGATCATAAAATCATTTTCATAAGTTAATGTTAACACCAAAAGTTTAGAATTATTGTGAAAGTACATGGAAAGTGGGTTTACCTTTTCCTTGGATGAATATACACATTTGGGAGAATTTCTTGAAAGACCGAACTGAAACAAAGGTTTTTCATTTGTGAGAACAACCCTTGACTCTTTCCTCCCAATTAAATTTTCCTCTATGATCATGGGCTTTTCACCTATAAAGAGCTTTCAATGGCCATCAATTAAAACTTAAGTCTATGTTGTTAATTACTCTTCTTTTCAAAAGATATATTGATAAAAAAAATGTTAACTTGCAATCACATGGATTTCCTTAATATTCTGAATCCCTGATGCATATTATTCCAATCTCAAAACATTCTGGTCGCATAATATTGTTAATGAGTAGGAATAGCTTTCCAATTTCAATAATAAAGTTCAAGTAGCAATAGCCCCCACAAGAAGAGTTTATGACCTTCTTTGATCAAAAACCAAACTAACATTGAATTGTCAATACAGAATCACAAGATGACTGTGGTAGAAGCAGATGGGAACTATGTGCAACCCTTCATTGTGAATGACATGGACATCTATTCAGGAGAAAGCTACTCAGTCCTCATCACCACAGACCAGAACCCCTTGTCAAATTACTGGATCTCTGTAGGTGTTCGAGGAAGACTTCCCAAAACCCGACCTGCTCTAGCTATTTTGAATTATCATCCAAACTCACCTTCAAGGTTCCCAACATCTATGCCTCCTAGTACACCTACATGGAATGACTATAACCACAGCAAATCTTTCACCTATAAAATTCTTGCCCGAGAAGGCACACCAATGCCCCCGAACAACTCCACACACAAAATTGCCCTTCTCAATACCCAGAACAAGATCAATGGCTACATTAAGTGGTCCATCAACAACATATCATTGGTTCTTCCATCCACTCCCCATCTAGGATCTATCAAGTACGGCATGCAGGATGCACTTCATGCTGGAAAACCACCGGAAGACTTCCCAAGTAACTATGATGTGATGATTCCTCCAATAAACCCCAATTCGACACAAGGTAATAAATGTATACAAGATTGAGTTCAACAGCACCATTGATGTTATCCTTCCGAACGCATGTGCTCTCTCAGTAAATGTAAGTGAGATACCCCCCTGGCATTTGCATGGGCATGATTTCTGGGTGCTGGGATATGGGGAAGGGAGATTTGGGGACACAGACATAGCAAGGTTTAATCCTGAAAAAATCCACCATTAAGGAACACTGTGGTAATCTTTCCCTTTGGGTGGACAGCAATAAGATTTGTAGCAAACAATCCTGGAGTCTGGGCATTTCACTGCCATATTGAGCCACATTTACATATGGGGATGGGTGTAATATTCTCTGAAGGAGTTGAATTAGTTGGAAACATACCAAGCGAAGCACTGACTTGCGGAGCAACAGGGAAGATGTTGATAAACCATCACCATTAAGAGAAATTAATACTTATCTTGTTTTGTTGTTAGTCACTCAAAGAGTCCTACATATTGATGATGTATGTGTCCAGAGGAAAAACAGGGAAATGTTATGATCATTATTATCAATGATAGAATGTTGGTTGATTTTTGATACATCAGTTTTCTACATGAATGCTTCCGCATTAAAGGCAACCAGAAGAAAGTACTTATAAGTTTATCTGTCACTGAAATACAGATTATTACACACACACAGACAAAAAATAATAATAATAAGAAAAGAAAAAAGAAAAATAGACAGATCAAACAAGCATGGCAGAGAAAACAGCAATGGAGATATAAGATGTTGCTTGGATTCTTCCATAGTGAAGTGCTATTCATTCTTCACATGAATTTGTTATATGCAAGGTATGAACTGGTCTATGCAAGTATGCATGGATGGGACTAATAAGAAAATGCATACATAGTTCAGATAAGGTGGACGCTCCAATACTTTTTATCAATAGAGGGAATTTATGAACATCAAACCTGGTCTATTTTTCTTCACAAATGCACACCATCTGCAAAGTGATGAATGGCTGTGGCACTGGTAGTCTAACACCCTAATCAAAGATATTTGATAAGTTAACCCAGCATTCAACAGAACAATCAATATTTGCGGCCTTCGACAGGAATGGTCATCTTGTAGGAGGCAATCCTAAAGTCCAATTTGGCAATTCCGACTGCTTTCATCTCTTAAGAGGCACTGGACAATAATCATAGCAAGTTGGATATTCCTGGGCCTTCTGGACGTACAAGTCAACATTGCAAGATCTCCACTCTTAGCAGATCCAAAAATTAACAATAAAAAATGTGGGTACAGCTAGCTTACTTTGTCTTGATAACTGGAAAGACAGACCTCTTTGCAAAATTATCAAGAAAATCATCAAATACTCTGTATTCCCCAAAAGTTTTTTTAGATTGATCCCTCCAGTGCATCAACCTCCTATAGAGATCCAGCAACGTGTCTCTTCCTCCAAATTCATCAATCTGGAATTGCTCAGATTGGAAATCATTCAGTCCCTTCACACAATGAAGCAAGTATGAAGAGACATTGCCTCCTCACATGACCAACAAAATCAAACTGAGTATCTTCACAATCAAACAAGAAGACAGAAATATACTCCACTATGTCAATCAGATTGAACACACACAAGAGCGACGCCATCCAGAGCCCACTTTCCATAAATCCCTCCAGATCGCATGAAGTGTGATTATTATAATAAATATTCCTTCCGTTCTGTAACCCCTCTAAATTTAGGATATCACCTGTGGATGCATAGTGTAGCACCAGATCACAATTCTTTTCATCTAGATCATCACTAGGGCAAGATAATAATATGCCAAGAGGAACCTTTATCAGTAACAAATTTGGCTGCTGACTGGAAGATTGTCTTGATGTTTCTTCAGCAGATATACAATAAAATCAAGCACAATGAGAATGGAATTCAGACAGCCACAGTCTAATTCGCAAGCTGCTTTCATCAGCTTGAGTTATATGATGCTTTTCATAACTGCTAACTTTGGAAATTCTGAGTTTCTTACCATGGACAGGTGTAGTTTTGTTATGGGTATCTGAGCAAGGCCATTGTCCATAACCACTATTTCTTAGATAGTTAGAAGCCCATAACCTCGACATGTCATTTAAAAGGTTAACAAGTAAATCGAAGTACACCTGATTCAATGGGCATAGAACCCAAGAAATAAATACAACAGCTGACTTCATGCAACTCCTTGCTGCCAACAGCCTCCGCGACGCATACCTCTTGACAAGACAGAACCAGGAGAATCATTTTGACAAAAAATTAGTGTGGTTGCATAGTAGAACCAAGCAGGGAAATCCATCAATATTGCCCTGAAATGAAATGTTCTTGATGTGATGGCAGTTCATCCACATAGAACTGATATATGCAGCACTTGATTGGTAAAAATAAGGTGCACTTACCAGGTAGAATTAGAAGCTACTGTTGTATAATCACATGCTGCATGTTCAGGATTGCTATGTGAAGGTTTTGATGGATATATATGTTTTTCTGCAGAAGATGTCATCACAATATGGTGAACTAGTTCCAAAAACCTTTCGCAAGAAATAGGACCAATAAGAATGGATAACAAATCCTGATGCACGTTTGGAAAATAAGCATAAGAAAATGGAAACTTCAGTGCCAACTCCATTGGCACACCCCCACCACATAGGCTTGGAAAGTACATCAAGCACTGCAGATACAATTGCAGCTTTAAGCTCCAATATAGAAGCTAGACCCTGTCAGAATAATTTGAAATAAGAATATAAGTGAACCAAAATTTGGTTATTAATCTAGAAACCACAAATGCAAAGATAGATAACCAGCTTATTTATTAGATCAGAATTTTGATTCTACACAAAATGGTAATTGAGGCATTTTTCATATTACATTATGGTCAGAAACATCTAGAAAAATATTAAGAACTAGTCAAGTCGTCAACAAGTTTACATAAAAATGTTTTCAAGGCTTAGAGTTGAACATTCAAGCATTCTTTTCAAATAAATGAATGGGAAAATTTTTAAACATAATAATACCTTAAACGCTGATTATTTATTCATTTTGTATAAATGAGTGGAAAATAAAGAAGAAGCATACTTCAGTTTAGACAAACACTACATTTGAGAAGTTTTTTTTTCTTTGTAATTTATTTAAATGAGGCACAATTTAAATGAGGCACAACAACCTTATCTGCTAGTGTTGTGACTGTTGTCTAGATTTTAGTCATTGGCCAGGGAAAAGAAATATATCTGATTCTTCAGCTGCCACTTAATGTTCTTGCATATGAGCCATGTAATGCAGTCATGTGTTTATAAATATGTTGACATTTATATTTTTACATACGTGAGAGAGTTAATCAACAGTTGTTGCAATCATCTGCAATGCATCTATGACTTGAAAGTCTGGCAAGAATATACTTCTTATTGCAACATTAAAGCATTTGTCATTCATGCTTACCATGCATGTTGAATGCAATCACTTCACAGAAACAAAAAGTTGAAGACTCAGCCTAATTTTCCTAGTTACAATTTCCAAAAAGCTATGCAGAGAAAATTCCTTCAAATAGATCAAGAGTTCTAGAGTGTACCAAGTCTCCACTATGCAAGAAACAAATCACAAAAATGAACTTCCAACTAGAGGCTTACTGTTATGGATATATATTATCTCATATATGAGATATAGATATATATGGTTGTTAGATATAGTTTAGATTATATATATCTTGTTTAGTCCCACATTGGTTATTTATCTTTGGTGTCTATGTTACTAGCCTATATATAGGCCTATATATATTCAATAATATATGATATGATTCTCTTTATAACCTTTCTCTTAACATGGTATCAAGAGCATAGGTTTTGCATCCTCCAAAAATAAATTTTTTTTTTGGGGCCGGGTCCCTCTCAACCCGGCCCCAACCCCAACGATATATTCTTTGCTCCTCATCATTCTTTGCTCACGCGTTACTCAAGGATGTGGGTGCCCGTTCGCTTCCCTCACCCGTCTTCTCGGATCTCCCCGACTCCAAATTTGTCCGTTCTTTGCTTCTATGCCAGCTACTGCTTTCATATTTGCTTCAAGGATGCCGCTCGATTTTCTCCGCTTTTCTCGGATCTTTTTTCGGATCTTCTTTGGCTTTTCTTCCGGATCTTTGACTTTTCTTCCCGGATCTTCCCGCTTTCTTTCCTCGGATCTTCCCGGCTTTTCTTCCCGGATCTTCCCAACTTTTCATCCCGGATCTTCCCGGCTTTTCCGAATATTCTTGGCTTTTCTTCTCGGATTTTCTCCGGATCTTTTGAAATCGGATCTTCTCCGATCTTCCCGGATCATCCCGGATCTTCTTCTTCTCTCGGCGATCCACGACTGGCTACTTCTACACCGACGACCACCACACGGCCCTGTCCGCGAGGCTCTTTCTTCTCTCTTGGCGATCACCTCGTGACCCTTTTGACGGGATGTTTTGTTGGGCTCTCTGTTGGTGGCTTCTCATTTTATCCGGTGTTCTGTTTGTGATTAGACGGTCTCCCTTTGCTATCTTCCATCTGAGGTCCAGATTGCTGATTTCTTCTCCCAGGAGGCCACCGCGCGGCCCCCGCCTCAAGACAAAATTTTATTTTCATATCCAAACTCAAGACTCTTGATCCGCCTTGAGTTTGAGGGGGGGTGTTATGGATATATATTATCTCATATATGAGATATAGATATATATGGTTGTTAGATATAGTTTAGATTATATATATCTTGTTTAGTCCCACATTGGTTATTTATCTTTGGTGTCTATGTTACTAGCCTATATATAGGCCTCTGCTGTATATTCAATAATATATGATATGATTCTCTTTATAAACTTTCTCTTAACACTTACGTCATGAGAAACCAGCTATGCAATAATGCTCTTGTCTCTGCAAATGTAGTTGGAGAAGCTACCAAGCATATGATCATGGAACGCCAAGCCAGCTTATCATGTAACTCGTCCTTCAAGCGAAGAAAAGGTCTTCGAACTTTTTCCCACAAAATTTCTGAAATATCATGCTTCAAAATCAAAGGATCAAGGCACCACAGAGTTAACCTATGAGAAATCAGGTTAAAAATTTCCATCAGTACTGACATGATATGAAGCAGGAATTTATAACTAATCCAAATAATGATTGGGACGAGACATAAGATTCTTTTGTAGAAACAGATCAAGGAAATTTCTCTCTCCACAACAATTTATTTTCTTCCTTTGTATGACCATTGGATACAATAGCTTGTATTGTCTAAAGTACTAATTACAAAATGGAACCAAAGCATAAATTGCAGTCTCTAAATGGCTCAACCAATTTCTTCCTTTGTAATAATTTCTTTTTTTATTTTAGAAAAAATACTACAACCACCCAATTTTAGCTAACTGTTGATATAAAATCATGGAAATATAGATGAAATTAAGTCATCAGGATCAATTAAAATGGATAATATGATGATCAGAAATTGAAACTCATCAGGTAGCATTCATAAATAGGCCCATATGAATATCTATCAGTATGCATCAAACCACTCTGTAATCTAGTAACATTAGGGAAGTAAAAAGCAAACCTCATTGGAACCACATCATGGCTGTTAGCAGAGGATTCTGCAGGAAACAAATAAGTCAGCTTTGACAATAGAGGTTTCCTCTCAGAAGAGTCATCACTTCCTTTTCATTTTTGTTGAAAAAATTGATGAAAGCGGGAATAAACTTGAATAATGTGATGATGATAGTGCAGCTTTCAGAACAGCATATAACAATCTATGAGAAAGCCCTGCAACCACAACGGCAAATTGAAAATAAGAATAATCACAATTACAAACATATTCCAGTTCATACAATAAACCTGAAATTGGCATACACAAGGAGGTGGGAAAACTGTGAATTGTAGATATTTTTTTCTCGGTGTTTGTTAATTTTGCAAATGAAAGTATATTTCTTTGGACATAACACAACAGTACACACACTAAGAGTACATGAGAAGTGTAAAAAGCAAAAGATTAAGAAGAAAAACATTTTCATAGACTTTAGATCCAATTAAGAGATCAAATTATTTAAGCATTTACAGTAAGCTATCATTAAATGCCTGCGTATTTTGATTAATCTGATTGTTCAAGATTAATTCATCAGAAAATCCCACCTTCAACAGATAGCTATCATGTTTAGAAAGAAAAAAAGAAAAAAGAAGAAAAAAAAACACATTTTTTGAGATTCAGGGGATGAAAACCTTACCCCCGTGCCCTTCTAAACTCTCAACCAAATCAGCGCAAGCCTGGATCAGCTCATTACAGTCTTCATAGGAGACCGAGTTCCCCACCTGCAACAACTCGCCACACCCTCCACTGAGCCGGATGACCTTGCACGAGGCCAGTGAGGTAAGGACAGCAACGATGGTTTGAACTGTGGATTCGATCCTAGCACGACAAACCTAGAAGGGCAACCGCAAACATCAATGAATGGAAAGAGGGGTAACTAGAAATTAGGGTTATACCTCGGGGGATTTGAAGCACATGAGAGAGAGCGCGGCGTCGAGAACCCGAACCCTAGGCTGACACTCGTCGTCGGGGTTGAGAGAACGTGTGAGGGCCGAGACTGCTCCGGCGATTTCGCCCACGTTGGCGCCGGCGCCGGCGCCTGTATTGGATCGCCGGAGGTCGGAAGCTAGTAGGGCAAACAAGCGGGTTATTTCAGGCAAAGTGCTCATCGGTTTTTGGGAATGGGCGAACAAAAAATGGCGGGAGATGATGGTGAGAGTCAGAGTATATATATATATATATATAAAAGATACAATAAGGCGGCCGGCTGCATTACTGTCAATTTGAATCTTCATCTTAACGGGAATGAAAGCCCTATAAGTTCTCAAATTGTATGAAAATTGACATGCTAATTTATTTTTTGATATTTTTTTCATCCATATAGTAGGATTTTCTTTAAAATAATCTTGTGTAAATTATGGATCGAATGGAAGCTGACGTGACTTTACTTGTGATTGATAAAGCGCGTAAGCGTAGTGTCATATGCAGTATATATATATATATATATATATATATATATATATATATATATATATTATTTTAACTATATATCTATTAATATTTATCTATAAATTTTTTTATAATTTATATATATAGTTATTATATTATCTTATTATCAGAATATATATATATATATATATAATATATATATATATATATAAATTATAAAAAAAATTATAGATAAATACTAATGGATATATATAGTTAAAATAAAATTATATATATATATATATATATATATATATATATATATATATATATATATATGTATGTATGTATATAGGCCTGATAAGATTAAATGCTTGCGTAGGAACAACACTTTCGAGTCGAATTAAATGCCCATTTGACCCACTTACTTTAATATTTTGAGGAAATACAACCGTATGGATGGAAAGAACATCGAAAAATAAGCTAATATATCAATTTTCATACAATTTGGGAACTTGTAGGGTCTTCATCTTAACATGTGAAATTCTGAACCGATAAGATTTTTATAAATTTTCACCCGTTAAGATGAAAACCCTACAAGTTCCCAAATTGTATGAAAATTGACATGCTAGCTTATTTTTCGATTTTCTTTCCATCCATACGGTTGGATTTCCTTAAAACATGCTCCAAGGGCTAAAATGGGAGGTGACCTAACCGGAACAGTGTTTCGGCCAGCCTGACCTTATCATGCCCGTATATATATACAGTCAGTCTACAGTGTGTCTGACCGAATCACTGTGCAGATCCGGCCGCCGCTCATTCCAACACCTGGAGCATATTTGAAGGATTTCCAACCGTACGGATGGGAAGATCATCGAAAAATAAGTTAGCCTGTCAATTTTCATACAATTTGGTGACCGTTTGGTCATCCCACTTAATGGTTGAAATTTTGAACCGTTAAAATTTCTCTAAAATAAGAATCGTTAAGTGGGAGGACCAAACGGTTACCAAATTGTATGAAAATATTTTTCAGTTATCTTCTCATCCGTACGGTTGGAAATCCTTCAAACATGCTCCAGGGGCCAAAATGGGAGGAAGCTGCGACAAGACACTTACGTACCGACAAGAGCACCATTATATATATATATGATGGATTTTTAAATAAATTTATGATTAAGATATTTTAAACATATGTAAAATAAAAAAGAAATAAATAAATAATAGTTTCTACCCTGCGACTGATGAAATTATATGTATACCTAAAAAATATAGAGTTTATATTAATATGCAGAATACTTTTTAATGATAATAATAATAATATAATCAAATTTAAATATACTAATCAAGGATAACTACAACCAATTTTAAACATACAAGTTTTTTTTTTCTACATATTGATAATATACCAACATTATTTATTAAAATATTTAAACCCTTGTGAATTATGCATATAATAGATAATAAATGCATGTATTAAAAATTATATATTTAAAAAGATAAATAATTAAATAATAGTAAATTTAAAGATATATGCATGTGAAAAAAAATTATAATTTTATTTTTCTTATCATTGTATTTTCAAATTAAAAAGCTGCATATATTTTTATTTTTTTTATAATAGTATGTAATATCATTAAATTAATATTTATTATAAATTTAATAGAATTAAAATACTATTAGAATTAACAAACTTTATTAAAGGTATTTTATCAACATAATATCTAGTCTCACTACAAGTTTATGATTTTTTAAATTGATATTAGTTAGAAAAATAAAAATAAAAAAATTACGTGCAATAAACCCAAGTGGTCAAACTCTTTCCTAGACCCCGCATATAACGGGAGCTTTGTAGCATCGAACTTCCCCAGAAGAAATAATAAAACAAGCTTAATTATAAGCTAGACACAAGATCTCTGCCTAGATTTTTGATATTGAGATCCAATGAGGTAGAAAAGAATAAATATAAATACATTTTCAAAACATGAAGTAAAAGCACAGTGCAGAGAAAAGAGAGAATGGTAGAGGATATAACTTATAAGAGAGTTGTACAGAAACAGAATGGTAGAGAGCATAAGAAAAACTACATTAACAAACACTACAAAAATTTCATCAAAGCAAGAAGTATTATAGACTATCCTGCAGGTACTGAGATACAAGCTTCACAGCTTGAGTTTCTCTTTACACAAATGCTCACTGTGACCTTTCAGCAACGACATCAATCAATTTTCACAGAGGAATATATCTTGCGGACGAACCAGAAACAGGCATAGAATCCGATCGTTCCAGTGAGAACAAAGAAGGCGTAGGATACAATCAACATGTAACCAAAGTAGAGGATCCCAGAAACAAATTTGGTGATCTCGAGTTTGCTGAAGAAGTAGAATGCTGAATACAAGAATAAGTAGAGGGCAGAAGAACCTGCTGTCAAATATGCCCTCCACCACCAGTGGTAGTCTTCACTGCACAGCTGGAAGTAGCAGAGCACGATCGTAATTTCAGCACAAGTTATCAGCAAAATGATGAAGACTATGAAGAGGAAGCCGAAGATGTAATAAAACTGGTTCAGCCATATGGAGGTCAAGATGAAGAAGAGCTCAATGAAAACCGCACCAAATGGAAGTATACCACCAATGAGTATGGAGAAAGTTGGCTGCATATACCAAGCCTGCTCAGGTACCTGTCGGGGAATCTTGTTGGTCTTTACAGGATCCTCAATTGCAGGCTTCTTAAATCCCAAGAAGCTACCAACAAAGACCAAGGGGACAGATATACCAAACCATAAGAACACCAAAGCAAACATGGTCCCAAAGGGAACTGCACCAGAAGACTTCTCTCCCCAGATCAAAGCATTCAATACAAAGAAGATGGAAAAAAGAATACCAGGGAAAATAAATGCAGTTTTCAAAGCATTTTTTTTCCATTCTGTGCCCTTGAACATCTTGTAGAGACGAGCCGAGGAATATCCAGCAAATAGACCCATGAAGACCCATAAAAGGACCATAGCTGTCATGAGACCCCCGCGGTTGGAAGGAGAGAGGAAGCCTAGTAATGCAAAAATCATAGTGACTAATGTCATCCCAAAAAACTGAACACCAGTTCCGACATAAACACAGAGCAAACTGGAGTTGGCAGGTGGCCTGAAAGCATCTCCATGGACTAATTTCCATCCACTTTCTTCCTGGGCATCCTCTTGCGCATCCAACTGATTGTAGTTAGCTATATCTCTGTATAGGGTTCTCAACATAATCATGGCAACCATGCCAGAAAGAAAGAGGACAATCATAAAGGAGTTTATTATAGAAAACCAGTGAATTTGATCATCATTCATGAGAAGGTAAGTGTCCCAACGAGATGCCCATTTGATTTCACTAGGCTGGAAAAATCAAACCCAAGAGTGTGAGAAGCAAAATAACAAAGATACAAGATATACAGTTTAAAGGTGATTGCCCACCTGAAAGGCAACATCATATGAGAACACAACATGTGCATTCTCAGCAACTTCCTGATGAGAATGGCTAGTTGGAGTTATTTTGGAGTTTGTGTTACAAGTTGCCACCTTGGGGTTCTTCTCATCCCATTCATCATACTCATGTTTTATGCTGTTCACAGAGGAATATTAAACCACAAGAAAGACAAAAAACATGTTAAAGAGGAATAACTGAGAATATCTTCACCTGCTTGGAATAACCTCAAAACCAACAATACGAGCATCTTCAGACTCAAGGTCCTTATGATACATAACTTTGAAGCTCAGGTGGTTATTTATGTAATGCCTGTCATCATTATTCTGTAAATGCAATAACATATTTAAGCTAAAATTCCCAGCTAGTAAAATAAAATATGAAGGAATTAAAAAAAAAAAAAAAACACAGTTGAAATTAAAACTTCAGAGTGAATAAGAAAAATGGAACTTACACCAGTAAGCTGGCTTCCTTTCAAACCAACATGAAAACCATGTTCATAACTTGGTGTTTGACTCTCATCTCTCCTTTGTCTAACAACTGCAACAGGTAGATTATCTAAGATCCTACAAAGTCAAAAAGCATACTAGTTAAGATTTGCCAGGAAGCTTATGCTACAAAGTTCAAAGTGGTTATTACTGTTAATCAGGGACATGAGATTCAAGAATTTGCAGTAGGAAGACAGAGCGAGTCTTAGCAGAAGGAACACCAAAAAATATGGGGAATATCCATCATTCTTCCTTTTTGGACAGTGCAGTGTGACAACAACCACTTACATATTCACCCGATATTCATCCTCAATCTTCTCCTTAAAATTCTTGGCAGCTTCTGAGTTAAGCAGTACACGACAAGCTACTTTGCAACTCTCGTCATTCCTCATTTTGAACTGAACCAGTGATCATTGATTCAAAATAAGTGAAAAGAGCCAAGTAAGCACACAGAATATGCAAGTCCTCATAAATTGGAATTTATCCAATTATTACCTCAGCATTGAAGCCACTTATGCATTAAAAAATAATAGAGAAAAAAAAAGGTGAACTTACTGTATAGACTGAGTTCTCAATTCGATCACCACGCAAAACTTCTCCCAAATTTTCCGCATTATTCATAATTTTACTTGGCTTACAGTATTCCAGAAAGTAATAGTCATATGGAAGTTGTGTCTTTGTAGATGAGAGTTTATTCACTTTCACTTGAAGTTCATCATCCTGTCAAAAAAATTACTATGACTGACCATATACGACAAATAGCTAGTTCATTGTAAGAAGCAAATATTATGTTTTTCGAGATAAAGATAATAAAAACACCCAAGAGCAGCTAAAAGAAAGTGTAATTCAGGATAAAGTAAACCTTTTAAACAATTAAAAATAAGGGTATTGGTGTAATAGCTACAGAAATATACTAAAAAGTAAGACGCTGGATGGCCAGATGACAGCTAATATCTCCATTGACGTACAAGAGATGTCTTCAAGGTAACCTTATCTGAAATGATTTTTTTTTTTTTTTTTTTTTTGTTTTGTTTTAAGAGCTTAATGCTAGTCAAAACAAAGAGTCCCTAAAATTAGTGACATTCACTAGTATTGCTGCATTCCATCTAATCCTATAAGGCATTCGCTGAAATTGCTCATAAGTCATAAGCTTCCTCTTTCCCTGATATTCTGGCATCCCTTGCCAGCCAGTCAGCCATTATGTTTTCCTCTCTTGGTATTTGGTTAAGCTCCCATCTTGGCTGTGCACCCAGCATCCTCTTGAAACCATCAAGAACGAGCGAGCTTTGAATGGAAGAGGCCTGATCTTTCAACTTTAAATGCACGTTTGGGGAGCTAGACCTCTCCAATGATGCATTTTTATGAAAAGGGCATTTCTTTGGGAATGTAAAGCTATCATAGGATCCATATTAGGTTTCCAAGTTTGTTCAATCATTCAGAGAGAGAGAGAGAAAGAAAACAAAAAACCTTAATACTGAGCCTAAAGAATGATTTCACGATCACAAACTCCTCCAAAATCAAGGCAAAATGAATCTAAAAAAAAGAACGCCAGATCCGTGGAGTCAATTAATAGATCTCTAACGTACCTCATTCCAGAAATCCCAGATCAATCTAAACAGTAAACGAGACTAATTGCTAATCCAAGCATTCAAAGCCAGATCCGGCACCAAGGAAACGCATAAACTAGGTAAAACCCTGGATGACCCGGAGAATGCATCAAACCCTAGCTAGATCCGAGTCTATGTCGATCAAGAAAAACAAGAGTAATCACCTTCTGGAAATCCCGAGGGGCGACGCCAGGGAGGTAGAAGGCGCGAGCGGAGCAAGCAAAGAGGAGAAACGAGAGGAGAATCACGGCTACGCCTCCATGGTTCCCCATCTCGAGCACGCCGCGAGAACGAGAGCGAAAGCGAGCGAAGGGTTTCCAATAAGAAGGAAGACCACCCAGCATTCACGGGAAAATATAACTAATGGATTTGAGACTATAGATTATGACTTAAAACCCGACCAGTGTGGTTTGAACTTTGTAATTGGATGGTCATTGTCTGAGTTCTGGTTTTCTGGGAAGATTATACCTGTCACTCAAGTTCTAATGAACAGCTGACTTCCCAATTCCCATGAAAACAGAAAGGCAAAATACACGAGATTTAGTTACATGCCACGTGGATTAAATTTTCTTACTGAGAGGTTTTGCACATATACCCTATTAATTCACCTAATAGAATATGGAGAAAATTATCTCTATAATCCTCGTGTATTACTGGGAAAATCATAATTGTAGATATACTCTTAAATTTTTTTATTATATATCTTTGTCGTTGAAATTTGTGAACGGTTTTCAACTCAAAGGGTTATTAAATATAAATTATGAACCAAAAAAAATATTTCTTATATTCCTATATAACATCTCAATTATTTTAAGTATCATATTTTTAGGGGTATATTTATAAATTTATAGCTAACTGAACATTTTTCAAGAGTATATTTGTAAAGCGTATAATTATTTTTTTCACAGGACTATGATTTTTTAACTAACGGCTAAATATATAATATTAATCCAAGGGTACATAAATGAGAAACTAGGGGTATACTTGTAATTATGATTTTTTTTAAAGATATAAATACAATATCAATATTTCTCAAGGGTATACCTGCAAAAAAAGGAAACTAGAATAAATACACACAATATAAAACCTATAATAACTTGCATATTCTTTTTTTTTTTTTTTTTACAAATTACTTGCATATTCTTTTAAAACCAATATTTAGATTAACATCATGTAGAATAATTTTTTTTTTGAGATAAGGGGATAAACCCCACCCAACCCAGATAGGACACTTGCAGGCGGAAGGACCATCACCTTTGGGCTCCATGATTAAGCTGCCCACCTAATGGACTACCAAGTCACTGCAGATGCACTCCGTCACGAGGATTGAACTCGGATTCTACTACTTCTGGGGATCACGGAGGACCCTTGCCGCTAGACCCGCAGGTCTTTGGCACATCATGTAGAATAATTAATTCCTCTTTATAGGTGTTAATTCAATATATTATTTGTTATTGGGAAAAATATCCAAAAACACATGACATGATCACATGGGCCTAAATGAGAGATCCACTGTCATCATAACAGTGCCTGGTCATTTGATGGTGGATGATGGATTTCAGAAGACACTGAAAAGCGGGCAACTAGTTGTGTCCAAGCTGGCAACCAACTGTTTCCAAGCTAGCCAACGGCCTCCAAACTATATAAAGAAGGTCCTCGGCTTACAAAGAAGTAACTAGAGAACTCGATTCCACTGAGATTGAGTGCTAGCTTAAACATGACTCCCACTCTCGAAATCCTCTCTCTCTCTCTCACACACACACACACACTCTCCTCTTTGCTCTTCTCTTCATTTGGAGTCCCTGACTCAAGCGTTGGAGGCTCTAGAGGAAACGCTAATCCTATGAAACCCGAAGGAGTCTACCCGGGAAATCATCTATCACAACTAATCTCTTTTTCAAAAACAACTAAGGCACTGTAAGTCTGCTATTGTCACAGGCCTTTTTTATTTGTTGATCTAAATCTGTTTTGATCACCGGGAGAAGATCTCTGCATCAACATTAAATAGGTGCCATTTGGTTAAAGAACATGCTTGATTTATGAACCAATTTGTATAATAAATCAGTGTGGGGGAGTTTGGTTTCAAGTCAATTCAATTTGGTTGTCGGTGGAGTGATGATGAAGCAAAAGGAGATGTTTGTTAGAAAACAAAATTGGTTATAGTTGCAGGCCAAGAGGTTTATCCAATGCATTTGTATTAACCTTAGGCATGTATTATGGTATGATTTAAGCTATTTTTACCTTTATTATTTATTATTATTATTAATCCTTCTGGTTATCTTAGAACAATGATTGATCTTCATCAGGGCTATCAAATGATAATATCATTTGTGAGCAGTGCACGAGCTTGGCTCGATAAAAAATCAAACTCGGATCGAAAATTTGAGCTTAGCTCAAACTTGAATTCCTAGCCCAAAATTACATTTATATCTGTTCTATATAATATGTCATGGTAGATGTTTTATATTTATTATATTACTTGATATAATTGAAAATATTTATTATTATTATTATTATTATTATATATATTAGCTTTCAAATTTAATATAAGCTTTATTTCTCAATTAAAATTTATATTAAAAATATTACATAATTTATATTTTTTTATTGTAAAGAATTATAGAAAAAATCAAGTTATTAATGAAATTTTAAATTTGAAGTAAATCAAGTTTGACCCGAGCTTGAAATTAAATCAATTCAATTTAAATTTTGAGCTAAATCGAGCTAAGCTCAATCAAACTTATTCAAGCTCAAACCGAGATAAAGTTGAGCTAAAACTCGGCCTATTTCTTATCCTAATCTTCTTAATACATTAATTTGTATAAATAATATTATTGCTTCTAACTAACTAGAGGGGTGATAGGTTTTAAATCAGTGTAATGACGTGGATTAATGACTTGTCCACATTTATTAAAAAATAAATATTTTTGATGATACCAATTTTTTAATGAACATTCTTTATCACCAATAGTATTGTTTATTTTTTCTCTATATTTTTTTTTAAAAAAAAATCAACAATGTGGCACATTAGCTTTAGTCTAAATACTTGATTTTTTTTATAATTAAGACTTAGCAATATTAACTAATATTTAAATCTTTTTCTTTGTTTCACTTGCTAATATGCCTCAAAGTGCCCTATCATGTCTTAATTTTTTATTTGGCATTTTGATGTGGTTTAAAAATTAAAGATGCATTTTAACTTTATTGTTTTTTTTATTGTGTTCCATGTTTATAGATTTTGTTGGCTTGATTTGGATGTTTATCGCATCTTAATTAACTTGATGTTATCTTCTATTAAGTAGGTTCTATAATGATTTTTTTAATATGTTTAGCAACTTAAGTGACATTAAGGGAAAAAATTAATTTTTTTTTTTCAAAATATGTGGATCATAATTAAAAATCTCCATTTGGATTAATTATATGTTATTTTAAAGTTAAATCAATAACATACAAATGAATAGGATAGCTGTGGTCATGGACTCATGGGTACCATATAAACGGGCACGAGTAGTACTCATTTGCTGGTCCACCTACTAGTATAATCATGGTTAAGGTGTGGAAATCAACCAAACTTTAGTGAGCTAGACTTGGTTGAAGTTATGCGTGAATTGTTGCTGGCTAACATGAGTGTGGCTACCAACGATCTTTGAGTCTAATGGTATCCAGATTACTGCTTTGCTTAAGATGGGGGTTCTGCAAAGGCTGCAGATGTCCAGTCTCACTTTTCTGAGAGATAAGGGTTAGGCGTGATGATATTCTCCTATAAATTAACCCAGGATTGACCAACCACACCTACATGAGCGTGGCTCGAGCGGAAATTTCCAATGTGCTCCTTCTGAATCCCTTAAGCTTTAGTTGAATTTTCTATTAGTAATACATTCCCAATAAAGTTTTTAGCGGAATATAGTTGGAAACACATTACCAACAAAAAATTCCATTGAGAATATTAAAATTCCGAATACAATACATACAACCGAAATAGACACATCTCACAATTTACATCCAAACTTCATAACCAAAATAAACATTAAAATCAACAATTCAAATCCAAGTTTATATAATCATAAGAAATACGGAATATACAAAAATAACATTCCAAAATGAACATAAAATTATACCTGCTAATGTATCTTATATTAGAAAAGTATCTAAGTCCAAATGTGAAAAGAAACATCACATCACAAATATCTTTTTCTTATAAACGAGACTCTAAATTTGAGGAACTCACATGTCTTTTCTGAAACACTTCTTCTTTCCTATCATTGCTTGTATATTTGCCATAAATTCCCTCAATTCTTGACGCAATTGTATCATGTCTTCTAATAATTTTTATATTTTCTTCCAATCCAACAGTTGGATTTGAATCTTCCTCCACAGTTCTTGAGTAATTATCATAACTAGCATTGAAAACAATTTTCGGACCTATAGCATCTGTCACCATTCTAACAAATGCATCTTTTGTTTCCGGTTGATACATTGGTTCGCAATGTTCCATATGACTAGCATGTGGGTCAACCCCATCCGAACTTTTTGACGATTGTCCAACTTTATTTTCCCCATGCAAACTCCATATTGTATAGGCACTAGTAAAACCCTTTTTAAGGATATGCTCTGCCACCTCATCAGAACTTAGAAACCTCGTGTTGCCACACCGAAAACAAGGACATCTGATCTTATTCCTAGACATAAATGTGGGGTTGGAAAATGCAAAGTCAATGAATTGTTGAACCCCTTTCATATATTCATCCCTGACGAATCCATCATGAGTTAGTCAATGATACATCCAAGATAGATTTCTATCCATTTGTGTCAACTTGGAAGTCACAATTAGACTAGGGAATAATGAAGGTAAGATAACGTAAATAATTGACCAACCTACAAGATAAAAAAAACTTGAATTATGAAATTATTCTGGATGATAAGTATGTATGGTTATCAATGAGTAGAACATGGTGTTGAATTCTTTGACAGAGTGATGCAAAACACTCACATCTACAGATGTGACTTAACTGAAAAGTCTCAATCTTTTGTCGGATTCTCAAGCAATGACATGCAAATCAAACAATAAATCAATGGCATAAAGATCAAACAATACATGAACAGAGGAAGGTGCAGTCACCAATACACAAAATAGCCACCTACATAATAAACAAGACAATAAAACGATAATTTAAAGCAATACAATGCACTCTTGGATGTGACGTAACTTAAGAATGATAAATGAAACCATGTGTGTCAATGATATTCCCAGTTTAATCTTAGAAAAAACACCTACAGAAGAGATATAAAAAAGAAGGTTAAACTATTTTGATAAAGAAATCATACATAAAGGATCAAAATGCCACCAAATTGGATTAAGAATCAATTAATTTAAAGAACACTCATTCACTAATCCAAGTTTGCATCTTTATAGCATTGATGAAAGACACACAAAAATGCAACAATGGCCTCAAAGAGCATCCTATCTCAAATACATTTGAACTTGAGATATATTAAATGATAAAATATCAAGATTTGCATATCACAATATGTCATACCAAATTTGCATCTTTATAGGAAAGATAGACGGAAATGAAACAATGGCCTAAAAGAGTGTTCCTCTCTCAAATTCATTTGAACTTGAGATATATTCAATGATAAAATATCAATATTTGCATATCACAATGTCATACCAAATTTGCATCTTTATAGCATTGATGAAAGATAGACAGAAATGAAACAATGGCCTCAAAGAGCATTCCTCTCTCAAATACATTTGAACTTGAGATATATTCAATGATAAAAAAATCAATCTTTGCATATCACAATGTCATACCAAACTATAGCATCAGATAAAAAGAATTTGTTTGCATTATATTTAAAAAAACAAAAACAAAAAGAGGAACAAAAAAGGACTAGTCAAATCTGATCAATAAATTAGGCAGGTTGATTTCATCCATCGGGAATCAGAATAAAGCCCAAATACCTCCATAATTAACAAGGGCAGCTCGGTGCTACAAAGCTCCGGCTATGAGTGCGATCCGGAGAAAGGTCGGATCACTTGGGTCTATCATACACAGCCAGACAGCCTTACCCTACCTTTTCCACAACTCGAATATGTGACTTTCAAGTCATATACCGTTGCGTCAATATTACCCTACCCTCCACAGTTAACAATAATACAAATATTCTAAATTTTATTTTAAGAGAAAGCGATCATTCATTCATTCATTCATTCATTCATTCATTCATTCATTAGAACCAAATCGCTTTTATAATGATCACCAGCACTCCCTTTCATCCATACCAAATTCCATCAATCCAAAAAGCAGAAATAAACAATTCATCAACACACCAGAAGAAAACCTAAACCTATGATCAAAGACATCAGAATAAAGAAGAAAGCAGACAAACACAAACTAAGTGGAACATGCACAGGATGCGCGGGATTCCTGGAAACCCTAAAATACTTTTTTTGAACCTAATCCAATAACCCCATTGCCACATCTAAGCCAACCAAAATCACATCAAAAATCACGAAACGGAAGATCAACCCACGACGAAAACAATGGAAAAAAAAGATGGAGATTGAATATGCATCAGAGAAAAAGACAATGGCTAGGTTGGAGAAACTGAATGATCTCACTCGGGAAATCCAGCTCTCGTCGGGCCTCTCTAGCTCTCAGATGGGAGCCGAGCTCAGGATCTTCGGGTTCGGTTTTCTCTGGTTTAGTCAGGGTTTTTCATTTTTTGATGTTTTTACATTTTACTCCCTGAAAAAATAATGTTATTGTTCATTTAGGTCCATATCTTAATATTAATAATAAGTCAAATATCCTAAATGGTCCCTGTAATTGACCAAATCTGCCATTTTGATCCTTCTATTTTAATTTTGGGTTAAAGCCATTTTTGGTCTCTGAAAACAGGGCCAATGTTCATTTCCATCCCAAAAATTTAAAATTTGTTCAATACGGACCACATCAGCATATACTAACACTTATCACTCCACATCAGCAAAATAACGATCTAAACATAATAATAAAAAGATTATATGCATTTCATTAGTATTCCACATGTATACTTCGTCGTGATTAGGGACCAAAAATGCCAAAATACGGAATATATAGGGACCCAAAATGTCAAAATATGCAATACATAGGGAACATATTGAACAAATTTTGAATTTGAGGATGGAAATAAACATTGGTCCCGTTTTTAGGGACCAAAAATGGCTTTAACCCTTTAATTTTCCCTCAATTGGTCCCTCTAATGTTGAATTTGAGCAAATTAAGTCCACCCCGCAAGGTCCGTGAAGTTTGTCATCCATTTTTGCTGACATAACATTTTAAAAGATTAAAATATTAATAAAAAATTAGTTTAATTTTTTTTGAATCTCAGATGGAGGAGCACCTCCCCTTCTCGGAGTGGGACATCACCAATGAGCTTTCCAACTGGGCGGCGCAGTACACACGCCCCACAAGCTCCTTTGATCTCCTTCCCCTCCTCCACCGTTGTCATCATCGACTTGGCCTTGCACTTTCACGGGGAGTGGTCAACTCGGACAAAATGCAAGTCTATGACGGGCTTGACGTCGTAACAAACAAAGTTAGTATCGAGGAGAGCATCGTTGTGCCATATGGGTCCACCCGAATGCCGACTTCACCGCTCTGGACTTCCGTCAAGCTGCCACGCTGGCCATTGACGAGATTCTCTCACGTGGTCGTATATGACCAGATTTAATGTTTTATAGGCAAGCTTCAACGTCTCCATTCATTCACTGCTGAACTATTACTACTTCCCAACTTTCAAGCTTCAACCTCTCCATTAATGGCGTTCTCAGACAATGAATCACCACACGTCGTCCTCCTCCCCAACACCGGCATGGGTGACCTCACAACCTTGGGTCAACAAGCTGCTTGCAAGGTATCCCTCATCGTCACCCATCTAATGGTCTCCTCCACTGAGTCTCATTTTATCACTACATTCTTGTCTACTTTCCTCTCCATCCACTCCATCCACCTCAATGTCACCCCATTGAACGGTCCTATCGATCCATTCATTCTCCAATTCGAAGCCATTCGACGATCTCCGCACCGATCCTCCTCCTTCTTCTTAATTCTTCTTCTTCGCCGATCAGTACTCTCATCCTTGACATAACATTAGCTAACCCTATTCTTCAGAGTTTTGATAAACACCTTTGACCACCATGAGCCAGAGGCGCTCATAGCTCTCAATAATGGAGTTATCGTGTGTGCTTATCCCTGTTGTGGGCTATTGAAGCAACTCTTATTGAAGGAAATGTATGTTGGCTTTGCCACTGCTTGATGCTCAGTCGGAGAGGTTGAGTGGGTGTATATGAGCTTCAAAAGCGGAGACGGCTTGATGTTAGTGGAGCAAATCAGAGAACTAGGAGTTTGGTTGAAGAGAGTGGGTTTAGGTTCTTGTGGTCCTGTGGGTAATTAAAACTAGAAAGACAAACAAAGAGGAAGAATAAGTTGTTGGCGTGAGTTGTTATCCGCGGGATTAGTAGAGAAAGTTTTTGATTGATTGATTGATATACTCAATCAATTTAATTGATTGATTGATATATGTAGCCATATTTAAATGTTTACATTCTTTTATATACTCATGTATTCTTGTAAAGAAAATAAGAAGAAAAAGGAAATCTTCTATTTCTATACCTTTCTTCATCGTATCCAAGCCACCTATCCTCCTGTCTACTTCATAATCAACCTCGCCACCCTCCATGGCTGATCCAGACTCCATAGCTGAATCTCCATCTTCCTCCATCCTCGTTGAGTTGACTACGAAAATGACTAATGTTCTCCGCAAAGCTTCAGTCCCGACCAAAAACTCTAGTGCTATTGCACCGTTAGGCATCAAGTTGGATTGTACCAACTATGCCCTTTTGTTCCAGGTGATCGAGATGTATATCTCGGCCAAAGATAAACTGGGATACATTAACGGCGATCTACCTCAACCTCCTCTTATGGATCCCTCTTTTCGACGATGGCGCATAGACAACGCAATTATTAAAGGCTGGTTGATTAATTCCATGGGCTTCTCTCTTATTGACAACTTCATCCGCTTCCCCATAGCCAAGCAGGTGTGGGATGCAATTGCTACTACATATTTTGATGGCAGCGACACCTCCCAGGTGTATGACCTCCAGCGACGTGTGACTCACCTTAAACAGGCTAGCTGCTCTCTTGAAAAGTTCTACATCAATCTCCAAGGCCTTTGGCGTGAAATCGACTTCCGTCGCTGACCAGATAGAATGCCCAACTGATATTCAGCATTACAACTCCCTCGTTCAAGAAGATCGCGTCTATGCATTCTTGGATGGTGTCGATGACCACTTGGACCATATCAAGAGTGATGTTCTGCATTTGAAGCCATTCCCAACAGTGGGGCAAGCCTATGCACACGTTCGAAGGGAAGCTCTTCGTCAAGGGGTGATGACGATGAGTAGCCCCGATGGTATACCAGGAGCAGGTCTGGCGTCCTAGAGTCTCCCCTATGACTCGTCATCTCTCTCTTTGCATGGTGGTAAATCCAGTTCTACCTCCAAGTCCCGTGCCTCCTCTGATAACTCTAAATGCTCTCATTGTGGTGGTGCAAAGCATACTAGTAAGACTTGCTTCAAACTTCATGGGTATCCCGATTGGTGGCACGAACTTCAGGCTTGAAAGCGGAGTGATGGAGTTGGGATTGATGTAAGTGTCTGCAAGGCTGCACTGGCTGCTACAACACCACAACTTTCCCTTATTCCTACCAATAATTCCAACACTGACCCATGTAATACTATCTTTGTTTCTAATCGAGAGGCTGACTGTAGTGCTTGGATACTTGATTCCGGAGTAACGGACCATATGACGTTTGACGCCGATGATTTTTCTCAACACTCCCCTCCTCGGCAAACTAGCATTGCCAATGCTAATAGAGGCATTTCTTTGGTCACAGGGGCTAGGACTGTGATGTTGTCCCCAACTCTACCATTGTCTAATACTTTACTCGTGCCTTCTCTTTCTCACAAGTTACTATCCGCGAGTCAAGTTACCAAAGACTTGAATTATGGCGTGCTAATTTATCCTGGGTTTCATATTCTTCAGGGAGATCATTGAGCGTAGTACTGAGAAGGAGGGCTCTAATATATGGAAGATTTCAGTGTTGGTCGTGCACACCACATGCATTGCCCACGCAACCTCAAAGTGGAACAAATTTTGCTTTGACACCGTCTGTTAGGCCATCCGTTATTTGGTTATCTACAACATGTGTTTCCTGACTTATTTTTGGGTTTGTCACCTTTGGATTTTAAATGTGAGACTTTCATTCTAGCTAAAGGTCATTAAGTTCCTTATCCATTGAGTATGACTAAGAGTGATGTTCCTTTTGCCTTGATTCACTGGGATGTTTGGGGTCCTTCCCCCAAACCCACTTTGTCTGGTTTCCGTTGGTTTCTAATATTTTTTGATGATTGTACTCGCATGACTTGGATTTATTTGTTGCGACATAAACATGAGGTTTTTCATGTCTTTCAATCATTTTATACAATGATTCAAACCCAGTTCTCGGCGAAGCTCCGAACACTCCGCTCAGATAATGGTGGGGAATATGTGAATCAATAGTTCCGTGATTATTTCCAATACTATGGACTAATTCATAAGACCTCATGCTCCCAGACTCTGCAAAAAAAATGGTATTGCCGAGCGCAAGAATCACCACATTCTCGAAACTACTCGTGCGTTGTTACTTGGAACTCACGTACCTAGCCACCACTGGGGTGATGCGCTTGCCACGGCCGTTCATCTTATTAACCATATGCCTTCCAAAGTCCTTGAGTTCAAGACTCCACTCCAGGCCTTGTCAACTTATGTTTCATTACCCACCGTCCTGATGTTTCCGCCTCGTGTCTTTAGTTGTGTTGCGTTTGTTCACCTACACAAGAACCAACAAATGAAGCTTGAACCTTGCGCCATTCGTTGTCTTTTTGTAGGCTACGCTACACACCAAAAAGGGTATCGCTATTACGACCCAACTACTCTGCACACCTATGTAACTATGGATGTCACGTTCCTTGAATCCGACACTTTCTACTCTCCTACCACATCCAATTCTTCTCTTCAGGGGAGACACGAGCAGAAGAAATGAATTGGTTAATATTTGATTGGTTCAAGGACACTAATATGACACCTAATCCAGAGTCAATATCTCCAGAAATAGAGACGACATCTCCATAAAGCTCCGGCGTCTCCAAAGCTAATATAGCAATACCCCCTTACTCCCTCGGTATCCAATGACCCATCTCCTGAAAATATCAGTGAGGTAAGCTTCCCTATCACACCTCACATTTCTAATACTCCGGTTGGCTATGAGTTACCTTTCAGGCACAATCGGGGCAAACTACCAAACATATATTCTTTAGAATTAGAGGACCAGAGATCGAGATATGCAATTGCCAATTATGTTTCTACAAAGGGGTTGTCTGAACCCCTAAAGAACTTTGCGAATGAACTCTCCTCACATCATATTCCGACAAGTGTTGACGAGGCTCTGGAAGACCTGAAGTGGATCAAAGCTATGAAGGAAGAAATGAAGGCATTACTAAAAAATGAGACATGGACTCTTGTCCCCCTACCGGAAGAAAAAAAACTGTGGGTTGTAAGTGGGTATTCTCCATCAAGTACAAAGCTGATGGGTCAGTTGAAAGGTACAAAGAAAGGCTGGTGGCAAAGGGTTATACACAAACCTATGGCGTAGACTACCAAGAAACATTCTCACCATGTGGCTAAGTTGAGTACAGTCAGGGTTTAACTATCTCTTGCAGCAAATCTTGATTGGCCATTACACCAGTTTGACGTGAAAAATGCCTTTCTTCATGTAGATCTTGAAGAAGAAATCTACATGGATGTTCCCCCAGGATATATAGCAAACTCTAAAGAGAAGATTGTATGCAAACTACAACAAACTTTTTACGGTTTGAAGCAATCTCCTAGAGCGTGGTTCGAGCGCTTGAATTCGGCAATGAGGAAATATGGCTTTCAACAAAGCAACTCAAATCATACGCTATTCTTGAAGCATCACCAAGGCAAGATAACAACGTTGATAGTCTATGTAGACGATATGATCATTACAGGAGGTGACCTCGAAGTAATAACAAGACTTCAAGAACAATTGACCACAGATTTTGAGATGAAAAGTCTAGGAGGTCTTAAATATTTTCTATGAATTGAAGTTGCTAGATCAAAGCAAGGCATATTCCTTTCCCAACGAAAATATATCCTAGATTTATTATCAGAAGTTGGGTTACTGGATTGCAAGCCTGCAGATACACCAATAATCCAAAATCACAAACTTGGAGAATATCTAGACCAAGTGCCAACAGACAAAGGAAGGTACCAGAGATTAGTTGGAAAACTTATATCTCTCTCATACACAGCCTGAAGTTGCCTATGCAGTAAGTGTAGTAAGCCGATTCATGCACTGTCCAAGTGAAGCTCATATGAATATGGTGATTTGGATTCTCCGATATCTGAAGTCCTCTCTTGGGAAAGGCCTTATGTTTACAAGAAATAATCACCTACAGGTAGAATGTTACACATATACTGATTGGGCAGGAAATATCTCTGATAGGAAATCCACCTCAGGTTATTTCACGTTTGTTGGCGGGAACCTGGTCACATGGAGAAGTAAAAAGCAAAAGGTGGCAACATTATCAAGTGTTGAAGCCGAGTTTCGTGGGATGGCTAGTGAACTTCTCTGGCTTCCAAGACTATTAACTGAAATTGGCTTTGCTCCTAGTTGTGAGATGAACTATTTTTGTGATAACAAGGCTGCAATTGACATTTCTCACAACCCGATCGAGTATGATCGAACCAAACACGTGGAAGTAGATCGACATTTCATCAAACAAAATCTTGAGGCCAAGATAATTTGATTTCCGTTTGTTAAATCCGAAGACCAGTTGGCAGACATACTCACAAAAGCTGTATGTAGTAGAAGCTTCTACAACTCACTTGACAAGTTGGGCATCCGAGACCTATGCGCACCAACTTGAGGGGGAGTGTTGACGTGAGTTATCATTCGTGAGATTAGTGGAGAAAGTTTTTGATTGATTGATTGATATACTCAATCAATTTAATTGATTTCTGGAAAGACCATGGATTTTATCATCAACTTGATGGATTAATTTTAGGATATAGGGTTTTGATTTATATATGTAGCCATATTTAGATGTTTACATTCTTTTATATACCCATGTATTCTTGTAAAGAAAATAAGAAGAAAAAGGAGATATTCTATTTCTAAACGTTTCTTCACAAGTGGAGTTAGAAGAGGTTTTAAGGAAAGAGTTCATGGAGAGCATCAAGGCAAAAGGATCAATGGTGGTGCATGGATGGGTGGAACAAGGATTGATATTGAAGAATGAAAGCTGTGGGTGGGTTTGTCGATTCTGTAGGTGGAACTTCATTGATGGAGGAAGGCTTATTGTGCATGGCGTCTTGCAGTCTTTGGTATGGCCTTGACATGGTGACCAGAGGGTGAATACAGAGGTGGTGAAGAGGAATAGGATGGGGATGTGGGTGGAGTAGTGGAGCTAGGAGAAGAATAGAAGCTGGTGAAGGGAGAAGAGATTGCCAAGCGAGTGAAAGAGTTAATGGAAAGCACGACAGTGCAATCCTCGTCGATGAGAGTGGTTGCGAAGGCGGTGAACGCCATTGCAGAATGTGGGTGGGTTCGAAAGTCAAGACGTAGAAGATGGAGAAACATATAAAAGAAAAACCAACAACTTGATTATTATATATATATATATATATATATATATATATATATATATATATATATATATATATATATATATATATATCTTTTGATGGTTAGTTTTATGAATAGTTTGAGTTTTTCTTGCATGTTCTTTGTTGTTGCTTTTTTATTTGGATAAGTCCTCTCCTCCTCCTCCTCCTTTCTCTCTCTGAATGCTTGGTTCTCCCTGTCAACCAGCTCTTTAATGAAGGAGTTGGATCTGGCGACGATGGGCACACAACCACGTGAGAGAATCTCGTTGGTGGCGGACACCTTCATTGAGGTTGTGCGGCATGGCGGCACGCTCCTCGCTGCTGACTTTGTTCGTCATGACGTCAAGCCCGTCATAGACTTGCATTTTATCCGAGTTGACCACCTCCCCATGAAAGTGCAAGGCCAAGTCAATGGTGACGACGACGGAGGAAGGGAATGAGATCGGCGGAGCTTGTGAGACTTGCATGCAACGCCGCCCAGCTGGGAAGCTTATCGGTGATGTCCCGCTTCGAGAAGGGGAGGTGCTCTTCCATATGAGATAAAAAAAAATTTAACTAATTTTTTATTAATATTTTAATCTTTTAAAATGCCATGTCAACAAAAATGGACGACAAACTTCATGGACGTCGTGGGGCGGACTTAATTGGCTCAAATTCAAAGTTAAAGGGACCAATTGTGGGCAAATTAAAATAGAGGGACCAAAAGGGAAGATTTGGTCAATTACGGGGTCCATTTAGGATATTTGACCTAATAATATTATTATTAAACTAACAAACACATATATTACCCTTCATCTTAGTCTATATATATATATATTGAAAATGTTAGAGTGCGGCCCGTCCACTCTAACACTCATGCACATAGGGGTTGGGTTTTGGGGCTTTTATTTTTTTTTATTTTTTGGGGGAGGTCCGGCTGCAAGCGCGGCCGATTGGGCTCTAACACCTCTGACACACACACACACACACACACACACACACACACACACACACACACACACACACATGGGGGGTGGGTTTTTGGTCTTTTATTTTTTTATTTTTATTTATTTTTATTTATTTTATTGTTTTGGTATTAGAGTGGGTCAGCCGCAAGTGCTGCCGGCCGGACTCTAATACCTCTGATATATATATATATATATATATATATATATATATATATATATATATATATATATATATGTATGTATGTATGTTAACTGGAGATTTGGTTATGCCACGTGGACCGCCTGGATCTTCAGCTAACTGATGATGACTTCTCAGATGGAAGTTTTGAAAGTGGGTGTTCTCTCTCGGAGTTCACCTAAAATGGGGACATAGAGAAAGTAGAAGCCAATGAGAAGAGGTTGGGCTATGTTGCCCTTGCCGGCTCCGATGGTCAAGTCAATCAACTGATCGAAGAAGGAGAAGGAAGAGGAGGTAGAGTAGATTGTAAAACCCGCCTCGAGATAAATAAAGATTTATTTTTCAGAATTATTAAATGGCAATTTAATAAGGTGAGTAGTGAAATTTTGGGACAAATCACAGGTCTGAATAATCAATATTAATTAAGAGTTAATTAATCAAGGTTAATTATGTGTTAATTAATCCAGATTAAATATAGACTAATTAATTCGGATTAATTACCCAGAGAAGGAAATAGACAAATATTCAAATCGCGGTAAAGGTGGATCTGGTCGGGGACTGAGACAACCCCGTGATGCCACAGTATGCCCGTGACGAAGGATTTGCTCGGATCTGGTCTGACGAGAGACAGATCCCGTGATATTACAGGGCACCCGTGCCACTGGGACCATTGACCCGAGATTCGCGGATCTGGATCGGGCATGAGGACGAGAGCATCATGGAAGTGGACCCCAGTTTGAATAGAAATGATAAAAGACCCGTGATTTAACAGTAACCAAGTGGATGTACAGTGATCATGTGAGGCTATAGTGATCATGTGACCACTCTTGGAATTTAAAAATATAACGGTATGGAGATAAGTTATAATAAGTGGATTATTAATTTAGAAAAATAGATATAATATAATTCTTATATCTATAAAGAAGGAGAAAGAGAGAGAGAAGGAAACACGTCTCTCTCTCTCTCTCCCTCATAGTTCAGATCTGAAAAAAAATTTCAGATCTACTTCTCCCCCTCGCGATCACGTATGCCAGCCGTCACTTCACCGGCGCCCCCACACCTTCCGGTAGCCAGGCTGCCCCTCACGCCGCCTCCGCTTGGGCTGCCTCTGTCCGCGCCGCCCTTCGCTAGTCCCTGCGGTCGATCTTGGGCCAGGTGGCCTTGCAGCCTCCCCCCATGACCCCGCTGGTCGATATTCCACGGCCGTCTTTGCTCCGCCACCGTCGGACCACGCCCCAGCGCCGGCTTCGCCCGGCACTACGGATGCGCCACAGGCTGCGCTCGGCCCCAGCAATTTCGACCACCCTCGGCGTTCCTCACTCGCCCTACGGACCACCACTAGCACGCCTTTCTCGGCACGCGCAACCCTACACCTCTGAGCAGGGGCCTTAATTCGAGTAAATCCCTAAATTTACTAATTTTGGGAAAGCCCTAATTGAACTCATGAACTTAGGGTTGAGGATGAATGATGATGCATATGTATAGGGCTGTGAGATGTTAGACCTTGCCATGTATGTTATGATGTGTGATTAAGTTAAATTGTGTAGTTATGGTGAATGATTGTATATTTTCGGGGCCCGATAAATAGGGAGGTGTCACTTGAGAATTTCATGAAAATCCCTAAGTGTAAATGTAACGCCCTAGTTTTTCTAGTAATTTTTTTAAACTTTTCTAAAAATAAATCGGGGGTTATTAGTTCATAAATAAAGATTTGGAAATGAAGAAAATAAAATGAGATGGGAATGGGCCAATAATTTTGATTTGGGCCCAACCAAAACATAAGAGAGTGATGATTTAAGCTTGGTAAATTTATATTTGAGAATAACGTTAAGTCCTAATTAATCAGGACTAATTAAAGAGACACATGTGAGTACATAAGGGAGAAGATAAAATTAAGCAAATAATTTAATTGTTATAACTTAGTGGAATGTGAGATAATGGAGGAGATAATCTTGATTAAATGGGCTTGTGACAAAACTTAGGGGATAAGTTTAAATAATCATAGACATTAAGATAAGTTAATATTTAAAGTAAAATATATATATAATATATATACACAGAGAAAAAGTTAGGTTTAAGGAATTGAAATTTCAATTGAAGTAGGTGATCGTACTTCTTCTCCCCTCACCCGCACGCGACCCCCTTGCTCGTGCCCCACCGGCGCCCGGCCAGCCTGCAGGCCATCCGCCGCAACCCTCCGCCTTGGCCTCTACCGCGCAGCCGCCGGTCCCACGCCCCGACCAGCTCCTGCCCGGCCCCTCGCACCGGCGCCTCCCCGATCAGCTTCCTTGCGCGCCGCTGCGGCCGGGCCGGCTGGCTCATCCGTCTGATGCCCGTGCGCCTGGCCTGCTCCACCCGACAGTCCTCTGTGCAGTAGCTACCGCCGCTCCAGCAGGCTCCCCAGCCTGCCATTTCGTCGTTCGACCGTTTGTCTGAGCTGCGCCCCAGCGAGCTGCAGCCACACCTACGTGCCCACGCCACGATCTCCACCCGACAGCCACCGCGCCGCCGTCAGCGCGTCGCCAGGCCGCCCGCTGCTCTTCCCTGCTCGCGAGCACCGACTAACGACGATGCTCCCTCTTCCCTTTGGCCGGCAGGCCCTTCCCTTTTTGCAATTAGCTCTGCCTGAGCTCCGACCGTCTGAGAGCATCGCCGAGGATCGAAGAACTCCATATGGAACCTTGATCTGCCACCCTATTAACTCAGTGAGTTCTCCTAAGCCAATTGATGAATTATTTTAAGTGCAGGCTGTGATCAAGGCCAAGATTATGATGGTTTATTCAATTGTAGAGTTGTTGGATGTGAAATTTTATGTGGGTGTTAATTATGGAATTGTAATGATAGTTTATGAGTTTATGTGTGAATGGTTGTATATCCTGGGGGCCCTCCAAATAGAGGAGGTGTTGCCGAATTTTCGTAGAAAAACTTTAGTAATAATACTCAATTTAATTCCCATGATTATACTTAGCAAATAATCACTTCTAAAGAGCATGTTAGAAGCTTTTAGGTAGTGATATCATGATCAGAACAAGTCCGTATTCTAATTCTAAAGAAATACAAAGATCATGCTTAACATTTAATCATCCTTTTAGAACATGTTATGAATTCTAAAATTTATCTTCGGATGATTAGAGTTAAATCTTTTAATGGAACAATTCCGTATTCCTAAACTTTCATAATTATTTTATCGTATTCTTAGCGATAGAACTAAAGCTATGAAAGACGATCATAAGATTTATGAGCTTTAGAAACATGTATTAGATGCTAAGTAAAAATCAAGATTAGAGAAATAAATGAGTTTATAGTATCTTATTGAGTTTAAGTTAGAGTTTAGAAAAAATACGATTTTCTGTATTTTTAAATCTCCGTATTATAAAGCAATAGAACTTATGGAAAATACGAACTTCGTATTTACTTAGTTACTAATATTAATTCTAAGAAAAAGGTAAAGGTCCCGCGGGAGCTTTAGCAGAACCGAGCCAGACCTAGGAACTTGCTAAGGACATCAGGTGAGTGATTACACTATATTTGGAATGGTGTGAGAAGCGAATCTGCACCTCAGATAGTTCGTGATGTTTTATTGTATTTTTATACTGATTCAGATTTCAGTTTTAAGCATGAACTACGAAGTTTTTATGAAAGTTTCTAGAGTTTTATAAAAATCATTTTCATACTTAATATTGATGCTTGAGAAAAGAGAAAGCGATTCTGGTATGATTAGGTGCGATTACATTCTATTGACAGCATATATACTATCGTGTAGAGCACAAAACAGAGAGTATTAATCAATTAGGAGAGAGGTGATTTAAATTACGCTTAAGTCCGAACTATACTGCTTTAAAAACACTTCCATTTTATAAAAATCAAAACCCCTTTCCATCCCTTGGACGCTTAGCGTATCGTATATATTGTCAACCACTTGTATCGATATACTTGTTTACCACCGCCATACAAGAATTGAAGTAGATGTGTGTAGTGGAAGAATAGTCTTGTGTATTAGATGATCCCGCATTCCTCAGCTTCTAGAGACATGAGCTCATCTCGAGAGAGAGAGAGGGGCACATGCAGATTACTGAGTAGTGATTGCCGGTTTTGCAGATTTAATACACAAGACAGAGAAACAGAAAATCAGATTTACATATAAAGGAGAATACATTGATCAGTATTTACTTGCTCAGTATTCAGTTCAGATTTCAGTATTTTAATTTAGTTATTTCTATTCATGTCTACGACTAGCATTATTACGATATTCTTATATCTGATAGTATAACTGTTCTTTGTATAGTGATTCTCACTCAAGTGAAATGTGCATGTAGATGTGGTTGAAGTTCTCTCACGTAATGGCTCGACTTAGCGAATTGAGGATAACTCTGCTCAGTATTAGATGTTTAGAATTTTAGAACAGCTTCCTGCAAGAATTGTAAACTCTATATAAGATTTTAAACATTCCCTTTTATTATTTATGTTATTTAGCTTGATTATCATGGTCATCGTCTACCTTACACGCCTTATGCGCTAGGTGTACCCCACCCACTCGGTGGTGTGACATTCTCGTCCGGTGTGGGATAGAGATTATTACAAAGAATGCCCCATTAGTGTCATGTTAACATGTCTAAATGTGATTAGTCTCCATGATTAACATGCTTAATGGTTTCATGCTCTTAGATCGATCTATCTTAACTAACTATGCATACCTAGGAGCATCCTAAAGACCTTAAAGACATGAAAAGCTTGCTAAGGAAAGCATGATTTAGTTTAGAGATTCATGTGTAATCGTATTACGTATTTTTAGATATGAGGATTACTTAAGTGTAGAGACACCGGAGAGTTTTCTATCTATTTACCGTGATCCTCGGTTCTGGACGCATGTGAGACGCGACGAGGATCAATGATTTGCTTCTAGTCAGGAAGGCTCTCGCACGGGAGGTTTGTGAGTATTCCTTCCTCTTACCCTACTTTAATTTTGTGCTCTTATTTCCTCGAGAGGTTCCCAATATATATTCGAGATGGGTCTCCTTATATGTAATGCACGCCCCGAAATAAATAAAGATTTATTTTTTCAGAATTTTTAAATGGCAATTTAATATGGTAAGTGGTGAAATTTTGGGAAAAATCACAATTATCGAGCAAATAAAATAAACTAACAATTCAAATCCCGGGAAATATGGATCTGATCGGGATTGAGACGGCCCGTGATGCCACAGTATGCCCGTAATAAAGGATTTGACTAAAATCCGATATTCTCGGATCCGTGCGATGAGAGATGTGACCCCGTGGCACTACAAAGACACCCGTGCCACTAGTACCCATTGACCACGAGATTCATGGATCCGGATCGGGCATGAGGACGAAAAGTATTAACACAGGGACCCCGATAAGAAATAATTCACCTACCCCAAGGTGCAATGGTGACCATGTAAGTGATCAAGACGTCCGTGAAGCTCTGATTGGCAAAGATATTTTAATTAAATATATTATAAATCATAATATCATTGATTGAAAAGAGAGTTTTATAAAATATATTTTATATTAAAATATATTCTATAACCAGCTGGTTAAAGAATAAGAGATGGAGAGAGAGAGTTTTATAAATCTCTCTTTCTCTCCCTCTCGGTTGATTAAAAATATTATATATATTAAAATATATCTTTATATACACAGCCAATTATTGAATAAGAGAGAGAGTTTTATAAACTCTTTTAAAACTCTCTCTCTCTCCCTCTCGTTGATGCTCATACACCACCGCCTCTCCTTCTCTTCCTCGAGCTCACGATCGGCGATCGACGAGATCCGGTAAGGTCTTGTGCGCGCCCACGCCCAGCGAGCCCCGCCTCCCCGAAAGCAACTAGCGATCTTCTACGCCGCTGGAGTTCGGCTGTGGCCTACGCCCTTCTCCCGCGCACGCCCACGCCCGGCGGACCCAACGCCGGCGAGCCACGTCCATGACTGCGCAGCCCTGAGCTCGACCACCCCTCCATTCTCCGCCCCTCTTCGGCGACGCACAACCGCAATTTAGCCTCCTTCTCCGACGCATCACGCCTATTTCCTCCTCAATACTGAGTAAATCAAGCTACCTTGGGAAGCAAGGTATAAGAGATCGAGGGTTTAATTGGTGGTGTTATGGGAGGATTGCATGAATGCATTAGTTGAATTAGGGAAAACCCTAAATTGTTTTCATGGATTGGGGCTTGGAGTCAAATTGGGGAAAATGGTTGGAATTAGAGCTTTTGAATTTATAGGCTTGTATGTGTGGGTTAAATGCCTAGAGATGAATGTATATATTTAATCATGACATTAAATTGTTAAGAATGTGGAATGTTTGTATACTTTTCGGGGCCCTATAAATAGGGGAGGTGTCGCCGAAATTTCATGAAAATCTCTATATATTAATGCCCCATTAGTGTCCATTCTAACATGATTAAGTGTGATTAATTTCCATGATTTGATGCTTAATGGATTCATGCTTTAGATTCATTAATCTTGGCTAATTAAGCATACCTGGAGGCATTCTAAGGATCATAAAGACTTGAAATACATGTGAAGTATGAAAAGTATGCTTAGAGTGAACTTATTGTCTTTCAAGCATGATAAGGTTAGAGCGATCATCTCTTGATGAACCTACTTCTTGTTAGAGATGGTTTAAGGATCTAAGAATAACCGTATTTCGTATTTTGGAATGAAGTATTTAAGTGTAGAGACACTAATACTTATTATCCATTTATTAGATCCTGAATCGGGCGCGTGATACGCGACGAGGATCAAAGGATTGTTCTTGTGACAGGTAGGATCTTGCACGGGGTTTGTGAGTATCTCATTCCTCTTACTTTGCGTGTGATTCTTGTATTCTTGTATTCTTGTATTTTTATTTCCTCGAGAGGTTCCCAATACATATTCGAGATGGGTTTCCTCATATGTATCGACTTTATATCTCGGGGAGATTGTTGCCTTCTTATTTTCTTATGCGTATTTGAGTGGAGTTCCTCCTACAGGGTGTATAATATCCGCCACTTTGCATAGGCTCACGAGGGTGATACTACCATCCGTGTACTCATTCACATTCCCGATACTTGTTATTTACTTGATGTTTTTGTACTTACATAAATGTGCTTCTTTTATTCAGTTCTTTTCTAGTGGCTCTCGCCATCTTTACTGCTTTTCTGACGATCCTACTGAGCCTTCTTCTTTGGCTTATGCACTTGTTTATGTGCCTCTCAGGTTCAGACAAGGAGGAGTAGGGACGAGCCTAGGTAGGGGTTTCACCGAGTAGCTGACTCGGGAGTTGTTTTACCTTGAGGTCTGCGTACCTCTTTTATTCAGTGTATGTGAGACTTGTATTATGTATTTTCCCTTGTTATGGATTACTAGGGGTGACTGGTCTAGATCCTAGTCTTGGGTTGTATAAACCCAGTATTGTATTTGTATGGAGTTGTATAAACTCATTTCCTCTTTTATTTCACAAATTCCGTTGTTATTACTATTTCTGATTAATTGTCGTACAAGAGTCTCTGAGGCCTTGGGCTTGAATAGGGGTCAGTCCATATTCGGGTGCAGCCGGTTGGTCACGTGCCCGGGCCGAGGTTCGGGGCGTGACATTATATGTATCGGCTTTATATCTCGAGGAGATCGTTGCTATCATGTTTTTCTTATCATAATGCGATTTGAGTAGAGTTTACCTTTAGATATGTATTGACTTCGATCCTCGATGAGGTCACCGATCATTATATATATCAAGATGTTGTTGCCTTGGATATATATGTATACTTGTTTGTTAAGTATTAGTACTATCGCCTCTTACTTTCGTGCATGATACATCTGGACGGATGCCCCTACAGAAAGGGCGATAATATCCGCCACCGTTCCGGTAGAGGGCGATAATATCCTACTACGGAAGCACCTGATGTCCATCGCATCTCGGATGCTCCGCAGAGGGTATATAATATCTCGCCAATTGCCCAATCAGAGAGCCAGATTTTCTCCGCCATGCATATGATTATTATAGCGCTTATCCGCTTAGGCCAAGACGAGCATCGGATAGGTGTCATTGATGTCGTAGACATCTTAGTATCATATATGCTAGAGATTGAGTACATATGTGGATTTATCCAAGATTCGTGAGACTTGTTATTTTGCTAGTGATTTATGATTCACTCGCATGGTTGCTTTTGATCTATCTTATTTCTTGTTTATGGCTTCGCCTTCTTTTATTGTTTATGCGACCCTCGCGAGCCTATTTCTTTAGGCCTCATGCACTTGACTTGTGTGTTTCTCGTGTCTGCATGAGGAGGAGTAGGGTCGAGCTTAGGCGGGGATATACCGAGTAGTTGACTCGGTTGCTTGTATTTATCTCGAGGTCTGCGTTGTATTTATCTCGAGGTCTGCGTACCTCTTTTATCTTGTGTGAGACTTGTATTTTGTACTCTTTTGTTGTACGGATATCTAGGGGTGACTGGACTAGATCTTAGTCTTGAGTTGTGTAAACCCGATATTGGACTTGTACGGAGTTGTATAAACTCCTTTCTTCTATTATCTTATGATTCCGCTGTTATCATTACCTCTGAATACTTAATGTATAAGAGTCTCTGAGGCCTCATACTGAATGGGGATCTAGTCCTCGCTTTGGGTACTGCAGTTGCTTTACGTCGGGCCGTGGTTCTGTATGGACAAGAGAAGTTTTTGGGTTTGTATTGTTGCTTACCTTCTTTCCTGGCTTCTTCTCCTTATGTACTTCCTTTCTTTCCTTTTGGATTCATGCTGCCTTTATCTTGTCATCATGAGAACCTAGACATGCCATCCCTTCTCCTAGGGTAGCTTTGCTTTGTCCTAGGGGGCATATGGCGGCACCTTATGAGGTTTGTAGAAAGTTATAGAAGGGATGTGATTGAGACAGGTGGCTTGTTAGATCCCTTGGATATATATATATATATATATATATATAGTGCACTATCTAAATCTATAAGAAATACACAAAATATTTTAAAATAAAATATTTACTTATTTATTTCCAAATAAATATTAAGAATTTTTAAACAAACCATTCACATAATTTGAATAAATAATTAATAAAAATATTAATATCAAGGTGTGTTTCGCCTTCTTTTTCCATGAAAAAAATATTTCCATAACTAATTTTCCACCACTTTTGAGTGTTTGATTGTCCAAAATTTTCTTGAATTTTTTTAAAAAAAACATGTCACATGACTCTTTTTCCTCATATTTTGTGGAAATTGACCAACACAAGAAAACTTTTTCATGAAAAATTGAAGGGTTATTAAAAAAAACAAAATAAAAGAAAATTTGAGGGGTTATAAGAGGTAAAAAACAAAAAAACCACAAAATTAGAGGGGTTAATTTTTCACTAGAAAATAATAATTGCAATCAAACGACCACAACATTGATTTTCAAGGAAAATTCTTCCTCAGAAAATTAGTAAAACAATTTTTGAATAGAAATTCCATTGAAAAATTTGATGGAAAATTTCAACAAATTACTAACAAACAGAATTTTGTTGGAAATCCGTCAGATAATCCCTTTGAAAAAAAGGGTGGAATTGAATTTTTTGGTGTTAAAAACTTCTCCATCAGAATTTTTCCAACAGAAAATTTTTGTTCAAAATCAATATAAAATTTGTCGAAAAAGTTAAAATTAAAATTCCATTGGAAATTGGTTGGAAATTTGTCAGAAGTTTCTAACGAAATTTAACAATGAAATATTTTTTCATCCGAAATACCCTTTTTTTAAGGGATGAGGCCTAGAAGAGAAAAAAAAAAATTATAAATGATGTGAGAGACTAAAAGAATAGGTGAAGAATGAGTGATAAGAGGCTTTTAGTTTTAATGCGATTGTACAAGTTGCAAGACTTTTCCATGGAAATGCGAGGGTAACTCTAGTAACTGAAAAGTCAAAGAAACGATCGTTCTTTCATTAGTAAAGGTTATAATTAAAAGTTATCTTATGACATCGTTAAAAAAAACACACAAGGGTGTATGTAATTTTTGAATTTTAAATTTGTAACTAAATCTTAAAAATATAATTAAAAATTATAATAAAATGCTTTAATATTATTTATTCGAATTTTGTTTTTTTTATTAATTTATTTATATAATACTGTATCACCAACAGATATTAAGAAATAAGGGTTAAACAATAAATATGATAAAATATTTTATTATCTTAGGTATTTATTTATTGAAAAGCTAGGGGTTGTGGAATCTGTAGTAAATAGAAGCATATGTAACTTTCATATTGGGATGACCTAATGTAATCCACGTATCAGTATAACTAGGCTTTCAAAGACTATTATTGTATTAAAATATCCTTTAAATATTAATGGTAAGGCCTACTAGTACCGGGTTGCTTTACTAAGGGGTTTTGCTCTTTCAAGAAAAACCCGGGATCGAGCCCCTTTTTGTAAATACGGGAACTCAGATGCATTAAAAAGCGTTGTTTCGTGCTTTACTCCCATCACAACATTCCTTATAGTAGCTTTGTTGCCTTAGTAAAAAACCTTTAAATAGAAAGCACATAATGCAATTCATAAGACAACTAGGCCTTCAAGGACTATATACCATAAATCGACTAAGACCGACTTTGTAGAATACTCATGTATTAATTAGAGCACCTCATATCCCTAAATCTATGCTTTCCCTTTGTGATCGGAACATACTACCACTTAATATTGTTAATAAAATATAGTTTATCCACTCTTATAAAAAAAAATTTAAAAAATAATTAAGCTTGTTCTTAGGGAGAACTCTTAATTCAAACCAAAAGTAATTCAGTAAAGAAATTGAGAAATAAAGGCTTAAATCCATCCTTTACTTCTCCCTCACAAGATCAACATGTCATTGTATAAGAAAATCTACTTTTGAGACCTTGCCTCCAAGGAACCTTCTAGTAAACATCGTTAGGAAATTATTCCATAGATGATAACAAGGCAACAAAGACAAGCTTGATGAACTTGCATTTGCCTTGTCTGGAAGGAAAATGGCTTTAAGAAACAGCTAACATACTCTTTTCACCTTGTTGCTAAATAGCCATGGCCTTATCAAGCTGGCTATGTGCTAACAACACTAGAAACATGGTTGTGAAGATCGTATACCCGGGTGTGGCCGTGTTGAGCTCCGTGATAGACCGATAATAGCAGCGGAGATCATGAAGGCAAACCCGATGTGTTATGCGTGGCTCACCCGGATGTTTTCCTCGGCAGCCATGGTCTGTAGTATCACCTGAAACTGTGCTCATGCAAGGCCAGAAGTTCTAATGTTGTGCCTGTGAGAACCATTAGGAAGCTTAGACATCTTCACCCAGAAGAATACTACTTCTCTCAATTCACCTCCTGGATTAACTCCAGCGAATTAAATTCACCGCTGATAACTAGTTCTTCATCAGTACATGTTGGCCATAGTGGGAAACAGTTTCAAAGAGATTATGTGGATTAAGAAGGCATTCTGAAGATGATGATGGATGTTTTACATGTTTGATTTCAAAGAGCCAAAGGTTATACAACAGCAAAAATTGGCTGAAAATGGCATCAGTTACAAACATAGAAGAGCCACAGTCTAAATTGGAGGAGATGAACAGAAGAAGAATGAAGAGAAGTGCTTAGCAAAATGCTTCTCCCTTGTAGATCAGTCTCCAATTGGCAGCCAAGCTTGCAAAAGTATAAGTGAAGAATAGTGTCTTTGATAAGTAATTGAGTTGTCTTAAATCATGTAGAGTTAATGGAGAGAGTTTTCATTAATGCAAATGAATGAGTCTCATTATCAAATTTTGATTTCAAAGTATAGAAGTGTCATGGACGAAGTCCAAGACCAATATAGATGGAGGCTCCTAGAAGCGGATTTGAGATCTAGCTGAGCTCTGGTCGACCTGCTTGGAAGTAGATCCGATATCTAGCTAAGATCTGGCCAAGATTTGGCCAATCTGTGGAAGCGATTTGAGATCATCCAGAGATTTGACCGAAGTTGTGGCTTCGAGCTCATGGGAAGCAGAGAATCGAGCTGAGACCGAAGCTCTCGAAAGCTAAGGTGAGCCGGAGCTCTTAAAAAATAGATAAAAAAGGTAGGGCAAGCAAGCAAGGGGAAAGTAAGAAAGAGAGAGAACAAAAACGAGGAAGTTGGAAGGATTTAGGAGCATTCTTGGTGGGCTTCTTCACAACAAGGAGAGCCTCTTACATTGCTTTAGTCCCATCATCAAGAAGATAAGTGTTTACTCTTCATATTGTTGCAAGAGTTTGATTGTTAGAACTTCAATACTCAAAACTTGTATCTTCTTGATCAATTTCCTCCTTGTATTAGTAATGCGATCTCAAGTTAGGGCATTAACTTCCCATAAGATCCGTAACTCTACGTATGTTCTTATGTTTTTAGTGGATTTCTTGCTTGTCGATACCCCCGTGATTTTTCCCCCGATTTTGGAGGGTTTTCCATGTAATGTCTTGGTGTGATGTCCCTATTTTTGTTTCTATTTTATAGCTGCATCTATCCTTTAGGTTTTTGATTCTGGTGTTCCCTACAAGAAGAACAAAAAAAGCATAGCAGCGACTATTGACCAATTATATATAATGGAAAAGTTGGCAAGAAGAGAAATATATAAAATGGAGACTATTTGTTCCAACTTTTTGAGGGAAATGTGCATACGAACTTTACAAATTCTATGTAGAAATTTAAAAAGTACATCAGATGATTCAATTAGTTGGTGATAAAATTCTTTAAAAAGAAATTATATTAAAACCTCTCTCTCTCTTTAAATCCAATTGACTCCATCTTGAATTGGATATACATCAACGTTAAACAAATAGACAACTTCAAATCATTTATTTGAAAACCACAAAGGCAGAGGAATAATGATCATATCTAACTTGCTAATCTTTTAATCACATAGACAATTAGAAGTCCATCTGTTTGTTCATTCAACTAACATGAGATGCTATATATTTATATTTAGACAATAAACAAACAGTGTGTGTGTGTGTTCATAAGCAACTAACTCCAATCTTATTAGTATAACTAAGCTCTCATTTGACACTTAATTATATAAACCAAGTTACCAAATATTTATTGATGTGTATGACTTATAGCTGCCAATTGTTAATGAAATTCTCTAGTACCATTGACATGCACAAACAACAAGGATTCACATCATGTTTTTTTATAAAGAGATATACCCATTCAAGTTCAAACCTTGTGAATTCTATCAACTCATGCATGCACTTAACTGCAACCCTGTCTTTGGTGAATAAGAGATTGTTGAAACTTTATAAGATCTAGAATGTACTAGTCAGCCCTAATTTGGAATTAATCCTTCCCTTGGTATGCATGCTTGTAAGCATATCTTTCTTTGGGGACATGAAGAGATTCTGTCTATTTTCCAACAATTTTCAACAATTTTCAATATAGATGTTCTTCTCTCATTTTCAAGAAATAATGCATCCTTATTTTCAAAGGTATGTGTTCTCATTCTTTGTCAATCTACTTTTCAGTGGTCCTTAGAGACTATTGAAAAGTCTTGTAATTAACTCTATATAGAGTTTATGAAACATTATTACATGTTTAATTTTACATATATCAATTGTTGAATAATTATAAAAATTTGCATAATCTCAATCTTTGAGCTTTTTTTTTTTTATCAACTATACTTCTTAAACAATAAGTTGCTCACATCTACTCCTATGTAAACGTTTCATATATAACGGAGAAGTGGGGTCTAATTCTTAGATATTGGCTTCAATGGCCTATCAACAAGACTTTGACTAGGGGTGGAAGTTGGCTAAATTTCCAACATATCTCATTTCTTTATATATATATATATATATATATATATATATCGGGAGTGATAATATAAGGCCTGCTGGATTATTGTGCAAGTAAGGTCGCCTCCTATTTTGCTATTTGCATAATATTTTCATACAAAAAATAAGCATATCATGACCCTATATATATGGCGTGTTATTATAGATGGAAAGAACATCGAAAAAATAAGCTAGAATGTTAATTTTCATACAATTTGAGAACTTGTAGGGTTTTCATCTTAACGGGTGAAAATTTATAAAAATCTTACCGGTTCAAAATTTCACCCGTTAAGATAAAGACCCTACAAGTTCCCAAATTGTATGAAATTAACATGCTAGCTTATTTCTCGATGTTCTTTCCATCCATACGGTTGGATTTCCTCAAAATACTGTGCAAGTGGGCCAAAAAGAGGCGACCGCACTTACACAGTGATAAGGCCGACCGCACCATATCATGACCCTATATATATGGCGTGTTATTATGCGGTCGGCCGGATTACAATTCATATACCGTCACCTAATTCTGAGGCACTTGGAGAGTATTTTTTCTAAATCCAACCGTATGGATGGAAAGAACATCAAAAAATAAGTTAGCATGTTAATTTTCATACAATTTGGTGACCGTATAATCATTCATCTTAAAAAATTTATCCCTTTAAGATATATATATATATATATATATATATACATATATATATATATATAAAACCTAATTCCAATGCTTACATGTATAACAAAATCAATGAACTAATATAAATAGAATTTTCCACCTACACACACACATATATATAGGCCTGTTAGTATCCTGCCGGCCACATTTGCAGCCGGCCCATTAATACTCACAAACACCAGAAAAGTATCTACACACACACACCATTAATATATATATTTTATATATAATTGATATATTAGAACAGTGATAGGATTAGGCCGGCGCACTTGCGGCCGGCCTGATCCTATCACCATTATATATATATATATATATATATATATATATATATATATATATATAGGTGTGTTACTATACCGCCGGTCGAATTACTATTCATATACCGTCGCCTAATTTTGAGGCACTTGGAGAATATTTTTACTAAATCCAACCGTATTGATGCAAAAAACATCGAAAAATAAGATAGCATGTCAATTTTCATACAATTTGGTGACCGTATGATCATTCATCTAAAAAGGTGAAAATTTAATATGTTAAGATTTCTATAAAATTTCACCATTTAAAAATGAATGATCATACAGTAACCAAATTGTATGAAAATGGATATGCTAGCATATTTTTCAATGTTCTTTCCATCTATACGGTTAGATTTGGTAAAAATATTCTCCAAGTGCCTCAAAATGAGGCGACCTTAAATGAACAGTAATCCGGCCGGCCTTATACTAACATAAATATACGGAGATAATACATTAAGGCCGGCCGGAACATTGTGCAAGTAAAGTTGCCTCCCATTTGGCTATTTGGAGTAAGTTTTAAAGATTTTCAACCGTACGGATAGAAGGAACATTGAAAAATAAGCTAGCATGTCGATTTTCATATAATTTGGTGAGGTAATGATCATTCATCTTAACGGTTGAAATTTCAACCGTTAAGATGAATGATCAAAACCTCACCAAATTGTATGAAAATGACATGCAGGCTTATTTTTCGATGTTCTTTCCATTCGTACGGTTGGAAATCCTTAAAATATCCTCCAAATGGCCAAATGGGAGGCGACTGTAAATACACAATGTTAAGACCGGCCACATAATAACACGACTATATATATATATATATATATATATATATATATATATATATATATATATATATATATATATATATATATAAGCCAAAAAACTGGTTTGGGTCGAAGCTATCTACGGTTCAGGCCAACGAATAAAATCTTCTCCGGTTGGAGATGGTGTCGAAGGTTTCCTCTCTAAGATTCCACTTGAAAAAGGACAAGAACATACTTCGATGAGAGGGGGGGAGAGCCTAGATGTCTAAGCCAGCTCCGACGGTCAAGTTAGCTGGGAGTTCATCGAGGAAGAAGATATAGAAGGAGAAGGAGAATTTAGATTCAAGGGTTGTTTGGTTCCCCATAAGTGGTTGTAATGTAACTTATTTTACAGGTAAAAATCAATTTTAGGCGTTTGGTTTACCGTAAAAGGACCACTTACTTGTAAATCATATTACATCTCAACCCCCTTTTACTGCATTTCAACTCACGGCCATTTTGGTTGTGAGTTGAAATGCATGATAACTATAGCGTTTACACTCACCTTCTGACAAAAGCCATCACTCTCTTCTCCCCTTCAATATATTATATATATAATAGTGCGGTCGGCGAGCTCAGCGGTATTGACAGCTGCGTCGGGCGAACCTCGAGTTGCCTCGCCCAAATTCCCGCATTGTGCGGTAAAAGTCGGGTCACGGCCGCAAGTGCGGCTGGTCTCACGATAACACCCCCCCCCCCGATATATATATACGAGGAGCGCATCGCGGCGGCCGCTTTAAATCAAATGCGGCAAAATGCAGGTCGCCATTTACGTGGAGCATATTTGAAGAATTTCCAACCATACGGATGGGAAGATCACTGAAAAATAAGCTAGCATGTCCATTTTCATATAATTTGGTGACCGTTTTGTCCTCCGGCAATTTAATCCGCTCTTATTTTAGGGAAATTTTAACGTTCGTAATTTCCAACCATCAAGTGGGAGGGACCAAACGTCACCAAAACGATATGAAAATGGATATGCTAGCTTATTTTTCAGTTGATCTTCCCATCCGTATGGTTAGAAATCCTTCAAACATGCCTCCAAGGGCGGTAATTGTCTCAAGGCCTGATCTACACATGATCTAAAATTTAATCGCGATAAGAATATCGTCCCTATATATATATATATATATATATATATATATATATATATACACTATTATACGATTAAATATAAATATTAAAAAAATAATTATGGGATAATCTCACAACTTACTTCACAGGAGTTTCACCTAACTTACATCAAACCAAACAGTGAAAATGAAATGCAAAGATTTACGCTATGAGGAAACCAAATAACCTTTGAAGTAAGTCAAAATACAGTAATTCAAGTTACTTGTGATTCCATTTACACTGTGAATTGAAATACCGGTAACCAAATGTTTCTGAGGGTCCTCAGTTGTTCAAAATGAGCTTACCCTTGCTCCAACCGAGGTCTTCTCCTTTTGTGCTATTGAAGATCCTTGGTAATCTGCCCGGCCCCATCACCTTTTCGAGGTCTTACCCACCATCATGAGAGGGGTGTCTCAAGGACCCTTATGTCTCTGGGGTGATGGGTGAAAATGTACCCTAATATGGGCGTAGTATGGTGTTTCCCCGCCGGGATCCTGCGGTGTTGTCTTTATGGGCCATATAAGGATTTCATTACCGCGTGGGCATCGATTTGAGGTGTATATACACAAGCTGGCAAGCCTTACACACTTATATATATATATATATATATATATATATATATATATATATATTGGAAATGTTAGTATAAGGCCGGCCGGATTACTGTTCATTTAAGGTTGCCTCATTTTGAGACACTTGGAGAGTATTTTTTTTTTCAAATCCAACCGTATGGATGGAAAGAACATCGAAAAATAAGCTAGCATGTCCATTTTCATACAATTTGGTTACCGTATGATCATTCATTTTAAAGGGTGAAATTTTATAGAAATCTTAATGGGTTAAATTTTCACCGTTTAAGATGAATGATCATATGGTCACCAAATTGTATGCAAATCGACATGCTAGCTTATTTTTCGATGTTCTTTCTATCCTTCTAGTTGGATTTGGAAAAAATACTCTCCAAGTACATCAAAATTAGGCGACCATATATGAATAGTAAGCCGGCCGGCCGGCCGCATAGTAACATGACTAATATATATATATATATATATATATATATATATATATATATATATATATATATACATACATACAGTCATGTTCGGGTGAGGCCACCAAGAAATGTGTGGTAATCTTACCCACTCTAACACCCAAAACCAAACCTAAAAAAAATAATAATAAAAGCTCAAAACCAAACCCACCCCATGACTGATTGATATTATTATTATATATATGTAAATATTAAATTATCTTAGCATCATAATACATATATATATATATATATATATATATATGAGTAGTGATAGGACAAGGTCGGCCGCACTTGCGGCGCCTCATCCTATCACTACTTTTATATAGTAAATTTATATATAAAATATATATTATATTTTTTATAATGTTATTAGATATATATATTGATTTATTTATATATTTTAAACAATATATAGATATGTACATATAATTTTTAAATTATCTTATCCTTAGAATACATGTATATATGTACATATAAATTTAAAAAATATATATACGTATCTATATATTGTTTAAAATTTATAGATAAATCAATATATATCTAATAACATTATAAAAAATATAATATATATTTACTATATATATATATATATATATATATATATATATATATATATATAGGGTCATGATACAGTCATGCCGGCCGCAAGTGCGGCCGCCTGATGTATCATAACTTTTATATGTTAAATATATATATATATATATATATATATATAGATAGATATAAATTTTAAATTATCTTATCACCAGAATATATTTATATATATATATATATATTTATATATATATATATAAATTATATATCTATATTGATATATTATGTAAATTATATAGATAAATCTATATATATCTAAATAGATTATATAATATATAATATATATATTTTATATATATTTAACATATAAAAGCGTTGATAGATACCAAAGTGACATAAGTGCGGTCAACTGACTGTATCATCACTATATATATATATATATATATATATATATATGTATAAACCCTTCTTCCTAAAAATGAAAGTCCAAGTTTCAAGCCACTTTAGCCATTAACCTAGATCAAAGACCTCTGAAAATTATCACAAAAAACATGACTTATTTTTAAATTTATATATTTTTATGTCATTAGATTTGGAAGTTTAAGGACATCACTTATAGCATGGGTACATAAAGATAAAATATTCATCGATCATCCGACTAATTATGTGTAGCCACTCTTTAGGTTTTCACCGAGTCCCTCCCCAACAATTATGTAGTATTCAAGGTCTCAACGCCTTTATCCACTCCTCAGGGGCTCACTTGAGAATTTCAGGCTTCGTTTTTCTTTTTTGACATATTATTTAGGCTTCGCTTCATCGCATTTTGCGGCTTTCAGTCTCGGTCTTTTAGTAGAGGTTGTTGCATCAAATCAAGATAATATGAAGAAGAAAAATATCACTTAACAATTTTTAATAAAACACGTTACTTATTTTGAAAACATCGTCTGTTTTTTTCACACTATATACTTTAAGTGATTACCATGACCGTGGTATGTCATCTATCCTCCTCTCAAGATTTTGTGCACGTTCGAGGATATTGTTTTGGTGCCCCAGACATCCTACATGTTTTCGTAAATGACTTGTATTTTGAAAATAGTCTAAAAGTGAGGTCCCCTCAAAGCAAGAGGTTGAGGCATGAAAAATATGTATCAAGAGTGCCAGTGACTTGTCAACAATTAGAAAAAATAAAATAAATATGAACAGTAGACAGAGAAACAAAGAGGCCCTCCCTAGTTTGACTCCTTTTCAATTGCATGCTAGCAAAGACTTTGAATGACTACTATTCTCTTCTTCATGGTTGGCTATGTCCTGCCAGAACATCATCTTAACTACTTTTCTAGCCTCCATCTCCATCCTCAAATTCAATCACCCTCTCTCTCTCTCTCTCTAACCATGTCTTACATGTACAATGATAGTTCATAAACCCTTCTCCCTTGCTTCCTCCTATCCTTCACATCTCCTTCATGGACTCCATCTTTTTCTTAGACGCCGAAGCTCGCCGATGCTTTCTCCGTGATGCCGGCCGAGCTCTCGGCTGCCTCTACATCTGCTTGTGGTCTTACATCCCTTTACAACCCAAGTATGCAACCATCACTCACTCTTTCTCTCTCTCTCTGATCTATAGATATACCTTCATTAATTAGGGTTCCTCTTCATGTACGTTCACTTATGTTTTGTGTTTTCTATCAGCTGTCTTGCCTGCATGGATGCATGGTTCCATGAGGATGATGCTAGTCAGCCTAGTACTTCTACTCTCAGTGTCCCTCATAGGCTCTTTGATACTTATAAGAGATCCCTTTGCACAATCCAAGATAGGTATATATGCAATATGATGACTGCCTTTGCTTGATTTGTTAATTAACATGGTTTCTTGTTTTGATTTTGAGTTGTTAATTTTGTGTTTCTTTTCTAGCTGTGTTCCTGGTTTGGCCTTCAAACAAGGTTTACCTTACTTTGAAGTTAGTGGATCAGAGTTAATTAGTTCAGCTTCATTGCAAGTACAACAACAATTCTATCAGGTATATAATTAGAGTTTTGTTTTTCTTCCTTTTTGAATAATGTGTTAATCTTTAGGTTATAACTTGATGGAAATATCTGATCATTTTCTACATGGTTTTGTCTTTCAGGAAGCTGGAGTTAAGGTTTGTAGCTTAAGTTTTAAGAATTAAACATTGATGTTTGTGAATATATAACTCACAGGAATTCCCTTTTCCTCAAAACCAGACTGTTGTTTTCCTTGGATCTAATGCAGGAGAGGCTGAAATTGGAATGCCTACATTGAGTAATGTATAATTCTAGACTGAACCTTGATGCCTTTTTCTTTTTTGTGTTAAAATGATGGCATCCAAAAGCTCATTTGTTAAGGTTTAATTCTGGCAGATAAGCATGCAAATGGATATCAGAAGGTTATTCTCAGAGTTCATTCCTCCTGATCATAATAGGCCTTCATCATCATCATCGCTCTCCGTCGGTAGTCCCGAGTACTCATCTCTCCTTCTCAACAAGCCTTCTACTTGTTATTTAGCCGATAGCTTCCGGGAGACGGCCTCGGAGCAAGCTAGTACTCCTTCACAGCACCGATTGTCTATTCCGGCCTTTAATCAATACGGTCATGCTCGGTTTCCAAGTTCGGCGAGCGATGATGCGGAAATGGCAAAGGCAATGCTGGCTGTTATTTCATCACCATCTTCATCTTCTTCTCCTCATCCTCCAGTACCTCCTCCAATGTCCTACCAACCTATAGGTGCCTTTAGGCCTTATAAATCATCTCTTGCTCCAAGATTTGATCCCAAGAGTACTACAAGGCACAGCCAAAAGATGATCAAGATGGCCATTGCTCTTTCAAAAAGAATCAATCTCATCAATTTCAAAACTCAAGCTCAAGAACAAAGGCCACCTGGCAACTTGCATCATATGATATCGGAGCGGAAACGACGCGAAAAACTCAATGAGAGCTTCAATGCACTTAGAGCTCTCCTTCCTCCTGGTTCTAAGGTATGTGTAAATGTATGTACCCATATGGATTCATTTCAGATTCATTCTCTAAATGTAATGGTTTTAATTTTTCTTTAAATGTATAGGAAGGACAAGGCATCAATTCTAGCAAACGCAAGGGACTATCTGAATACTCTGAAAACCGAAATTTCTGAAATCAATGAGAAGAATAAAAATGCTCGAAAAGAAACTCATGATCACAGAAGAAATTGCTGAAATTGCTGTTGACTCAAATGAAGATTTCAGGGTGCAAATCACAAGACCCTCTGAATCAACATCCCAAGGACAAAGAATCATTCTCAGAATAGAAGTCAGGGAAGAATGTGATATAATAACATTAGTTCTTCGAGGTGCTTGAATGTCTTAAATCGACGGGTTTTATCAGCTTGGTATCAATCGATGCGAGCACATTATCACAGCAGATGAATTCTTTCGCGCGAATAACATTAACTTTACAAGCGGAGGTACGCATTAAATTAATTAAACTTATCTTCTTTCATTCCAGCAGCCATGCATGACTGGTTCTTAATTTCCTTTTTCTTTTTCTATTTCTTGTTAATTTACTTTTAATAGTTGTTTGATCATCAAATGACCATGTGCTTTATATTATTAATTCCCATTATATTAGTGACTGATTGTTACTTAGATTGACAATAAACAATATACCAAGAAGTTTCCTAATGAGTTCAAAATCAAGGCTAATTAATAAAGTTTTCATTGATGTCTCTAATTTAATTGTCACAGGCCAGTGACTGGGATGAAGCTTCCTTGAAGGAGGCAGTGACTCAGGCGGTCGCCGGAGAGGTGGGACGGCCCAAGACCGAGCCATGAGGCTTTCTCACCGGAGCTGTCACCGGCCTTAATCCAAAACACTAATCAAGAATTATGAAAGTTATAGACATATATTTTTTTTATAAATGTGGGTAAACCTCCATAATCACATCTCAGACATAATTCGAACCCCCATCTATCTCTTTGTGAGTTTTATCGGGTTTGAACCACATCTGTGAAGTGTTTCTAGTGGTTTGTCTATGTTTATAAAAAAAAAAAAAATAGTAAACTAATTGGTGATTAGTTTTTAGTGTTTAGGTAAGACGGCGAGTTTGACTGATTGACATGAGTGAGTTGTAAGTGATGCAGAGCTTTAGCTTATTATTAAGAAGGATGAGAGTTTTGTCTACTACTCTGAAAGCACATCTTCTTTGCCTCTCTCTTTCTCTTGTCAATATCATGCATGGTTCCTCTAAGGTTCTCAAATTGGAAATGTGAAGAAGAAGATTAAATTAAGTAAACTTAATGGTTAGAAGTGACAAACGCACAGGGTAGGAAAGTACTTGTGATTATGTACTTCTTAACCTCTTATGGGCTCATCCATATCGGCTTATTTGAATTTTATAATTTTTAGATGTGATAATAGATATGTAAAAAATAATAATTTAATTTAACTTTGTACCTATTATTACAAGGAAAAAAAACTAATAATTAATTTAATATATGTTAAAATATATTTAAAGCATGCATATACCCACTAGTTTTACCTATGAAAAGAAGGCACCGGGTATAGACCTCCTTTGTCAGGTCTATTAATGGTGGCGAAAATTACTCCAAAATAACAATAATAATAATAATAATAATAATAATAATAATAATAATAATAATAATAATAATTAACTGTATGAAATTTTGGAATTTGAATGAAGAATGGTTAAATATAAAACTTTATTGTTGATGAAAGAATAAATAATAGTTAACAGCAAAGCGGGACCTGCTCGTAAAATAGGGACCCCTCGTAAAGAAAAGAACAAGAAAACTTGGACGGCTAATTGAAATGTTGAAAGTGAACCAACAACTAGGGAGTATGAAAGAATTTGGACTGTACAAGTTGGTGCAAATTTCTTGGTTTAAATCCCTTTAGATCTTTATAGTGGATGAGAGGATGAGAACCTGAACCCAACAATCTATAGAAGCTGCCATGCCACAAAAAGCAGAACTTATTTGTATGATTGGTATGAGATAACAAACTGTTAGCACTGGACAACTTGACCAAATGACAATGGAGTGGAAACCACACAATGTGTTACCTCTGTAATTAAGAGGAAGAAATAACAGAGCATCTCATAATCACATACCCTTTGACAAAACAAATATAGGACCATTTCTGTTCAATTTTCAACCTCAACCTTCGGCTGTAATTCACAAAGAATTTCTGGGCCCTTCAACATCTTGACAAAAGGTTTCACAAAGAAACGCATATAGGGAAGAACCTTACAATAATGATCATAATCTGGAGTATCTTGTATGTCCCGGGAAACCTAGGAGAATCACGAATGGCTGCTATGGCTTTTGCTCAATATATATTTTTTACACTATTTATTAATAAATGAATATGATTATCTATTTCCCTTTTTTTTTTAAAAAAAAACCTTCAATGTGATAGATTGAAGGTATATTTGTCAAATTGTCCTGGTCTAGTCAATGGACATAAAAGCAGACCAGTCAAAAAAGGCAATGTCAAACAAATCATTTTCAGATGTGTGATAGTCTCCGGGAAGACCGTAAGCACATGCTCAGAAATAATCAAGACCACATAATTGATATAGGGAATTAGAAAATAATAATAAAAAAAAGCTGGAGTTTGGTCTAAAATTAAGTATTTTTATCAATTAGGACTATGACTTGAACAATAGACTAATTTGACCCCAATCCAAAAACCTGTATTGGCTTTCCCTACATAAAAAAATTTAAAAAAAAAAATTGTACATAATGCAATTGAGTATAAAGGGGGCTCGGGCCAACTTTCGGCCCATAACCGGCCCGATAAAACTTACCGAGTCAGTTGACTCGATGGGCCAGACTGAAAATTCGTAACCGGCCCGCAATGTAACGGATCTGATTATGGGTTGAGGTTTTCCCAACACTTGACGGGTTGGTTAGTTTTTTTTTTTTTTATATTTTTTTTGGAAAAATATATTGGTGGACAAGATTAAAATTCTTAATGGTCAGAAAAAATGAAAAAAATAATAATTATATTTTATAATTTTTTTTAAAAAAAAGAAAGAAAATCTGTGGGCCAACCCATGAACCGACGGATTACAGCCCAACCCGTAGGTTCTAGGGTGGCCCGAGCAGGGTTTGAGTCACTTGAAGGTGACCTGTTACTTGACATGCCCGACAAGTCAACCTGGGCTGACGGGTATGCACTATAAAGTATAAACCGGGCCGATTCCAGGTCAACCAAACCAGTCCGGTTAATGGGCGAAAAGTAGGGTTAACTAGACCGCGCCCACCTCTAATTGAGTAGATCAAGAAGAATTCATTTTGTGACAAACTTTGGAGTTAGATACATGTTATCTTCAAAATTTTGGACAATTACTTGGAAGAACTGGTTTAGTAAGAATGATATTCCTTTTGAGATTTGAAGTCCAATTTGTTTGAATAACATATTAAAGAGAGAAAAAAAAAACCATTGTGCCTTTCTATATGATAAATGCTTCTATATAGTACAAAATCAAGCCGACAATTACACAGGACCAAATCACTACATCCCTTTCTATATGATAAATGCTTCCATATTCCAGGGCATAAGTAACAAAAAAATTGCAATAAATGCGTTAATAAATTCCAGGCCTCTAATTTTTTATTTAAAAAAAAAAAAAGAAAATCAAGAAAGAAACTGACTTGTTTGAAGATAATTGGATTGGCTCAGCTAACTTACAGAAAATTCTTGTCTAACCTAGTGCATTGCACCAAATCAGTAAAAATAGGACAAGTGATGAGCAACTCTCTCCTCTCACAACCTCATTTTTAGTAGCCTATGCACTAGGTAAGGAAAGAATTTCCCATAACTTATCATGACTCAAATGACAAATAGGTCTTCTCTTCTTGTAATCTTGAATAAAAACATCATTGGTCTATGACTGTGACCAAGAAAAAGATACAATCAGATTGTAACCTATCAGGAGACAAAAATTCATCTTTCCCAATTCCAGTGAAACTGGGAATTTACAGCACCCTTCAAACCTACTTGAGCAGTAAAACATCAGTCTAGAAAACCAGTTTCTAAGTGGCTTTGACACTAATAAAATGTATTTGTGCCAGTTATTGGGCTGTGAGTTTATACAGGTTATTTGAACATGCAACTTAGAAGGTTGTGAAGTCTGGATAACCTTTCGTCTTCATCTTGAAATACTAGCAATCAAGAGATACTCATATCTAATTCATCTACTTATTTCCTTCAATAATAATTGAGTACCAAGTAGTGACAAGAGGAAAAGAGTTCAGAGTGCCAAACAAATCCAGAAGTGAGGCTAATGGAAATGCAGAAGGCTTCCAGACACGGTTGCACACGTATAAACTAAAAATTTGAAATAACATTTAACCATGCTGTGTTTGGATTGAGGTTAAATAAATGGATGAAGAGTAATGATATAGATGATTATTTGGAAACTAGACTTAACGTAGAAATGATCTCAACCACTACGCCATCTCGAGATGGTGGTATTGATGATCCCAGATGATATGGATGGTTGAGATCATTCACGTAAGCCTACGTTTCGGAAGCTCTACTACGCTATATATCATTACTCATGGATGAAAGAACAAATGCAAAAGAGGTACAGTTTTCTTATGTTTGGTTGCAGAAAAAATAAAACACCAAATAGATCAACAGGTGAAGCACTATGGATTAAGGAAAATATCTTCTACTTTTTCTATAAAGCCACTCAATTCAAAGGGTCCTTGAATTACAAGAAAAGTGAAAGCTTCCAAATCACATCCAAACAAGATGATGCCACTGTGAGGCACATTTAAGTTTCTTTAGCTTTCATTACCAAAGCTTCCTTAGGGTACTTTATCTAGATCTCACAAACGCAAGAAGATAGATTCATGGGTCCAACTCTCCATGTGTTGTGTTGCAACCTAATCTCAAAGGTTCTCTAAGGTCTTATTGACACATGGTCCCTCTCCCTATGTCCCAAAAGGTACCAAGCACATAGATCCAGATCACTGACTACCACCTCTCCTTTTCATAATGTCTCTTTGCTGTGAAACAACCAATGCTTTAGCCATAGCAGTACCACAATGAACAGGGTGAAATCACTGCAATGGAACCCAAAATGGTCCATAAATTTGAAAAAAAAAATGGTAGTAGTCTGCCACATCCATGGGGCCATCGCCAGCTCCATCCAGCAACAATCTCCTCAAACTTTAAGCAACTCACCTACCCATTCTAACCCCATATCTTCTTGGCATATAATAAAAAGCAAAAATCAACAGGTGTTTCTCCTTCTCATTGCCTCAATGTCTCCTAGTTCATTTGAAAACCTACTCGGAACTAGCTAGCCATACAGTTCATAACAAGGAATGGCAGTTTGAGAATTGGAAGATGCAAATCCTAACTTTAAATGCTGTCTTTTACTTACAACTAACCAGTTGATGTGCATCAATTAAATGTGTTCCTAAATGATAGATTGATTAGCATAAACAAGACAATCAAAGCAAACTGATGTTATAAGAATCTACCAAACATAGATCACAATGGTTCTCATTGGATGGACAGACTCAAAGAAATATCAAGTAGCCCCTGTTCAATGAATTATATCAAGTGTCGATTCCATTAAAAATTTAAACTTGTAAGCATAGACCAATTATAAGATGAAATTTGATCCCAATGCCTAAAATGAACAAGTACTTCACAATTTGGTTATGATCCATTGAAAGATAGAACACAAGCGCAGTAATTCACAATCAAAGCAAACATATCATATGGAATTGCACAACGATAGTGGAAGAATAAGAAGTAAAGTGGAATTCAATATGTAGCCTGTCAAGAATCAATAAGCACTCTGGAACAAAGGGAGCACGCGACATGCCTGGCGAGATGGGATGGAGTCATGGAGCACTACGACGATGGCGAGCCCTTGATAGCCTCCCCAACAACAGCATACCAATGGCCGGCGCCCTCCTCCTCCGAGCTCAGATCGTCCGTCCTCCTCAGCGCCGCGTGCACCAGCACGATGATGAGGCCGATCAATAGCGAGATCAGGATGTTGGCGGTAGCGTTGGTGAGGAGGAGGAGGCCGAGAGTCACGACGGAGAGAACGATGAGGACGGTTCGATCGCCGATGGTGCGGTGGAAGAGGACGATGGGCTCGTCGCGTAGGAAGTAGAGGAAGAGCCAGGCGGTCATGGTGAGGAGGAAAACGATGAGGGAGATGGGGTGCCAAAGAAGGGAGACGAAGACGACACCGAGGACGACGATGGCGTAGTTCATGGAGAAGTAGGAGATGTTGGTGCGGATCCGGAGGTAGGCTTCGCCGAGGCTGGGTGGGAGGCTGAAGGCGTGGCGGTGGACCATCTCGCGCCATGGTCGGCGAGTTGAGAGGGCGTAGTACCCTCTCTCCTTAGCCCGCGTGATGAAGTCCATAGGATGGCCGGAGTCCGGCGCCGACGAGGTCGGGATCGTCCCATAGGTCGTCATTGTTCGTCGATGGATAGATGGGGAGTTTGAGAGGGCTTTGACTAGATTAATAGCCGGCACGGATGGCACGTGGCGTAGTCGGAATGGTGACACGCGGCGTAATTTAAGTCGTTGATTAGCTTCGCTGTTTGACACGTAAGAGCGCAAAATAAAATAAAAAAAGATAGCAGGACTGAAATGTAATTATCCTCAATATTCTATTTTGAAGCTTCCTTCTAAAAATATATATATATTTTTTAATGAAAATCTAATTATTTTGTTTTATTTTTGAATATCTTACAAAATATTTTTTTATTGTATATTATATTATTAAAATTTTAAAAAATATATATGTTAATTATATTTTTTTATAAATTTATTTGTAGCTCCTTAATAAACTAATAATTTATTTATAATCTTTGTGAATTTCTTAATTATTTATAAGTTATGGGTAAATAATAATTATGAAAAAAAGGTATTTTTATCGGCAAGTTATTTATTGGTCCCTGCAACTGTTTCCAGGGACCTTAGAGTCAACACACACACAAAAAAACACTATACACAACTATAAACAAACCACCCTAGGGACCAAATGGCAAATAGTTCACTATTCAAGGGATGAGTAGTGAATTATCTATATTTTTATCTTCTACTTTATTTTTTGAAATTTTTTTTTAGAAAAACTATTCAAAATCTTTAGTTGGGTAACTAATTCAATTAGAGCTAGATTACGGTCGGCACGGCCACTTCGGCTACCACCAGTCGCGTGCGAGCCATTTTTCGTCGCGGCCCCTGACCACGAATCGGGTTGGAGTTGGCAGCATCGCCTACCACCGGTCATTTGTGTCGCGGCCGGATCAGTGCACGGTCAAGCACCTACCCATTTATTAAAATATTATTTAAATTTTAAAAAATCTTAAAAATATAAAAAAAATTCTAAAAATGTAAAAAAATTATAAAATAAATCTAAATTAATCACACACTACTGAAAAAAGAAAGCAGTGAAAATCTTTTTACTCATCAAAGCTTCAACTTTATGAGTATGTGACCATTATTTAATACTTCTTTTACTAATGTTTTGTTTGTACATGATCATGGAAACAAAGCACAAGCTTATCTACTTCCCAAGATTAATACTACTATATATAATTTTTTTGAACTTCATATATATATATATATATATATATATATATATATATATATATATATTTGTTTATATTTATATATTAAATTAGTTTTTTTTCATATCTAATGAAACCTCTCACAAATTATAATCACTCACCATGAACCCCTGCCCATCGTCTAACACCTAATTAATTTTAAATTTTGAATTAATAAATTTAAAACCGGGCGGCTTGCGTCTTTGGTCGTGTGCGTGATTGTTCAAATGAGAGCGAACTAACCTCAGTAGCCGTGCCTAGCACGGCCTAGTTACTGTTCATTATTCGGCGTAGCGGCCTAGCACTCGCATCAGACCCTACACGCCCGTAATCCAAACTCTAAACTCAATGGTTATAAGTAAAATAAAATTAAAAAATAAAAGAGAGGATTATGAGGTATTATTTAAAAATAAGGGGTAATAAAAAGAAAGACAAATGATTTGGCTATTTTTGAGGTGGTGACAAGTAAAAAACTCTACTATATATATATATATATATATATATATATATATATATATATCAAGTGGGGGTATAAGATAATTTTAAAGTTTGTGAGGTGTGATAAGGAACAAAAATACAAGCTCAACATTTCGGGTCGGGTTTCTTTATTGGAGTCCAAATCCGCTATCCTATCGCTCATCTTCCCCGATTTCGGGGAATGAAATCGAGATCTCGAGAGACTTCGACAATGGGGATATGGAGGAGATGGAGAAGTACATGCCTCTTCTTCATCCCTCTCCTTCTCATCCTCCCTTTCCTGCTCACTGGTGAGCTCTCTCTCTTCCTCGTTTCTCCTCTTTCAAGCCTCTTTCACCTTTGATCTCTTCTAATATTCTAATGAATCCTCATTTTCAGTTTCCCGGTTGCATCGCTATCTGATGTCACAGTCACCACGAAGAAGCCCTTCCAAGAAATCAGACCATCTTGTTCTCGGTCCTGCCGCTGGCTAAGGCATGCCTAATCGCCTCCAGTGCCAAGGTAAACCACTTCATCCGATGCTCGTTCATGTCTCGTTCATGAGTTCTTTCAATCGATCTTTCATTTTGTGTCATAGGTTGAGATTTTGATTCATCTACAAGAGGAAAAGGATAAGGTTTCAACTTGGTCTGTTAATCCATATCATTGTGCTTTGAAGTAGTTCATCGACATATCATTTGGCCTCATTTCTTAATTGGAAGATATAATCTTATGATATACACTTGAAAACCTCGAGGGCATGATCTAAAGCATTTAATAGTAGGATTTCCTCTATTACAATAGAAAGTTCAAAAAATATTTACTGTGCTGACAGTGTCAAATATTGAACTTTTAGGCACTGGAGATGGCAATTTGATATTATGCTTCATTCTATCATGGATTAGACAAAATCCATATGCTTAACCTCTGTCTCTTCACAGGTCTAAAAGCTATGAATGAGATCCACTTATCAAATGAGAACCAAAGGGATAATAAATGTGACACTGTTACTTTTGTGACGATATTCATAGTCTACAATAGTTCTCTGAAAACAGAATCTACAAAGGTTGATGACAAATCACTCAATACAGTTACTGTTGGCAACATCTCATACACTAAGGAAGAAAGGTCCATGGCCATCCTTGACATTTTTGTCAACTTCATACCGGTACTATATGCTACTTGCACTTGAAATGAACTACTTCGTATGTACTTTTATTTGTTTGATCTATCCAAACTCCTGTTCATATAAAAAATGCTTGCTCCTGTACTCTTGTTTGACTTATTTTTACATGAACTAGTCTAGATCCCCTCTTATCCGAGTTTGCTATTAGCAATGTTTTGAGTTACCTTCTTGTGTATGTTTTTGTTTTTCTATTGCGTGATTATTTCTGTATAAACTACTTTGTGGAAGAATTATGTGAACCCTGATATTAATATCTCCTTTCTGAAGTTAGTTGAGTAATATCCTAGTCATGAATAACTATGTCTTCATTATTTGAAAATCTATTAGATTCACTATAATTCTTTCTTTAATGTGTTGGCTAGTTATAATGTGATTTAAATTGAGAGAAACTTACATGTGAGGGTAATTCTTAGAGAATAGGATATTATGAGTAAAGAAAATAACAATCGAAAATGTTCTTTGGGACCTTAATATTTCTTGAGCACAAAAGGAAAATTAGGGATATCACAAAAAGTGAAAGTGCGTACTTGGCTTTTGTGCCATGTCTTGACATGCCTGGCGAGATGGGATAGAGTCACGGAGCACTACGATGATGGCGAGCCCTTGGTAGCCTCCCCAACAATAGCATACCAAAGGCTGGCGCCTTCCTTGTAACACCTATCCGTACACACTGTGATGTAATGTCACACCAATCGGAGTGCACTCGCCCCCATAAGTCGGTATCGCGTGGACCTGATGACGATAATAATTTAGCTAATTAACATACTTGAATAACAAAATATTGGTACTCTTATACAGACTTTACAAATATTGCGGAAGCGTTCTAAAATTCTGTACATTAAATAAAAACATTCTATTCTCTTCTGCTAAGTCAGAGCCATCTACCGGAGAACTCAATCTGGACTACCTGCACATTTCACTTGAGTGAGAATCACTATACAAGGTACATCTATAATTTCAAGTAAAATAGTATTCGAAATAATGCTAATTAATTCAAATGCATTATCTCTATCAATATTATGCTAAAAGCACATGAAACTCGGATAAATCCAAAACATGAAAACCTCGATGATAACACATGGACATGTACATGTTCTTACAATTATTTGAGCAATGTAATCATTATCCTAGTCTCAATCGGATTTGATAACATAACAATTAATAAGAAATCTTAATTCCAATGTCAAGAAAATCTGGCCTCTACGGACTGTGCTCCCACAGAACCGTAGGTCTAATCTGGTACCGGTCTCCACGAACTGTGCTCCCACAGAATCGTAGGTCTATCATAATAAACCGGTCGTCTGACGTAATCGCGGTTCCCAGTAATCGTAGGTCCGATCTGTCAAATCGGCTCCCACAATCGCGGCTCCTACGTAACGTAGGTATGATCTCAGGAACCGGTCTCCACGAGCTGTGCTCCCACAGAACGTAGGTCTAATTTAGTAAACCGGTCTCCACGAACTGTGCTCCCACAGAACGTAGGTCAGATCTCTAGTAAACCGATCTCCACGAGCTGTGCTCCCACAGAACGTAGGTCAGATCTCTCCAATCTCAAGGCCCAGGTATGATACCAGACAAGTCCCGGGCGGAACGTATCTCTGTCCCCAGCAACCCCCTGGTAAAAACCTGTTTTTCTTAATTACTGTGCCTGTTTGTCAATAATTGAAATATCTTTTTGTCTTGATCATATTCTCAATCTTCATTTCCTCTATTTGCATATATTTTCATTCACAATGCATGTAATAACAATGAAGATGCTTATATGATCATAATATCAACAGTAACATTGCACAAACTTCGATGTAAAACTCATTTAAAATCGTATAGACAAAACCGTCGATCAAAACCGATCATAAAACCGTTCCAAGTATAGTGTAATCACTCACCTCTGGTCCTTCGTTACTTAAATTTGACTGGATTCTCTCGTGTGATCCTCTATTAGTCTCGTCCTGGACAAGTATAAGAGATGTAATTAAAATACTTGTATTTATTCTAGGGGGTCTTTCCTCCATTATTCCTAGTAACATAAAATTATTTGTAATTATATCTTATGACCTCTTGAAGCACACTAAAATCTTAATCCACCACTGGCTTGTCACTAAACCGTATTACCCACTTCCAAATCTTCAAATAAGGATTTGATATAGTATTTAATCTTAAACCAAAGAAAGACTTTTCATACTCATTCATATATGAGTACTAATACATTGATTTACAAGGTCCTTTATGCAAATATACCACCCATGTACACACTTGTTAGCAGAATTTCAATTCCAATCTTAAGTGAGTAATGATAGCCTTCTTGACCTTTAATGGGTTTGACTCACTCGTTAACTCATTTACTAATATTTCAGCTAGTTACAAAAGTCCATTACTCTCACTTTTCATTGTTTCTATTCTTGTCAAGTTATTCAAGTGTTTCTAATACAATTCTAATAATTATTTCCTGGCATTGAAGAAGGTAATATATATATCCAATGACAAGGAATGCTTCCAAAAAAAAATATATATATATATATAAAATATAAAATATAAAAAGGAACATCAACCCACACTAATATTCAGCTTTTGTATTCCTTATATTATTCTGGACATCCTTGTCTGCAAATCCAAACTACCCTTAATTTATTCTAGAAAGAGAAACATGGCAATACAACTCATCTCATGCTTGAGAAACATTAGTAGTCTTTGCCAGCAAGGGGCCATTGAGGTTATATACATGTCCTATCATTACACCATCAAAATGATGCCACCCTACTGTTTAAATCCTCTCACATTTTCACTTAGACAGTTTACTCGTCACTTGGTATGCGCTCTTGATTGACAAGGATCTCCAGAACATGACAGTTACTAATTTCTGGGAATTTACAAGCATCCATCTACGTGAAAAGACATCTTTTTAATTCAACCGTAGACGTTTTAAGAGTTGGTTGACATACCTGGAGCTGGGCAACTCTATCTTTCTCTCTTCATACCCTATGTAATACAACAGAACACCAGCACAACTCTTTGAGGCATTACATCATATAATTCATGTGCATTGCCACCCGACTCTATCCTATACAACATGACAGTCTATTAACTCTGGGAACTACAAGCATTCAAACAATTTCAACTGAATTTCATAAAATCAATGGAAATCGATCTCATTTGTCTCTGTTTCCTCTTGATTTTTGAGTCTGATTCTAAGCATTTTATAATGTTGTGTTGGGCTTACCAGACTGATTTCAGGATATGATCCTGTGGCTTTATTTGAGGTTGTGGAGGCTTGGGACTCGCTGCAACGCCGAGGGGGAGGTGGGTAGCCGTCGGGGCGGCGTCGGGCTCCTTCTCGCTGGAGGTCACGTTGGATGGACAGAGGGCGAGGATTGAAGAAAGAGGAAATTTGTAACCCATGTCCAGCTCTCCGAAGGCTGTGCTTAAGGAGTAGCCCTCACTGTCGTCTCACAAGAACCCTGTGTACACACGAGAAAGTGGAACGACCCGGATCAGATCCAAATCTCCTGTCGTCCCATTTTGCCCGGCCGATGGGGGGTTCTGTTCCTTCTTTGACCCCTTTCCCTCTTTTTAGAACAGCAAGCTTGTTATAAATCACAGTAGCTAGGTTTCTATATTTCATTTTGATTCCATTATTACCATCTAGTTCAATTTTATTTATTTTGAACAACTTATAACATATTACAATTAAATATTGTGGGATACGGGCGATCATTCAAAACCAACCGGGTCCTTCGCTTTCGGCTTTCTGGCTCGGCTCGGCCTACCTGTCAGAACTCACATCTTTGGTTCATATCGCCCGCTAACTACCCGAATTGTATGGAACTTCGTAATTCTTCAATTTAATTAAATCGGTTCCAATTCTTATTGATCCGGCCCAACATGGCCTTCTATGGCCCAATTTCTTATGAGGCTGGGGTTTAAATCCATCGACTCCCGATTTTCTCCAAATTTTAGTTTTGTCAAAATAAATTCATTTTCAATAAGATGAAAACTTGTGGGATTTTCCAGAAAATTGCAAAATTAATCATCGAGAATTTTGGGGCGTTACATTCCTCCTCCGAGCTCAGATCGTCATTCCTTCTTAGCGCCGCATACACCGGCATGATGATGAGGCCGATCAATAGCGAGATCAGGATGTTAGCGGTAGCGTTGGTGAGGAGGAGAAGGCCGAGATTCACGACGGAGAAAATGATGAGGACGGTTCGATCGCCGATGGTGCGGTGGAAGAGGATGATGGGCTCGTCGCGTAAGAAGTAGAGGAAGAGCCATGCGGTCATGGTGAGGAGGAAAACGATGAGGCAGATGGGGTGCCAGAGAAGGGAGATGAAGACGACACCGAGGACGATGATGGCGTAGTTCATGGAGAAGTAGGAGATGTTGGTACGGATCCGGAGGTAGGCTTTGTTGAAGTACATGAACTACTCCACAAACATGAAGTAATTTTCACAACATAGATTCAAGAAAGAACTCCATATAAATTTAGCTCACACTTAGAACCACATCAATACATTCTCCTTCAAACACCAAACAACATACATGCCTCAAGATACATAGAATGGAATACAAACACCTTACTTGAGATCTTCAAAGAAAACCACCATTCATACTCCATGGAAACTCCAAGTAGAAGAGCCCCTTCATCTCTCTAGTTTTTCATATCACACACACACACATAGTTCATGACAATAATAATACAAAAGCTACAACCCCTCTTTTTAATTAAGTGGGCTCCACACCAAACAAAAAAACACAAACATAAGACAACATAAACTAAGTGGGCCCCATACATTAATATAATAATAATATTATTATTGGGTTTAAACTCCAACATCCTCCCTTAAACCCAATTCTCCAAGATTCTTCATGCCAAGCAATGCCTTCAAGCCTACAAACACATCATGCTTTAGAGGTTTGGTAAAAATGTTGGCCACTTGCTCTTGTGATTTGTAATGCACCAACTCTACCTCCTTCTTGCTCACATGTTCTCGAATACAATGAAACCGGGTGTCAATATGTTTGCTTCTCCCATGAAGTACCGGGTTCTTAGCCAAAGCAATTGCGGATTTATTGTCAACAAAGATCTTTGTAGGACTTTACTGTAAGCAACGCAAATAATTTAATAGGTTTCTCAACCAAATAGCATGACAAACCGTAGAGTTAGCGGCAACATACTCCGCCTCATAAGTGGACAAAGTGACAATAGGTTGTTTCTTTGATGACCAAGTAAATGCTCCATTTCCCATTGAAAAAGAAAACCCGGAAGTGCTCTTTCTTTCATCAAGGTCTCTACCCCAATCACTATCGGAAAAACCATTGAGTTCATAATCATGAAAATAAAAGTAAAATATACCATCATCAAGAGTGCCTTTGAGATATCGCAAGATTCTTTTAGCGGCCATAAGGTGGGAATGATTCGGTGCTTCCATATACCTACTAATCAAGCCAACACCAAAGAGGATATCCGGTCTTGTGCAAGTGAGATACCGAAGGCTTCCTACCAAGCTCTTGAAATATGTAGGATCAAGATCACTATCTCCTTTACATCTTCTTAACTCCAAGCCACATTCAAGAGGTGTATTTACCGGATTGCAAGACTTTATGCCAAATTTCTTTAGAACTTCCTTCACATAGTTTCTTTGACAAATAAAAATCCCATCTTTTTCTTGGAACACTTCAATGCCAAGGAATTGAGCCATCAAGCCAATATCCGTCATTTCAAACTCCTTAATCATACTCCTCTTGAATTCATTGAACATCATTGGATTGTTCCCGGTGAAGATTAAGTCATCAACATAAAGACATACCATCAATACATCTCTTTTGTTATTTACCTTCAAATATAAGGTGTGTTCATAAGGACATTTCTTGAAGCCATTGTCATGGAAATACTTGTCTATCCTTGCATTCCACACTCGCGGTGCTTGCTTTAGCCCATAGAGTGCCTTCTTCAATTTATAGACTTTATTTTCTTGACCTTCTTTCACATACCCCAAAGGTTGTTCTACATAAAGTTCCTCTTCAAGAAGCCCATTTAAAAATGTCGATTTTACATCAAGTTGGTAGATCTTCCACCTATTTTGTGCCGCCAATGAGATAATCAATCTAATAGTCTCCATCCTTTCAACCGAAGCAAAAACTTCATCATAATCAATCCCGGGTTGTTGCTTGTAGCCTTTAGCTACCAATCTTGCTTTGTATCTTTGAATGTCACCTTTTGCATCTCTCTTAACCTTGTACACCCATTTTACTCCAATTGTTTTCTTGCCTTGTTGAAGATTAGTTAAAGCCCAAGTGTCATTCTTCTCAATTGAATTGATTTCTTCATCCATTGGATGCTTCCACTTTTCCTCTTGGATAGCTTCTTCATAACATATTGGATCACAATCCGCCAAGTAACAATACAAGTTAATGTTGTCATCATCAATCTCGGTTGCTTCATAAATCTCTCTCAAGCTTCTTGTTCTTAATGTTGCTTGACTTGAACTCTCTCCCAATGAAGAGCTTGATGTTGGTGAAGAGCTAGACGTTGATGAGGAAGAATTAGGGTGAGGTGCTTGTGGCTCATTCTCTAGTTGTGTAGACTCTTCTTCTTCAAGATGTAGTTCAACAAAAGTTTCTTCATTTTGGCTCCAACTCCATGTGCCTTTTTCTTCAAATATAACATCTCTACTTATGATCACATTTTTAGTGATAGGATTGTATAATTTATATCCCATTACTTCACCACCATAGCCAAGAAAAATACACCTTTCGCCCTTATCATCAAGCTTTGTTCTTCTAGCTTCCGGAACTTTGGCATAAGCAATGCAACCAAACACTCTAAGATGTGAGACATTTGGTTTGAAAGAACTCCAAGCTTCTTCCGGTGTCTTCAAATAAACACTTTTTGCAGGACACCTATTCAACAAATAGGTAGAACAAGCAACGGCTTCCACCCAAAACTCCCTTGGCATTTTCTTGCCTTTCAACATACTCCTTGCCATGTCCAAGATAGTCCTATTTTTTCTCTCGGCAACTCCATTTAGTTGTGGTGTGTAAGGTGGAGTGAGTTGATGAACAATTCCATTCTCATTGCAAAAACCATCAAACATATTGGAAATATACTCCCCACCTCTATCCGATCTTAGAGTCTTCAAATGATAGCCATTTTGTTTTTCAACAAGTGCCTTGAATTCCATGAAAGCAAATATAGCTTCGGACTTCTTTTTCAAGAAATACACCCAAGTCTTTCGATTATAATCATCAATGAATGTAAGAAAATAATTGTTCTTTCCATTTGACATAGGCTTCAACGGACCACAAATATCGGTATACATAAGCTCCAAGGGAGTGGATGCTCTCCATTTTATTGCTTTAGAGAAGATACCCCTATGATGCTTTCCAAGAATACACCCTTCACATATTTGATGAGGATGATCAATAAATGGCAACCCCTTCACCATATTCTTTTTGGCCAAGAGCTTCAAGCCTCCAAAGTTAAGATGTCCAAACCTCAAATGCCATAGCCAAGAGTTGTCAAGAATAATAGAGTTAAAACATTTGATCACATCATGTTGTATATGCAATGGAAACATCTTCCCTTTTGACATCTTTACACAAGTGATCAAATTATGATGACTATCAAGCAAAGTAAGAGAACGATTCTTCATCTCTACACTATAGTTCTTCTCCATAAGTTGACCCAAACTCAAGAGATTTCTTTGCAAATTAGGAACATAATATACTCCGGAGATAAAATCATGATTGCCATTCTTGAGTTTAATGAGTATATTACCTTTGCCTTTAACCAGAACTTTTGAGTTGTCTCCAAAGGTCACATAGCCATGTACATGTTCATCCAAATCGGCAAATAGCTCCTTTTTCCCCGTCATGTAGTTGCTTGCACCGGTATCCAAGAACCATACATTATCATTTTCTTCATATTCATTATGAGCTAAAAGTAAAGTAGAATTCACTTGCTCATTGATTTCTTCCTCCATGACATTGGCTTGCTCTCCAACTTCCTTGTTATACTCTCCCCAACATTCATTGCTATAATGGCCATATTTATGACAATTGAAGCATTGCACATTTCTTTTGTCATAACTTTGTTGGTTGAAGTGATGAGAGAATGCACCTCTTGACCTTCCTCTTGGAGTGAAAGGAAATTGAGCTCTTCTACCTTGTCTTCCACCTCTTCCTCTACTACCATAGCTTCTTCCACGGCCTTCATTGTCTTGGTTGTCAAAGCCTCTACCTTGATGAGCATAATTTCTTCCACGACCTCTATAGCCTCTTCCTCTAGTATCATAACCTCTTTGTGTGCTTGCAACATTGCATTCCTCCTTCACTTCTCCCAAAAATAGCTTGGATTGAAGAGCTTGATCTAATGAGGTAGAGGGCTTCTTATTCATTCTTTGCTCACGAACTTGAAGTATCCCCATCAATTCATCAATAGTCATACCATTCAAGTCCTTAGTTTCTTCAACAATTGCCACGCAATTTCAAACTTGGGTGTTAATGTTCTCAACAACTTCTCCATCACTTTAACATCATCAATTGTTTCTCCATTTCTCTTCATCTAATTAACAATGGCCAACACTTTTGTAAAGTAATCGGAAATAGATTCATTTTCTTGCATAGAAACTTCTTCATATTCACTTCTCAATAATTGAAGCCTCATTTTCACAACTTTGTCAACACCTCTATGAGCATTTTTAAGAATTTGCCAAGATTCCTTCGAAGACTTTGCATTGGAGATCTTCTCAAAATTTGATTCATCAACAACTTGGTAGAGAGCAAGCAATGCCTTCTTATCCTTCTTCCTAGCTTCCTTGAGAGTCAACTTCCGATTGTTTGTGAGACTATCTGAGCTTGGTTCTCGGTACCCATCTTCAACAATGTCTCATAACTCTTGTGCTTGTAATAACACGTTCACCTTAATACTCCAATGATCATAGTTTCCCTTAGTTAATTTAGGGATTTGTATATTGAACATGCTCTCCTCCATCTTGCAAGCTACTCCAAATAGATTTGATGCCAAATATGAAGTTATGTGAAAACCCCCAAATTTCAAACCCTAGCTTCAAAAAACTCAAGCAAATCACAAGTAAATCACCAACAAGCTCCAAATTTTAAACCCTAGCTTTGATACCACTGTTGAAGTACATGAACTACTCCACAAACATGAAGTAATTTTCACAACATAGATTCAAGAAAGAACTCCATATAAATTTAGCTCACACTTAGAACCACATCAATACATTCTCCTTCAAACACCAAACAACATACATGCCTCAAGATACATAGAATGGAATACAAACACCTTACTTGAGATCTTCAAAGAAAACCACCATTCATACTCCATGGAAACTCCAAGTAGAAGAGCCCCTTCATCTCTCTTGTTTTTCGTATCACACACGCACATAGTTCATGACAATAATAATACAAAAGCTACAACCCCTCTTTTTAATTGAGTGGGCTCCACACCAAACAAAAAAACACAAACATAAGACAACATAAACTAAGTGGGCCCCATACATAAATATAATAATAATATTATTATTGGGTTTAAACTCCAACAGGCTTCGCCGAGGCTGGGTGGGAGGCTGAAGGCATGGCGGTGGACCATCTCGTGCCATGGCCCGAGGGTTGAGAGAGCGGAGTATCCCCTTTCTTTGGCCCACGTGATGAAGTCCATAGGATGGCCGGAGTCAGGGGCCGACGAGGTCGAGATCGTCCCATAGGTCGTCATTGTTCGTTGATGGAGAGACGGCGAGATGGAGAGTTTGAGAGGGCTTTGACTAAATTAATAGCCGGCACGAATGGCATGTGGCGTAGTTGCAATGGGGACATGTGGTATAATTTAAGTCGTTGATTAGCTTTGCTGTTTGACACCTAAGAGCGAAAAATAAAACAAAAAGATAGCAGGACTTTAATGTAATTATTGTCAATATTCTATTTTGAAGCTTGCTTCTAAATTTGTGAGAGTTGATCTAAAAAAAACAAACAAACAAACAAACAAACAAACAATTCTATGATATAATAAAGAAACATAAAAAAATTCCAATCTAAAATAGAATAGTTAAGGAATTGGTGAATTAAACTATAATAATATAACTTAATGAATAAGGAACTCTATGCGCACATGCCCTCACCTTGTGGTCGTGGGGGTTCAAACCTGGGTTTGTCCCAACCAATAAAGTCCTACATGAGGGGCCCAATACCAATAGGCCAAGAGATCGTTAGTGAACTCTTTGCCACTTTTAATATTGAATAATTTATGTTATGAAAAAAAAAATATTATATAGGGTACATACACATTTATTATTCTCTCTGCTTTTTCTTAAGGTAGTGAGATTATGAATAATTTCTCACTTGCTTTCTAGTAGAACATGTGTTACACACTTTATAATAATTCTAATTTTGCTAATGCTCAAATATATCACGTTTTCTCTTTTCAAAGACTTGGACAATTCCATAAGGTCCTTGTTTTTGTTTTGATGTATGAAATCTGCATTTTTAATTTTTGAGAAAATCTACATGGTTGACTTGTTATTGAACTTTTGAACTATCAATCAAGAACATGTTTCAAGCATCTGTAGTGTTAATTCTGAATGTTGTTAATTTAAGAAGCGGGCACCCTTGAGGATTATTTATTTGCAAAATTTTGCATGAAGGTTTATATTCTTGTGAATCTAACCCATGTGGCCATCTTGGAATATGGAGAACAGACTTTGAAAGATGCAATGTGATTAAAACTTAAAAGTGAATCAGTGATGGATAAGAAAAGTTATGATGATCTCTGGTGTATTATAAGAGAATACTGGTGAGCTTGGAGGGAAAAAAAACTATAAGTTCTTTTGTCAAATTTATATGGTTAACTTGACAACATCCCATGATTCGTTAATGAAGATTTTGATGATCTCTTGGCGAATGTTACTTTTCTCCTGCAATACTCTCCTGGATCAGTCTTTATAACAACATATCACAACAGAAGGTCTTTCATTTATAGTTTCACATTGACATTATTTGGAGAATAAGCTCCTTCTCTAATTTGTCATATTATCACCAACGACATAGTAAATGCTTTGTTTTACAACTGGGCAAAGTAAAAGCTGTGTTTGGAATTTTTGAGGACACATGATATTTTACAATTTTTGAGGAGACAATATATTTACTATATTTTTTATACCATAAATATTGCATAGCCTAAGAACATAGAAAAGATATGCAACCTTAATAATATTTCCTTTTGACTATGGAGTCATGTTCTCCGTATCAGGTTGCAGTAAAAATATAATACTCTATGACTATGCATGTGGTCATGTGCCTATACGAAAATCCAAACAGACCTTGTCTTTACCACTATTACATCCATGTGATTATTATGTTCATAAGCTCCATTTGTTTAATTGTCTTATTTTATTTTATTTTATTTTTGAAAAGGTTGTTTAATTGTCTTATAGAAATGCTAATTTTATCTTTTGTTGTTGTCGCAATTTACAATGAAATCAAGCCAGAGTTTAATGTTGTTTAATTTCTAAATACTTTTGATCTATCTACATAACAAATATTTCTCCTCCTTGTTCTTTCCTCTTGTGGTACAGATCTTAAACATTCTTGGTTGAATATGATTGGTCCTACCAAGTTGCAATTAAGAAAATAAAGAAAAATTACTATTCTTGGGAGGAGTGCATTAATCTTCGGGAAGTTAAAGTAACTACAACTGCACTTTTTTAGAGAATTAAAGTTCGTCACTAAAACATTTCTTTTTGTTTTTTAATCTATTCATGCGAAGGGAAAATAAGCAAGGGGATAATAAGCAACGGGGTAATAAGGTTGGTTGGATACTTTGGAATGTTAATCTTTTTTATACATTGTTATGCTTAATATTAATGACTTCATTGGGGGAATTGGTGAGGAACTTCCTGAAAACACCAGGACAGGAACAAGTGAATTGCCAAAAACTGAAACCTATTCTGACTGACACTGGTGAAATTTAGATTATTAAGCATAATGCTATTAATTTTCTGTTTAATATATAGCACTAGTGTGATTATTTTTCATTTTCAGCCACATTCTGGTCTGCTTGTGCAAGGAATGACCACATGACTGGAGACACATTTTCACTTGTGGAGATTTTACATTGAGAGAGTACTTGGCTTCCTGTTTATATGATGATGATTTCTTCCTGCGTTTCATATGGTCAAGGCCTTACAATCTTAGTTCTCAAATTCATGCAAAAATTGAATGGAGAATTCCTCGAACTGCAGTTCCAGGAGTATGTAGTTTAGATCATTTTGGTGCTTCAAAGAATGTATATGGTTTAATTAGCCATTTCACTGGTGCTTCTCGTGCCTTTGTGCTTGCTTAAAGTGCTTCATTAAACTCTATCAGGATTGAACTTGGTTAACAATGTGAGCATACATTGACTAATAAATTGTAAATATTGCATTTTATGTAAATGGGAACATTGGAGTATCTACATTGTGTAATCTTTTTCTTTATTTAAACATTAATCTTTTGTCTTTGTTTTGATACTATTTGGCACTCCTTATCTAAAGTGAACATACAATCAATTTGCAGCCTTAAATGTGAGGTTATATCATTTTATTTTTTCCTCTTCATCTCAAAAAAATGTGAATGGAAGTTCGTCTCAACAATGTTTATTTATATAGCACCAAGACCATGGTTTAGCTATATATCTAAACCATAGAATGAGCTTGCCTCAAACTCTTAGCTAAACGTTAAAAGAAAGCCCTAAACGGCGTTTCAAATGCTGATTAACTCCATAACTTGGTTTTGTCAACTGTTTGGAGCTAAATGGTGTTCCACATACCGTTTAGCTCCAGAGAGCTTGCAAAACCAAGTTAATGAGCTAAATTGTGTTTGAAACGCCGATTACCTCATAACTTGGTTTTGCCAACTCTCTGGAGATAAATGGTGTTCCACAAACCGTTTAGCTTCAAAGAGCTGAAGAAACCCTAGTTAAAGAGCTAAACGACGTTTCAAACACTGATTAGTTCAATAGAAACCCTAAGCTAAATGGCGTTTCAAACACCGATTAGCTCAATACTTGGTTTTGCCAGCTCTCTAGACCTAAACGGTGTTCCCACTACAACAAAAGGAGCATATAGCGGCGGTTTTAAGGGCATTTAGCGGCGGTTTATACGAGCGAAGGTTATCAAACCGCCGTTATGACGAGCGCCGCGAGAGCAATTAGCGGCGGTTATAACCAACCGCCGGTATAACCGCCGTTAATGCCACCATACAATTAACGGCGGTTTTAAACCGCCGCAACAACCACCTCCAAATACAAAGGCGCATGGTGTTGTTCAGTTTGCGGCGGTTTTTAAACCACCGCCAATATAATCGCTAAAGCTTTTAGCGGCGGTTATAACCGCCGCGAAAAGCCTAGATATGTTTTTTATTTTTTATCACCTTTGCATTTCGCGGCGGTTAAATGATAACCAATTTTTTATTTTTTATTTTTTAATAGCCTGTTTTTTCCCTACAACAATAAAATTTTAAATCATTGATATCCATTCAATCAAAATTCAAATTTAAAAATACTGAAAATATATTTATAATTACAGTACAATTTTACATCACTCAAGGCCGATTAACTTAATGGCCTGAAACTTAATTGCATGAAGTCATTGTCCGAAGATATACATAGGATAACTTATAGTACAATTTTACAAATATAGAGTTTAAGATCATGAGTTTGTTACATTGAGAGAGCTTGTGATATTGTCCAAGTCATCAAAGACAGACTCCAAGTCTTCTCTCAAAAGTTAGCACGGCAACAAGGTCATAGATTCCAGTTGGGTTTGTTTCTTTCTGAGATGATGTACCTGTGAGGAGCAAAGAATGCAAAATGAGAATATGACATCTTGATATAAGAACCAGCTTTCTATTACAAGCTCAAAGTGCATCCAAAAGGACTAGCAAACTATCATCAAGTTGCTTGGGAGTCAGAAAAATCATTGACATCTCATGTGGATAAAGATGACAAAGATCAGGTTCAATCCTAAAAAACATAAGCGTGGTTCCATTCCTGCATAAAAAGCAGAAACTCAAAATGGGGCAAACCTTGACATGGAAGGCGGTCTACACACCTAAAACTACAGGGTACTAAATAACATCCACCTTAACAGTCACCTTGCATTCAGGAAACTGTCAAATCTCTTACTATCAACTAAATTAGTTAGCAGAAACCAAGTCCACATCAACAGGGTAACAAAAATAGTTTTAGACATAAGGCATCTTGTTAGATCTACTATTTTTATGAGTCTTCATTGCTTCTATACAGTTAACCTTTAATTAATTTTAACTGTTGAAATAGCCAATTTTCCCAAATAAGAGACAATAAAAGCAACGACAGAGGAAAAACGGAGAGAAATGAATGAAAAGCAAACAAGTTTTGGAAAGGAATTTTGAATGTACCCGAATGCCCATCATCTTAAACTCTTCTACAAATCTTTAATCTCTTTCATGTCTCCTTAGGAACAAATCTAATGAACAAAGCTATTCTATCCAACCTCTTTGTCCTCCCATTCAATACTCAGAGAGAGAGAGAGAGAGATGTTAGCCTGATATGGTTCATAACTTCACTAACACTAATCTCATCCTCATTATCACAAAATTTTCTTCCAATCTTTAATCTCTCTTATGCTTCTTTAGAAAACAAATTAATAAAATGAACAAAGCCATTCTATCCAACTCATCTGGTCAACCACTCAATAATCAAAAGTCAGACAAACAGACAGAGATCTTAAGAGTTGTTAACATGGAATACTTCATAACTTCAGTAACACTAAAAGATACTTCAATCCTCATCATCTCAAACTCCTCTTCCAATCTTTCATTTCTAAGCAATGAAAAGCAATTGCATGATAGAAATTCAATTCAATAGAAGCCATGGATGAATCAAGAGAAAAGGAGATAAAAAAAGAGAGAATCAAGTGAATCAATGGCTTACCTGAGGAACAGGGAGGATGACAAAAAGATCAAACCAGAATCCCTTGATGGATCGAAGATAATGCGAAGCAACATCTCGAGCATCCCAAACAAGCTTCCCACATCCCACCACCACCAGTGACTCCCTTGAAACATACGCCAACCTGAACTGCAGCCATATATGCGCCAAATGAATCACATCAGCACAAGTCCTCAGGATCGTCACCATCACTACCAGCCCTCCGTCTATGTACAAGCACCAAGGCAGCCGCGCCCGATGGAGAGCGAGTAGAAGAACAGAGGATCGAATAAGAGACAATTCCTCCATTCTCTGCTTGATCACTGAAATTGAATAAATGTGATTATATACAGTGGCTCTTCTCTTGGACTCAGTTATCAACAAATTAAATGAAGCTACATACCTTTCATTGCAGAAGCTTTAGTGACAGACTTAGACTCTTCATTAGCTTCCTGGTATGATATAAGTTTACATCAGATTTTACCGACAAATTACTCTGAAGAAAGTTATAAGTTATAAATTTTGTTCACCTGAAGCTTTTGGAGTTGCTTAGAGAGCTTTTCCATCAGTTTTTCAACTTCCTTCACCTGCAAAACAAAGTTAGCAAAGTTTAGACAGAAATACAATAAAATTGATCACATTGATAATCAGTAGTAAGAGATACCTGCTTAAAGAATTCTCCCATTCCATAATTTGATTTGTTTACGGGAATATGTGTACCTAATTCTATGCTCCTCTCTCTTGGACTCTGCTGGTCCACACTCATTACAAAAGAGTCCTACAAACATTATGAATACAAAGAATCATGAACTCTCTGAGCATGTACATTAGCAAGTATAAATCAAATTCACATAGATGTATAAAGGCACATAATGAGCTATGGAGCAAACAGATTTGTCTGGAGATCAGAAAACAGAACTTTAACAGATTTTGGAAAGACAGTTCCACCAAAATCACTTCACAATCTTCTTCCCAACATAACCTTAACAGCCACCTTAAAACAATTAAATTCATTAAAAATGAAAACAAAAGAGAGAAGATTAAAAAGATAAAAATAAAAAAAAATAGGGTTGCAAACAATACCTTAGATTTAGCGAATTCGAGATAATTTTTTCCAAAACTTTAGATGCTCGAACAAGGAAGTTCATGCAAAGAGAAGACTTAGAACGCGTAAATCTCCGGAAAAAAAGAATCAACTGGGCTGCATTCTTCCACGTTTACCCACTTTCTCATTTATTTTTTTATTTCAATTTTTAATTGAAATAGGGAAAAGAAAGTCAAGGAAGTAAACGAGAAAGGATTTGAAAGTGTCTTTAATAGATAAGATCGAAAAGCATACATATATCAACCAAAAATCATAGCATCCAAGACAACATATTTAAATGAAATAAAACCACTAGTCAACCAAAATGAAAAAGTGATAATATCCATTAGCCCTTTAACCGACAAATTCACGCAAAATAAGCCATCTATAAAAAGAATCGATAGGTGCCATTAACATAGAATGCCAAAATTTGTTGAACAAAAAAATAATGGAAATTCAAGAAACAAATAACAATATTAAGAGGAATTAATTAAAACACTCACTGATCATAAAGAAGTCATCATCCTTCTTGAACTCATTTTCCCAAACAAACCTATAAGGTGCACACAACATGGATTCAATCACAATATAATTTTAATGGAACTAAAGTTAAAACACAGATATGTGATGCTTCTGCAGAAAAACTTACTTTCAGCCACTATGTACTACGGTTTGCATTTTCTTCGGCGTGATCCAAGTAACTACCATGTAATGAAGGCCTTCTAACAACTGGTGATCCCACATTTTCCTACTTGAAATGAAGTCAATATCAAATGTTAAAAAAATAAAAATTCTGAAAAGAAAAAAACAAATATTAATAGAATATGAAACAAAAACTTTAACATCAAAACTAAAAAAATAAAACCTGATTAGGTGTCACATTTTGGGTTTCCCTCGTCATAAGAAAGGCTACATGCTCTCGAGTTTCTTTAAGTTCATGTGTTAAGCGATCTACCACGTCCTAAAGGGCATTATGTCGGGCTTCAAAATCCACACCACCAGCATTTCTACCACCCAAGTTTCTTGATGACCCATACATCTGGGTTGGGACAACTCCAAGTCCCATACCTCTTACATACCCGGGTGTTCTTTTCCAAAGACGCTACTAAATGCCTCATTTTCGGATGAGCTCTGGCTGCGAATAACTAAATTTTCCTGCAAAATAAAGTTGTCAAATTTTGTATATTTATTATCATGCAAACAACATGTATAGCAAATTTGGAAGAATTTCAACTTACATGATTTTGCCTTGCCTCTTCATTTATAAAAGACCGGCCGATGTGGTGTGGTGGCACCAAACACCTCGACTCTTTTAACAGTGACTTAGTTGAGTTTCCTACAAAATTAAATATAATCAGTTTTTCAAGAAAGTTGCATATACATGAAAAACATAAATAAACCTTCTATCAAGAAAAAGGTACTAGCCATCTCATTTTGTAGTCGAGCCAACGACTTTGAGCCTAACGTGTGTGGCGTTGTTAGGTGGGTGCGATTTATAATATTTTGTTCTGCTTTAGCCTGCTCAAGAATGAGGAACTAATTACTAAACAAGAACGCGAGACATAAATATTCTTATACTCAGAATTTCACTGGGATCCCGGACCTCGAAAGTATTATGCTTACGTTCTGGGCCAGTAGCGTGAATGGAGACGGGCCCCACTCAAATACAAGGCCTAAATGATACATGAGCAGATAACCAAATGTCCTACAAATAATTTCAGAGCTATTTTACAGCGGAACTTTACTTTTAGTAAATCAAATATTGGCCCTACAAGGGTCCTACAAAATATATAAGGTCTCCTATAAAGAAGGTTGAAGTCCTCGGACCTCTACGCGCAACTCCTGGTTGTAATCACCTAAACATTAAAACCTGAAAAGAGAAGTAGACAAGTGGGATGAGCTTTCGAAAGGAAAGCTCAGTAAGTACTTCCGCAAGGAATGCAAAGAGGTCATGAGCACATTCATAAAATAGTGATACACACACACAGTAGGAAGAGACCAAGCTCAAACATAAAGAGATCACTATCACAAAGCACAGGCTTAAAGCATGAAATCAAATCAAACTTGAATATCAAACTTGTCATCTCCCTGGCAGCCATCGACCTAAGTCGATCTTATATCTTATAAACCAAACCCTTGAGTCTGGTGGAGCTCCCACATGTACGTACTGCATACCCAGAAGGCCCCGATCGACGGGCGACGCCCGTGAGTGTTCGAACGCCCCACAACTTATCATAATCTGCACTGAACGGGAGAATCTTCAACACAAGAAATGCTGAAATACCGACCCGACGGAGTAATCTTGGCTCACGTGTTACCACGGCCGTGTCAAAATCGATCAACGAAGGCATGTTCAGCGTACACAATCATAGTCAAAAACATGTCAACACATCAATACGCATACACGACCCTGAGTTTCAATCAACGTGGGAGAACAATCACGTGTATGCAAAATCAAGAAAATAGGATGCCAAACATGATAACATCAAAGTCATTAAGTACTTAAAGTAGCGAAGCAAAATCAAGAACACAAGCCAATAAGTAAGGGCACTAGGCAAGAATACTTACAAGGAAGATGCAATAACAAGATCAAGAATGCTCATCAAAGAGTAAAGGTACTAGGCCGACGTACTTACTTCACTTGGTAAACCGAATTGACCGATCCGTGTCACTCCTGACATGGCTCAGCGCCCCTACGCCCAAATCGGATAACAATAACCCGGACTTAGTATCAAAACAAAGTGGTCTATTTATGTTAATAACCCTAATGCAGAATTTCCAAATCACTAGCGCAAATTCCAAAGAAAACCCATAACTTTTGATCCAGGAATCCGATCGAGTTGAACCAGGGCTCGTTGGAAAGATCTCTTCCCTATCTTTCCAACGGTATATTACACGTCTTTATCAGAGAAACAATGGCAACCCAGATGCCCCTCGAATGGGACAGCCAGCTGCAGCCCCCATAAAATCACAACCACCAATAGTACTCCTTCTAAACTCAAGACCAGTTCCTCAGTCATACTCTTATAAGGCTTTGAAAGAACCACTCTTATCACATGCACCAACACACTATTAACTCACACTCTAAATTGTTAATAGTTCCGATCCAAACTGATCTTGACACACGTGTTCCATCAACCCAAAACAACTCCCTTGGCCTCCCGATCATTATCGTCCTCTATTAGAACCCAAGTATAACATCTACAACCCATCTCTCTTTACACCTGATGGCAACTATACATTGTCTACTCCTTCAAATAATGAAGGCCACCAGCTACTCTAGCCATAATGTTCATGTCGTTAAACCTACTCAAGTATCACATTAATCAGATTTATCCCTCACGCCGCCACGAACTCTAATCACTCATATTTGCACACTCCACACAACCTTTGAGTCAAATGTACCCAACACCAACCGACACATCTCATACTCATAAACCAAGTATTAAAGAAGCCTAAGAACAACAAATACCATCTCAGTTACTATCACCCTAACCTTGTGGCCCATAAAATCACAGCCTCCATACTCACCTCTCTCTTGCTACACTTGATCAAAAGGAACCTCAAACTTGCAATCATCTGAGACTACTCAACCCATCAACATTACCAACCAAGCTGAACCCCTCTCTGCAAGCTCTGAAGATCAAACCCAAGTAAAACACCATCAACAAATCAAACACAATCATGCACATATGAATCTCTGAACCCAACTGTCCAATAGCCATCTACCATACAACTAAGTACCTGTACTAACCCTCATGAACTTTCAACCCCCTGTCTTGGAGCTTGTATTCATTCATCCACCATCCTACTACCATCATGATCCAAAACATGCATAGTCTAAGAGTCAGCATCCATCTTTGAACCTTTTCTTAAACTTAAAGTTTGAATAAAACACAAAGTAAGTTACTAACCTACACCCCTCTGAGAACTCCCACACAACTAAACATGTATTCATCCTTGGCACCAGTTATCCAACCTTTTCCAATAAAACCTTAACCTTGTGACCATGACTTGCTCATCCGATTAGCATTGGTTTTTCAGGAATCCTAGATTAATCATGCATGCATGAACATATCTCTAACTTAAATCATGTAAGTAAGTTAGATCGGTAATCTAACTGTTTGCTACTAGCTTCTGCGAGAGATCAAAGAAGGCTCACCGTGCTTGCATGTGTCTATGTTCGCCTCCTTTCCTCGTGCTCCCGGTCTGCACAGGCCCTGGTTGTGCTCCCCGGTGGTCAGAGGACAGCAGCACCACCATTTCTCAATCTCCCATGGTTGACCGACCTCCTTCCCTGAGAGGATGCCCCACCTCAGAACTCTCTCTTTCTCTCTGTCTCCCTCTCAAATGGGACGCCGCTAGGGTTTGCAACCAAGCCACCTTTTATAGGCGCTCACGGGGAGGCTTAGGCCCTGTTTGGATGATTGGTTGTTATGGTTTCGTAATGTATGGTATAGTATGGTATTGTAATTACTGTTTATCATGTTTGGAAAGATGGTATGATATGATATGGTTAATTAGTTGTTTGTGTTTGTTTTGATAGTATGGTATGGTTGCAAAAATAATAAAATGAGCAGAATACCCTCAAATGCAAATTAATATGAAATCATGTTAAATTGGAAAATTTGGTTATATACCCCTAAAAAAAGTTTCATAATTGCATATTTACCCCGAAAAAATCATAATTGCTTGTATACCCCTGAAAAAAATTTGAATTGTAGGCATGCTCTATCATTAGGTTCTCTTGACAAAAGTTAATTGGATGATCTTAGATTCTTAACCATGATTACAACTTAGGTTAAGGGTTGAAAATTTTCCAAAATACCCCTCTTTATATATTAACTATTTTAAATTTCATATTTATAAAGGGGGTATTTTAAAATTTACAATCAAACAAACTTTTCAGGAGTATATAGCAAAGGGTATAATGGTCATTTCACATATCTATCGTGTGTTAACGAACAGTTTTCATCTAATTTTAACCCTAGGAGTTACGTAATTATACCTATTATTCAGATGTATGTACGTAATTATGTTTTATTTAGGATAAATACACAATTTCAAAATTATTCAGGGGTATACTTGAAAAAAGCTCTATTAAATTTAATGATTTAAGATCAAAAAAAAAAAAAAATCAACTAAAGTATAAATCTTATCAAAATCTTATAAAATATACATCAAATTATTACCCATTAATTTTAAATTGATAAAATTAAAATAAAATTAATATACAAAATTAACAAAATATAAGACGAATCATTTTCTTAATCGACATTTTTTGTGTGGAGATTATGACTTTTGTTTTGCTAGGGAGAAGAGGGGATTGAAGTAATTTGGTAGGGATATTTTTGGTAGAAAAAAAATTAAAACCACGGGAAACCACCAAATCGGTGGTTTGAAAACTCCAACAAAAATGTCAGTTTTTAAACCATTTGAAACCATCAAAAAACCATGAAAAACCATACCATCTGAATGGAAATGAAAACAAAAAAGAAAGTAAACCATACCATACATTACTTAAAACCACGAAACCATAAAACAAACAAATTTTAGGAGGATAGGTTCCCGTTGATGTAGGGATATGATGCTCGAGATTTGATGGCCTTTCATGGCCGGTGCGTGATCCATGGAAGAGACGAAGTTGTCTTTCTCTCTCTATATCTCACTCCATGTCCAAATATATATTCCTTCCTATTTTAACACTTATACAAGTTGTCACCATGCAATAACCCACGTGAATCCCTTTTATCCTCCCATACTATATTATATTTAATATAATATACCATATATTATATACTATATAATTTAAGTTATGATAGTATTTATATTATCCTCCCTTTTTGCCCATTGTCTATATATATTATATAATATATTATACAATATATATGTCTGACAAATCTATACATGATATTAGTCTTTTAATTTCACACATAAGTCCTCCATTTCTCACTAAATTCTCACCTAGTCCTAGTTGTTTAAATTTGTGAGAGAAGGCATAATTCCATTTTAGTCCCCCACCTTTAATACATTTACATGCAAACCCTTCTTCTTGAGAGTAGGTCACATTTCCAAATAAAACCCCATTCTTTCCGAAATTATAAATAGGTCCCCGAAGGCCCCATTTATCCCCTAATTAGGAATTTAAGTAAATTTCTCATTGCCTTAAATTCAAACCCAATCAAGTTTCAATTTAAATACTTCCCAATTTATTCAATTTAAACCTTATTTCCATCTTAGTTTAAATCATTATCTATTTAGAGAATTTCCAATCTTAAAACAAATCAATTATCAACAAATGAATTTAAATCATTAAATTCATTTTATTACTTTTTTTTTTAGATCTTCTCCTTACCCTTTTACCAAGATGCCCTTGGTACTTTCTTTAAATCCCCAATATGTCCTTGGTACCTTAATTAAGAATTAATTTAGAGGAAAAATTTTAGCCCCTTTTATTTCACTAAAATCTTGGATCTCACATATACAAATTACCTTTGTTTCAGGGCGAGATCTATAATCCACAAACGCAACCCACTGATCCAAAGTAACCTCTGGGGGTTTCTTGTTAATATTAGCTTCACGAGGACCATCCGGATCACATTTCATAGAATTATATAAATGATACTGGTGGTCTCTCCATTTTTTTCCCCAAGCTTTTCATAATATAACTTTTATGTCCCTCATCATTAACCTCCACCTTGGTCTACACACACAAAAAAAAAACACATATTAGTGCACATTAGGAAACATTAAAAAAAAATGAAATCCAAAAAATATCAATTGAAAATACATCTCTAACCTTTATGTAATTGTTCCATACATGATCTTTATGGGAGTCTAGAATCTTTTGCCACTTTTCATATGCGAGGGAAAAGATCTGACAATTGCTTGCAATATGGCCTAAAAATTGAGCAAGCATCCCTCCAGACGAATCAATCGGCTGATCCCGCTGATTCCATTGCACAATTACTCTTTCTCCTGGAGAAAGGGTGAACATATCAATTGCTCGCATTTTCTTTTGCCTTACTTCCCCATTTTCACCTACAAAAAAACATTGAAAAAAAAGGAGGATAAGGCATCATCATATATGTGATTACTAGCCATAGCATAAAAGCATATTAACTTGAAAACCTTTCATACTAAGACAACAAATAAATTATGCATATATACTAATCACCTCTAACCGCCACATCCCATAATCTCGAACTTCTTTTACGGCCCCTGATAACTTCTGGCTCAACAGTCTCAACTGTAGGGTGCTACACAGGGGCCTCTTGTTGTTCTTGTGCATCAATCTGTGGAGGTGGCATAGATGTACTCGGGCCAGTTGAAGTGGCATGTCGTCTTGACCTCACCATACCTGCAAATAACTCACATAGGTAATGAATCAATTTAATAATATTAAAAAGTGATAATATATCAAAATAGTACAGATGAAAGAAATGATTATCGATTAATCTCAAACAATTACGTAATTGTTGTTATCTACTTCAACATGTTCACCAATATTAGTGTAACGCCCCTCAATCTTGCCTGTGGACCCCTGCATCGTCGACAGATCGGCCGTATCCGAAAGGAGACGAGCCCCAATCGAATACAAGGCCTAAAATGATAAGCAGATAATACATTTAATCAAGAGATAATCAATAATAATCCATAAGAATCTCAGCGGAAACAATATGAAATCAAATAAGGGTCTACACACCCTCAACATAATCCAGGCCCTATAAGGGTCCTAACAAAATAAAAAACAGTGTCCTCACACACAAGAATAAAATAACTAGGGAGGTCCTCCAACCTCGGCAATATCCGCCCGACTCTCGCCGTCCGAGCTCGAGTCTACCTACTCCTCGGGACTGAAATGAGAGAAGAGAAAGTCGTGAGCTTTCGAGATGGAAAGCCCGATAAGTACCCCCCGCAAGAATCACAATGGTCACCGAATTTGGAGCGGATATCAAATAACATAGGATCATCAAACAAAGGGGCTACACCCCATACAAAGCAGATACTAATATCCAACTACGCACCTCTGGGCCTAGGATGAGAAGTCCAAGAACAATGTTAGCAAACACTTCCCCGGACAACAAAATTCTCGGTCAGACATTAAAGAAACGCTAGCCTCGGATCGCAACAATGTAAAATTTCGCCGTGAGTTTATTGAACGTGTTCACGCCGGTAGCGCCACCTCTACGTGTCGACACGGCCAGCAAATCAACCCCACTGACAGGGATACGGAGTCTCGGACTCCACTGCGACCGGGCGGAAGATCAACTCGCTTGGCATCGCATCTCCCTACAAAGACACATGACCATGGCCTATGATCAAGTGTCGGCCCACGGGTGGGTAGTCCAACTAAGTATTTCAACAAACCAGTAGTGAAACTTACACTTATCCTGACGGAAACACGTGCTCACGTGTTTCCACGGCCACGTGCCGATCAACGGATCCTCGTGATCAGTTAACACTACCTCTAGCTCATCAATCACGCACATATTAGGAAAGATAGCAACAAACATGTATGTGCATGAATCAAACAGCAGGTACCAAATAAGAACATGCTAACTAATAGCATCGAACAAAATCAAGAAAACCCATACAAGGGTGGAAACGAGGCAAGAGTGACTTACATCTAACGCAGATCCAACCGATGCGCCCGACCGTCCCCGTGAAAGCACCACGCTCCTCGGCTCATATCCGGCACACATGATCTATAATCAACACATGCTCGAGTATTTAATAAAATTATCGCTTTATAACTCACATGCTACATACTAAATGGGTCCGACCCATTAAATAACCCAATTTATCCTTTTAACATTACCATTTAAATAATTAGCTTAGCTTTCCTAATTGAACCCACAAGTCCGGCCCAAAGCCCATCTAAATCAAACCCAAAACTCCAATCCTTCAATCCTTTAAATCCCTTTAACCACTTAATTAAATACAATAATTACTTTAATTGGGTCCATGACTACCCAAAATAAACCCATTATCAGATCCAAATCATCTCATATATATACAAAATAAAAGAAACCGGCTCCATGAATGCATAATAAAAAAAAAAAAAAAAAAAAAAAAAAGCTCACCTCTTTACTTAAACCCAACTTCAAATGATTCATTATACTCTCTCTCCCTTATCCTTACTTAAATTTCCCAAATCATAACCCAACTATATCCATTATCAATAGATTAAGCAGTAAAAATTTCAATGCTTATCAACACCTAATCCATCATATTCTCAGTTACCAAACAACCCCACTCCTTTAATCCAAATCCATGCCACCAATCACAATAAACAATATTAATAATAATAATAAATTAAGTCACCAGCCTCCATATATATATATTAGAAATAAAAATAAATAAATAAATAAATCCAACCACTAATTAAATCCACAGCACTAACAAAACCTCAAATAAATCAATTAAGCACTTGTAAAACATAACAATTATCCTCTCTCTAAAACCCATACAAAATTACTCTATTAAACAACTCATAACTATTGGCCGCTAACTCCCTTTTATCACCATCTACAGACCTAACAACTCACACACACATCATGCACTAAGCCATAATTAATCCATTATATTTATACAACAATTTATCAATAACAGCCTTGAAAACTCAGAGGCACAGTAGCTCATTTCCTCAAAAACTACTCACCATCACTGCAGCTAAGAAAAGAGTTCCAAAACCACTCTTAAACTTTCATTGGATTTCAATTTAAATCTTCACTAAGACCACCCTCACATAGAATCAAAATGTCATGCTTATTTTCATCAACCACTCATTAAATCAGGAGACTGAAACCTCAAAGAAGTTCACTTTAAACCATCACAACATCTACCACAAACAGTGACCTATTAACCAAGTCTTCTCCCTCTAAAACAAGACAAGATCAGTTGTTCATCGAGATGGTAACAAGCATACCCGTCAAGCCTTCTACAGCCATTCTCAGAACCCCAAGAAAGGCACCCCTTTCTTTAACTAATACCCCAATAGATCAGAATTCCTACATTCATGTTTAAAAAAAACAAATCCATCCCATCTACCGATCTAAACCTCCATCAATCACCAGCAACTTGAATTCCCTCTAACCATGGCAACCATCACCAAATGAATACCTACTGGAACTTACAAATCTGAAAGCCAATCTCTGATCTGGGCTCTAACACCAACATTAATTCTAAGAATCCACACCACTGCCCAGAGATCCCAATAGCCACACAACACAGGAAGGCATGAAAGCTCTCACGTCATATCTGTATAACCGGATTTGTAAAACATAGCTTCAAAGACAGGAGACCTACCGGGATCTCTTATGGCTTGAGAGTTGTTCCGTGTCTTGGATGTGTGGTGAGGTCGCTCATCGCTCCGGCGATCGCCTACCGCCAGCTAGAAATACCACCAAACCCCCTGTGTGATGTTCTTCTACAATTTAACTCACAGGAAGGAGAAGGCGACCTCTCTCAACTTCGTGACGGCGCTAGGGTTCCAAGGCTTTATTCACTTATAAATCATAGGCAAGACCTCCATACGATCACAACCACTCCAACAAACGCGTTCTCGGCGAGATTCGACGGTATTCGCGGCGGAGGAGAACCGGCTAACCGTCGGGTGTATTCCCAGCCGTGGGATCGTCTTGATATAACACAAGGTTCAATCTCCACCATTGAAGCCCAACAGAACCATTCACGTGCATGAGTGCACGATTACATTCATTAAAAACCCCTTGCATTGTTTTTAATCCTCATGTAGCTCATTCTGTATTAGTGTGGAAAATTCCGTCCCAGCCCTCAAGACTTCATTATTTTACCCAGGGGTCCCTGGCAGCCTCAAAATAATGAATATATTAAACAAAGTTAAACCCAATTAATCTTATTATTCCTCAAGGATTTAAAATTCCAATATTCACCAAATCAAATTTGTCAGATTTCACCACATTAATCTCCACAAATCCCCAATCTTTCCAGTTTTATTATCTTCCATTATTTACCATTAAAATAATTAACATAATAACATTCCTTAATTACTCAAGAGCTGCAAATATCCTTGGGTTTTACAATCTTCCCCCCTTACAGAAATTTCGTCCTCGAAATTTAACAACAAATAATCGAAATAAAACCCAAGAAAAATCCTCAAATAAATAACTCCGGGTAGCGCTCCTTCATGTCTTCTTCGCGCTCCCATGTCGCCTCTCGAGCAGAATGATGATTCCATCTCACCTTCACAAAAGGAATGGCCCGATTCCTCAACTGCTTCTCCTCTCTACCCAATATCTCCACCGGGCGTTCCTCATAAGACATGTCCTCCTGGATCTCCACTGGAACCTGTGGAATCACGCGAGATGGGTCTCGAATACATTTCTTCAGCATGGAAATGTGGAACACATCATGAACCTTCTCCAGGTTCAGTGGTAGAGCCAACCTGTATGCCACGGTCCCAACTCGTCCAAGAACCTCAAATGGTCCAATATAGCGTGGAGCAAGCTTCCCACGCCTCCCAAACCTCACAACACCTTTCATAGGTGACACCTTCAGGAACACTTCGTCACCCACCTGAAACTCCCGATCAGATCTCTTCTTGTCAGCATAAGTCTTTTGTCTACTCGCGCCTTTCAAATCTCCCCTGATCATCCTAACATGCTCCTCTGTCTGCCTGACAAAATCCGGCTGCTTAACTGTCTTCTCTACCATCAGCTTCCTCTCACCCACATCTCCCCAACAAATCGGTGTCCGGCACTTTCTCCCATAAAGTGCCTCATAAGGAGCCATCCCAATGCTCGCCTGGTAACTGTTGTTGTAGGCGAACTCCACCAAGCTCAGACGCTCATCCCAAGACCCTGAGAAATCCAGTGCACATGCCCTGAGCATATCCTCCAAAACCTGAATGGTCCTCTCTCAGACCGGTATCCCATCCGTCTGCGGGTGGAAAGTCAGATCAAAGCCAGACCTGTGCCCAAAGCCTCATGTAGACTATCCCAGAACCTCGACACAAATCTCGAATCCCGATCAGAGGTAATCGACACTGGCACTCCATGCAACCTCACAATCTCATCTATGTACAACTGAGCCAACTGCTCCAATGAAGCGCCCGTCCTCAACGGTAAGAAGTGTGCCGACTTAGTCAACCGGTCCACAATGACCCAGATTGACTCTTTACCCCTCTGAGTACGGGGCAGCCCTGTCACGAAGTCCATGTTGATATGCTCCCACTTCCACTCCGGAATGGGTAAGGGCTGTAAAGTCCCAGCTGGTTTCTGATGCTCGGCCTTCACCAACTGACAAGTGATGCACTTCGACACAAACTCCGCAACATCCCGCTTCATACCCTTCCACCAAAAATGATCCTTCAAACCCTTGTACATCTTGGTACCTCCGGGATGAATAGCATAGCCTGAATAATGTGCCTCTTCAAGGATCTCCTCCCTCAACTCTGGGACACTAGGCACACAAAGTCTGTCATCGAACCTCAGTGTATCATCCTCATGAATCCTGAACCGTGACGGTTCACCCTGACCAACCTGACCCCTGATCTCCTCCAGATCTGGATCCTGTCTCTGAGAATCTCTAATCCTCCCCAACACCGAGGGTCGAACATGCAAGCTGGCCAAACTAATCTCCATGTGCGGCAAAATCACCTCTAACTCCAGTCTCCTCATCTCCTCTAACAAGGGCCTCTCAGATGTCAATAATGCGGCAACTCCATAGTTGGACTTCCTACTCAAAGCATCTGCCACCACATTAGCCTTGCCCGGGTGGTAATGAACACTCAGATCATAGTCCTTGATCAACTCCAACCACCGCCGCTGTCTCATATTCAGCTCCTTCTGTGTAAAAATGTACTTGAGGCTCTTGTGGTCTGTATAAATCTCACATGGTACACCATAGAGGAAATGTCGCCATATCTTTAAAGCAAACACGATCGCTGCAAGCTCCAGATCGTGTGTGGGGTAGTTCTCCTCATAGGGCTTCAACTGACGGGAAGCATAAGCAATCACTCGCCCGTCCTGCATCAACACACACCCCAGGCCAGTCTTGCAAGCATCACTATATACCGTGTAACCACGTCCACTCTGTGGTAGTGCCAGAACAGGTGCGGATACCAACCTCTGCTTCAACTCCAGGAAGCTCTTCTCACATGCCTCTGACCACACAAACTTGGTGCCCTTCCTGGTCAATCTAGTCAAGGGACCTGCCAGCCGGGAAAAACCCTCAACGAACCTCCTGTAGTACCCGGCCAATCCCAAGAAACTCCGGATCTCCCCTCGACCGTGGTCGGCCTCCTCCCAAATGACGACGGCCTCAATCTTCTTGGGGTCCACTGAAGCTCCAGCACTGCTGATCACATGCCCTAAGAAGGCAACACTATCCAGCCAAGACTCACACTTGGAGAACTTGGCATACGGTGATCTTTGCATCAAGATCCCCAACACCGCCCCTCAAGTGCTCCTCGTGTGCCTGGCGACTCCTGGAATAAATCAGTATGTCGTCAATGAAGACCACCACGAACCGGTCCAAGTACTGCCTAAAGACCCGGTTCATCATGTCCATAAACACTGCAGGGGCATTAGTCAACCCAAAAGGCATCACCCTGAACTCATAATGCCCATATCTGGTCCGAAATGCGCTCTTCGGGATATCCTCCTCCCTGATCCGCACCTGATGGTATCCAGACCTCAAGTCTACCTTCGAGAACACCTGGGCCCCCTGCAACTGATCCAACAAGTCATCAATCCTGGGCAGAGGGTACTTGTTCTTCACTGTCACCTTGTTCAACTCTCTGTAGTCGATACACAGCCTCATCGACCCATCCTTCTTCTTCACAAACAACACCGGTGCCCCCCAAGGCGACAAACTGGGCCTAATAAACCCCTTCTCCAATAACTCCTCCAACTGCGCCTTCAGCTCCTTCAACTCAGCTGGCGCCATCCTGTAAGGAGCTCTAGACACGGGGGCTGTACCCGGAACCAAATCGATAAAGAACTCCACCTCCCGCTCCGGAGGTAGTCCTGGCAAATCATCGGGAAATACATCTGGAAACTCCCTCACTACCGGCACATCTCCCACTGCGGGTACACTCTCCTGCTTTGCCTCCGAGATCGAGGCTAGATACCCAATACAACCTCCGTCAAGCAACCTCCGCGCCTGGAGAGCTGAAATCTCTCGAACCAACGAGCAATCCTTGCTACCATGGAAGGTGAACTCCTCGCCACCCACCACTAATGTCACTCTCTTCCCACGGCAATCCACCACTGCATATGCCGAAGAGAGCCAATCCATCCCGAGGATCACGTCGTAATCCCTCAGGTCCATCACATGCAAATCAGCGGGCAGCTCCCGCCCCTTAATCATCAATCGGCATGCCGGTGACATCCTCAGCTTCACTACCTCGGCAAATTCCCCACCGGGTATCTACCCTCAAGTCATATAACAACTCCACAAGAGGGGCAAAGAATGGCGCCGAGCAAATAAAGAAGAAACAAAGGAATGTGTGGCACCCGTCAAATAAGGTACAAGCATAAAAGGAGCCGATCAAATGGTACTCAATGACTACATCACCGATGCGCCTGCCTCCCTGTGAGTGAGGTGGTAAACTCGCCCCTAAGTCATGGGCCTCTGCTTCTTCTTCTTTGTGGTGACTAGAAGTAGAGGTCGGCCCAAATGGGTGCCCTTCCCCTTCTTGTCACCCCCCGGTGGTCTCGGTAGAAATGTGACAGACTGCCTAGAGGCCCCTTGAGACTGCTGCTGCTGGCCCTGTGCTCTGCCATTCTCAGAACCCCAAGAAAGGCACCCCTTTCTTTAACTAATACCCCAATAGATCAGAATTCCTACATTCATGTTTAAAAAAAACAAATCCATCCCATCTACCGATCTAAACCTCCATCAATCACCAGCAACTTGAATTCCCTCTAACCATGGCAACCATCACCAAATGAATACCTACTGGAACTTACAAATCTGAAAGCCAATCTCTGATCTGGGCTCTAACACCAACATTAATTCTAAGAATCCACACCACTGCCCAGAGATCCCAATAGCCACACAACACAGAAGGCATAGAAAGCTCTCACGCCATATCTCAGATAACTGATTTGTAAAACATAGCTTCAAAGATGTGAGACCTACCGATCTCTTATGGCTTGAGAGTTGTTCCGTGTCTTGATGTGTGGTGAGGTCCGTCTATTGGCTCCTCGACGATCGCTTCAGCCAGCCAGCCTCATTTCAAAACCCCCAGGTGATGTTCTTCTACCCGACGAACTCACCGGGAAGGAGAAGACGACCTCTCTCAACTTCGTGACGGCGCTAGGGTTCCAAGGCTTTATTCCACTTATAAATCATAGGCAAGACCTCCATACGATCACAACCACTCCAACAAACGCTGTTTCTGCCGTAGATTCTCTACCTGTGATTCAAGCATGGAGGAGAACTACTAACCGCCGGGTGTATTCCCAGCCGTGGGATCGTCTTGATATAACACAAGGTTCAATCTCCACCATTGAAGCCCAACAGAACCATTCACGTGCATGAGTGCACGATTACATTCATTAAAAACCCCTTGCATTGTTTTTAATCCCCATGTAGCTCATTCTGTATTAGTGTGGAAAATTCCGTCCCAGCCCTCAAGACTTCATTATTTTACCTGTGGGTCCCCGGCGTACCTCAAAATAATGAATATATTAAACAAAGTTAAACCCAATTAATCTTATTATTCCTCAAGGATTTAAAATTCCAATATTCACCAAATCAAATTAGTCAGATTTCACCACATTAATCTCCACAAATCCCCAATCTTTCCAGTTTTATTATCTTCCATTATTTACCATTAAAATAATTAACATAATAACATTCCTTAATTACTCAAGAGCTGCAAATATCCTTGGGTTTTACAATTAGAGGATGGCATATCATCCGGATCATCTACATCATCCCGACTCAGTCGTAGATGTTTATCTTCATCAGGAAATAAATTATCCAAATTATGAGTTAGATAAGCTTCAATATTGGCATAATGGAATTCAAGTAGAATGTAATTCCATTAATCTAAAATGAAGAAACTAAGAACAAAGGAAATGCACACACTAAGATAATGTACATAATAGAACTTTTGAGACAAATAAAGGCTAAAAGATGCATTTCAAGTTTTCAACTGATGATCAAAGGAAAATCAAATTCAGTCTGCTTCAAATACAGTACATTTTTTGCACTAAAATGAAGCACTATTAACACCTCCACACTCTATCATACACGAAGGCACTTTCTTGTATTAAAATATGTTGTTGTGTTTTTCATCAACTGTATGCAAAATAAAACCTTCATTTTTTTTGTATTTTTCATTTTTTGAATTTTACACCTGGGCCCTTTCTCCTTTTATGTAAAATCCAAGATTTTAGTAGTAAAATAAGGGATTTAAATTTTCCCTAAGTTATTGCTTATAAATTGCCAAGGGGTATTTTTGGGATTTACAAGCTTCAAGGGCATTTTGGTAGAATGGTCATAAGAGAGTTTTAAAAGAGTTAATAAATTATGGAATAATTTATTAAAGTAAATTAGGGATTGATTCAATTTGGGGGTCATCAATATAACTAAGTAAAGAAACACCTAATTTGATCATGATTGGACAAAAATGGAAATGAAGAAAATTAATTAAATTAAGTGATTTAACTAAATCGGGAAGGTCTTAAGATTGGCATGATTGAATTAATCAAAAAGGAAAGGGGGTGAATAATTTAAATTATAAATTTAAATTATTTTGGGGCTGCAAAGGACCAAACAGTAAATTTAGTAAAGTTGAGGACTAAAAGGTAAAAGAGAATGTCTCTGGCGAAGGACCTAAACAAAATTTAGAAGAGATAAAGGACCTTGAGGAAATAGTCCCTCTCTCACACTCTAAGGACCCAATTGTAAAATAAAGAAAAAAAAACTTCGGGGGTCTTTGCGCAAAAGACCAGCCTGGGTCTCTACACTAACGGTTGAACGGCTGGGATTTGGGGATCCGATAAGAACTGATCTCGAGACCCAATCCAAATTGCTCGTGACGCTGCCGGAAAAAATGACGGTAGTGAAGTGACCGCACGGGTGCGAAAGTGACCAAGACGGCAGCGAAGAGATCCTCATCCGCCCACCTGGAGTGATGGCCCGAGATCGAGGCGTGGGGAGCCGATCTCGAGGCAACACTGATCCGTCTCCTTGAGCTGCCAAGGCCACCGCGTAGCCGTCGACTTTTCGCGATCGCCGTCTGCCACTCATGGAAAGGTTTCGAATGATGATCAAATGATTTTAGGAAAGAAGAAAATCGTGGAAAACTTACCAAGAAACAGAGATCGTGATCTCTACCGTGAGCCCTTATAAAACGAGCGTCGGCCGCAGCCCCACCATCACCACCTCCTTCACACGGTTCTGAAGAGAAACAGAGACAGTGCCTTCACGGCGGCGGTACACCACAACGCCGGGTGAGAGGTGAAGACTGAAGGAGCCGGAACGGGAGGCCACGACTGAGCTTCGACGGTGAGAGTTTGGAAGAACGCTCCGACAGTGAACTCGTTTCCCGTAAGTCCCTTTGTCTTATCTCTGTCCTCTTATGCATGCAAACATGGGGTTCACCGGGGAAGAGAGAGAGCGAGGTCCCACGAGACGCGACTCCATGGGAAGGAGACAGAACATCAAGGCTCTCTCATTCGACGGGTGGTCAAGGCCCACACCCACCTTTGTGTCGGGAACGCACTGGTTGAGGGAGCTCCCTACCATCCATAAGTCAGCCGATTTAGAGCCCACTCAAGCATCTATGGACGCTGTCACCCCAACGGCGAAAGCTCTACGCCTAAAAAGAGAGAGAGAATTAATAGAGAGAGGGAGATTGTTAGGATAGTTAATTAAACTAATTAACTGTTAAGTATAATGCTTGATTATTTAATTGTTAGTTAAGTATTAATCAGTTTGATTAATTTGTAGCTAAATAATTAGTAAGTTAATTAGAGATTAATTAACTTGGATAATTATTTAGATGATTAATTGGTTGAATAACTAAATGAATAAATAGTTATTAACTAATTAATTCGATTAATTGATGTTAACTTAGCAATTAGTTCTCACTAATTAGAATACGAATTAGTTAATAAGTTAACTAATTGACAGTTAGTTAGTGGGGACAAGTAATTAGTTGACTAAGGAGTAGTTGTTGCTCAAAGTTGGAAAGTTAATCAAAGGATTGATTAACTAAATTAATTAACTAAAGTTTGGGTTTTGATTAATCAACTAAAGATATTATAGTTGATCAACCAGTTATTTTGAAATATTTTGTCAATTTGGATGATATGATTTGGGGTGATTGTGTTATGATAATAATAATAATAATAACCTATGGACCATAGTTAAGATGGTGATAATTTATTTGTTACTTGGTAGGGATAAATAAGAAAGGAGTTAGGCCCAGCTGGGTTGGGCTTGGGCCAAGCCTAAGTAGGGAAAATGGGTTAATTTCCTCAAGTGGTTGGCCTGACTTGGAACAATCAACATAGCAAGTTGGAATTGTTGGATTTCATTATCGAATAGAAACTAATGTATGGAACAAATTAGTTAGATTTCAATTAACTGAATAATTTTTATTATTCCTTGATGGTTAAAGAAATGGTTTGAATAAAATAAATATTTTTCTTTGGGTAGTGGGATTAGATAATTAATGAGATTAACTAATAACTACCTAGTTGGACAACTTATGTGAAAATAATTATTTATTTAGTTGGTTGAGCCAACAAGTTAAAGTAGGTGGAGTTCAACCAAATTTAAGGTTGGGTGGAGATTAGTTAATTAGTTAATTTGTTAACTAATTAATGGACCAGTTTAATAATTAATTAATAGACTAATTAACTTTGTTAGTTAATTAATTGGCTAATTATGTTAGTCGAGTAGATGAATTGATTCGATTAGTCAATTTTTCGAGATGGATAAGAAGATGAGCTCGAGGTTGGGTCGGATCATTTCCCAAGGGATTGAATCAAGGTGGAATGACAAGGATACGCGAGGGAGGGCCCACAAGTCGAACATGGGCCGTTAGAGCATGCATAATAGATTCACTATTTAAAGACAAGTACTCTATTGAGATGAGTTATGTTTTCATCAGATTTTGACTTGGATGCGTCGGGAAGTCCCGTGGAGCACGAGGCTTTGTGACTTTAGGTAAGTACTTCTGCCTACTACCCCACTCTTCGGAGTGTTCTTGATTTTTTTTTCTATTGCCATGTCCGTTCTTGTAAGTGCTCTTGCCTTGTTCCCCTCTCTTCGGAGATTTTATTGACATGTCTTGGTTGTGACATATTGCTTTATATTCATACATGCTTCCATGATTTGTTGAGATCTATCTTTAGCATGTTTGATTGTTTTGGGATGTTGGAATCCCTATTTGTTCTGTTCTTCGTCCCGGATTCAGTGGAGCAGGTGAGCTCCTTTTTGCGGACATTCAGGGACGGGACACCCTGATGCTCCGGCATTGCCATGCCAGAGGGATCGATACTCTGGTTGTCCCTGCCAACAAATGGTCGACACCGACCGTGGACACGTGAGAGAGGTGGCGCTGACATACGACCCGAGGGTCAGAATGCACGGATGGTCATTTTCTCGCCAGGTTCACGATGGTACCGACCGGGGAGACATTTGTGGAGCTTCTTTGGAACTCATCGCTAGAGTCGCATTTCTTGCTTATTTTGTGATAGACTCCTAGGCTTATTTTTTGAGGGGCGTGCCCCGAGCTTGTTTTGATATTTATGATTGGTTGATATCATATTCCTTGAACCCTGCAGGGGTACTTACTGAGCTTTCCATTCGAAAGCTCATGCAATTGTTTTCTCCCCTGCTTTCGCATCCCGAGGCGAGGGACTCTAGACGCTAGGAGCCGGAGCCGATCGTGGGTCGGGTGATTCGTAGAGGTCCGAGGACCTTGATTATCTTTCTTGTTTGAGTGAGATATTTTATTTTGTAGGACCCCTTAGGGCCCGGTATTTGTAGGGTATTTGAACCCTTGTTATTTATTTTTCCGCAAAAACTCTGATTTATTTTAAAATAAGATGTTTATTTGCATTTATCTCGCTACACACTTGAGCCAGATCCGAGTGCCGGCGCTGCCTCTAATCGGGCTACTACTGGTTCAAGCACACGCGCCCTGAGGTCCTGTAATCGGTCGGGCGTTACATTTTAGATCCAAAAGATATTTATAGAGAACAAGCACCCATGGCCCTAACTCATTTACACAATAGTGGAATGGTCAAAGACTAGCATAACTGACTAGTACTAGCTAATATAAGCAACTCAAGGCTCTTTAGACCAAGTCTCATTCCTACAATTCTCCTTGATGCAAGAAAGCTCAGGCTTTTACTTTTTTGGATACCAACTGAGACAATTATTCCTTTACTATGGTGGTAAAAACCAGATTGTTGAGGTTGTTCTCTTTTATATTACAGGGTTAAACACACTGATCTCAGAATTTACTAAGGTGACAATTCTGCAACCTAGGCTGTCCTTAAATCATTGTCCTGTTTGTATACGCTTTCATTTAAATCATTGTCCTGTTTGTATACGCTTTCATTTATATCATTGTCCTTTTTGGATACCAACTAATCTCTTCACAGAATTAGTCTCTTAAAAGGTTTGCCTACAAAGTTTCCATGCAATTAATTGTAATTTGTAAGCTAACCTGGACAGTATAGGTGTGGAAACGGAATCTGATATACAGTTGAAATCTTTACCATCCACATCAACAACTTAACATCACGTGGTCATCCATGTCACGTATGTAGATATGAAGAAATTCAAAATTGGAACTTATTCGGTTTCACATAAAATAGTTATTTAGCAAGATTTAACAAAATGATACCACTAGTGCCCCCATTTTTCTTTCCAAAAGCAGTTTGTATTTCACTAGCAACAAGAAATAATTACATAATCTTTAAACTCTCCAAAATGCAAATAAATAAAGCTACATACCACTTAATTTGATCCTTGCTAACTTTAGTTCCACTTTCTGCTTAGCCCCTTGGCTGCTGACCACAATTCCCTCTACTAAAATGGATGCACCAGTTGTAATGGCACCAGTTTCCACCTTAAGAAACAAAATAATGTATTCACAAAGTTATTAGAACATACCAAAATACCAAAGATGCAAGAAATGGATGATAATTGACAAATACAATTCTTTAGATGGTTATAAACTACAATAATAAAATCTAAGCAAATTTGTCCAGGAACAGCTTGATGCAAATACCAACATGGCAGCAAGCCAGAAAAATAAAATTTGGAAAACTCAGCATTACAAGGGGTATTATAAGTAAAGGGAAAAAAAAAACATAACATAAATAGTAGAATCAGATAACCAGGACAACAAGATTTTAAACCTCTTACAAATAAGGAGACTTTCCATAGATATTTCCAAAGGAGCGTACTCTTTTACACACCGGGATGGAATGATTTACATTACCTTAGAAATCAAATGAAAAAGCTCTATTCTTAACTAATTTGGTACATTTTGCTCCTCACCTCATAATTATGCATTTCTTGCATGAGAATTGGATGATAATAAAGAATTCTTTCCTTTTTATTTTTGAGTTCTGAAAAAATAGATTATATTAAGCTACTGCTTTAACAAAATTCAAAATCATGGTTCCAATCTCAAATCCATTCAAGAATTTCTTTTTATCTGTCTAATTATTTTAAGGAAAGATTAGCACCTTGGTCTTAGAGAAGTTATGCATCAGCAAAATTGGAAATTACCAGTGTAATGTGACTGTTTCTTATCTTATATTCTATAAATGGTGAAGTATCATTAAACTAAGGGCTTCTTCCATTGACCTTTGAAGTCGGCAAGTTTGTTATCTAAGCATGATTCCCCATGATGTTATGTTCTCAGATAAATGTTTAGATATGCATTCTCCAATCTTGAGTATAATAGCTTTTATTGGTTTTGAGGACTTTTTATATGGAAAGCTAAAATTAGTTCAAATGCTATTTTAATCAAGTCAATCAATCTTCAAGTTCAGAAACTTGGTTGTTGTTTTCTAGAGAAATGTTTAGATATGCAATCTCTAATCTTGAGTAGAATGATTCTTATTCATGTTTTAAGGTCTTTATAGTGAGAGCTAAAATCAACTGAACTACTGTTTTAATAATATTGATCAATCTTCAAATTCAGCAATGCACTTATCCAAGTATTATGCCAGGGGGAGTGACAAAAACATTGAATGAATAATAAAGAACATTGAATGAACTGGTTAAATCACCTGTATGGCAGGGGGGAGTGACAAAAACATTGAATGAATAATAAAGAACAAAGAGAGAGAGAGAGAGAGAGAGAGAGAGAGAGAGAGAGAGAGAGAGAGAGAGAGAGAGATGGCAAAACACACACAAAAACTACAAAATCAAGAACCAAAAAGGAAAAAAAAGGTTGTCGTAATTTAAATATCATCTGCAAAAGCTTGCATGATCTTGATATCACTTAAGGCATCATAAGAGACTTAGAACAGGCCTAAACAAATACAATCATGGTAAAAAATGGTAAAAAATAAAACATAATCATGCAATCAATTGCATACAAGACATAGCATAACAACAACCAGTGATTCCAAGAACCTATTATTTGAAATAAGATCTACAAATCATTCCCAGAGTCATTAAGCACAATGCGGACAAGAATAATTCAACAAAAACACACAAAATCATGAAACCAAGAAGAAATTTCAGATCATTGCTGCACAATGTGCAAAATCCAGACATACCAAACCCTCATCAATGTGGTAACCTCAGCCAACCATACATGAAAAGAAACAGATCAAAAAATTAAAAATCTAGGAAAAGAAACCCTAACCTTAATTTGTTCCCTGTATCCTAGACACTAGTGTTTTCCCAACCTTGGAGAAGGGATCCACCCTGAAACACATACCACGAATTAAAAGTAAAAAAAAAAATAGAACTAAAGATGATTCACAGAATAAAAGAAGAGGATTGGGGTTTAGGGTTACCTCTTCTTCTTCCCTCCCTTCTTGCCCTTCGAAATTCGCTTGTTCTTCTTGGGAAGAAACAAACTCAACCTAAACAATGATAGATCATAGGAAATAATGAAAGGAAAAGAAGGGAGAAGACACCTATTGGATGGAATTTAATGGCATTTCGCGGTTCTAACCTGACCGACGGAAGACGAGATTTTCTCGGGAGATCAGAGACCGACGAGAGATTCTCAAGATATCGAGAGACTGGGCGCCAATTAGATTAGGTTTGGGAATTTTAGAGAAGCGGCGGGGAATAAAGACGGGCACAAATTAGAAAAGTTAAGCGGGAATGAAAAAGCTGAGGAATTCGCAGCGGTTATACATCACCGCCGCTAAACTCTTACATTTAGAGGCGGTTTATAGAAACTGCCGATAATTCCATTGATTTAGAGGCAGTTATAACTTTAACCGCCGCCAAATGGAAGAGTTTAGCTGCAGTTATATAAACCGCCGTGGGAACCGCCTCTATATGTTCCATTAGCGGCGGTTTGTAAAAACCGCTGCTAAATGTTGGACGCGAAATGCTAGATTTCCTGTAGTGTCCAGAGACTGTTTAGTTCCAGAGAGCTGAAGAAAACCTAGTTAAAGAGCTAAACAACATTGAAAAGCCGTTTAGAGCACTTACACCGGGCACCCATTTGCTCGGGGAAAATGCTAGAATAGCACCTTTGAAAAAAAAATCAATGGACATCGCACAAAAATGCAATCGGGCAAAAGGTGAGACCCATGTTATCGCGCAAGCACCTGGATGTTGAATCGGGCAAACATGCTCATTAATTAGTGGGGCCCACTAATATTTTATACAAAAATACTTCTTAACGGTTCAATGGATTATTTTATTCTAAAAAATAATGCAACGACTATTTTCAACGGTATATTTTTATAGAATAAAATAAAAATACAAAAAATTAAATTTCTGAAAATTTTTCTATAAATACCCAACATCATTTAATAGTTTTAGTGTAATACCCTAAATGGTCCCTCTATTATGGCTATAGTGCCCTTTTGGTCCTTCTATTCGAATTTGATCCCTACAACTCCTTCTATTATTCTAATTGGGAAATTATATTCCCAAACCCAAAGTCCGTTTCCTTTACAGTTTTCCCTGGCTGATGTGGCATTTTTTATACCTAAAATGTATTAAAATAATCATTATTTTATTTTAAACCACAAAACGGGTTCGGATCCCTTCTTTTTTGATCTGAACCCATTAATTTGATAAAACCCTAATCTTAACCCTAATTCTAATCTAATTAATGAATTAATTAAAACCAAACCTAATTAACTAAACTCTAATCATATCCCCTCTCTCTCTCCATGTGCCGCCGCCGCCCCGTGTGACAGCCCCCTCCTCCTCTCTCTCCGCTCTTCTTCCTCTCCCTCTCCCTTTCCCTCCTCTCCGATCAATGCTCCAACTCTCAACGGATTGTGAGAAATTAACATAGCTTCTCTTCCCAAATGCTTTGATTTACAACGATGATATCCAGCTGTAATGAGGTGATTTTCGAGTAATCTTTAAAAGGTGTTGTCTTTCTCCTCTAAAATCCTTAATTTTCCCAATGCGATATCCAGATCAATAGTCACTAATCATCAATTTCAATATTTTAGGGGGAAGAACCCCCACTTTACACGTGTTATCATCCGGGAAACGACACGACCAGAGGACCACCAAGATCCCTCCAACGCTCTCAAAAAAGTGAAAAGAGAATCGATCGGAATTGCCTGACAAGGCAACACACACATCCCTAAGGGGGAACATCCCCTGCCCAGGGATGCACGCCTATATGGCCCCAGCCTCCTGACAAGGTGGGCTGGTGAGTCTCCCCAAGAGAACCTGCCCAATGGGGAGAAAAAGGCACCCAGGCCTCCAAAAAGAAGGATGGCCCCTCAGGTATAAAAGAGGGAGGGCTCCCCCTTCACAACACAGATTCTCTCTACCATCTTCTCCACAAGAAAACTGTCCACCCAAGCTAACTAGAGCATTGGAGGGTCCGGGGATAGATCCCTTGTACTTCCTTATTTTGTAGGAAGAAGCGTGTCTCTCCGCTGAACCTCTCCTCCGCTTTCCAGCCATCGCGAAACCACCTCCACCAGAAAAGCTCGTGTCCTTTATCATCTCCAACTCCTGCAACACCTTCACTCTCAGTTGAACTCCTACCGGAAACTGGCCCAATTGGTCGGGACTGATTTGAGCATCAAATAGCCTTACCAGAGGGTGGGATAATGGGCAGAAGCCCAAGATTTCTGCAATGGAAAGGGGGAAGAACATTGCTTCAGAAGCACCCCCTGGGGTAGAAACTAATGTAGCCCCCGCCGTCGCGAATTTGGCACCCTGCCTACCGGAGCCCTGCGGGCTCCCGAAGGAAAGCTCTGTTGAAGCCCGCCTTCGGCAACTCGAGGTCCAAGTCGCCCTACTCACCAAGGTCCTCCACTAGCGAGACTAGGCATGTCCCGCTCTTGAGTAGTGGGAGCACCCTCCCCGGGGATTAGCAGCCAGTGAGCGGGGGCCTGGGGTTACCCACCAACCACCTCACTCGCTATAGGGAGAAAAGGAGGAGACCGTCCCGATCCCCAGCGATACGGAGTCATCCCACTCACTTGCGATCTAGAGGCGAGGTCTCCCCAACGCACTCAAGGAGAGTCCCCGCTCACGGGGACATAAGGAAGATACGTCTCCCCTTTCTCGGCCCACATTACAGAGTTCCACATCCCATAAAAGCACCATGTCCCCACCATGGAACCATACGATGGGAACTCCTACCCCGCGGAGCACCTTTCCTCCTTCAAGTCTCGAATGTAGCTCTATGGGGCTTATGATGAGCTCATGTGCCGGGCCTTTATAACAATTCTGAAAAAGGCCATCCAGACATGGTTCGATAACCTCCCTCCGAGGTCCGTTGACTCCTTCGACGAGTTGTCTGAGGTCTTCGCCAGCTACTTCGCTGCTAGTATGAGGCCCTAGCACACCGACATGCCCTTGATGGACCTAGCCCAGCAAAAGAGGGAAAGCCTTCTGGACTACCTTCAAAGGTTCAACCTCGCAGTCCTGGAAGTCTGAATGGCAGACCAAAGACTCGCGGCCTCGGCCTTCACGAGGGGCCTCAAGGTACGGTCCCCCTTTAGCTTCTCCTTGCGTAAGCACCCAGCTGCCAACATGGCTGAGCTCATCTCCCAAGCCCAAAAATACATGAGCGCCGAGGAAGACGTAACCCAAGGCCTGGAGCCTGCCCATGAGGACAAAGCTAGGTGAGACCGCCCCCAGGAGCACGAAATGCAGGAGCCGGCTAAGAAACAAAAGTTCCAGGTTAAGGGCGCATGGAGGCCCAGTGTGAGGCGAGGCCACCATTACACCCCGCTCAACGCCACTCAGGCCCAGATCCTACTAAGCATCGAAGACTCTAAGGAGTTGAAGTGGCCCCTGAAGATGAAAAGTCAAGGCAAGCGAAGAGACAACAAAACATTCTACGGCTTCCACTAGGATCATGGCTATGATACTGAGGATTGCATCTACCTGAAGGATGAAATTGAGAAGCTGATCCGACAGGGCCGCCTCACCCAATACTTAAGGTAGGAGAAGGCGGAAGACTCGTCCTCGCCCCCGGAGGAGAGAGCGACTGGTATCATCAAAACCATAGCCGGGGGGCCGATAAGGGGAGGGGAAGAGTAGTTCCTCCTGTAAAAACTACGCCTGGATAGGGACTTGACCTACTCCTTCAAATAAGAAGACGAAAATTGAAGCTCCCATCACCTTCTCTGACCAAGATTTAAAGGGGGTCCGTTACCCCCACGATGACACCCTGGTGGTGACTGTCAATATTACCAACTATGAGGTTCACCGAGTCCTGGTGGATAGTGGGAGCTCAACAAACGTCCTCTTCTGGGACGCCTTTGTCAAACCGGGACTAGGCCCATAACTCCTACAGCCGACCAGGCCCTCCTTGGTAGAGTTCAGCGGAGGAGCCATCCCCCTAGAGGGGATCATTAGCCTCCGGCTAAAGGTAGGCGCCCACTCTAGGCAGTCGGAGGCTACCGTGAAATTCCTAGTGGTGAAATGTCCCTCAAGCTATAATTTGATCCTCGGCAGGTCGTCCCTCAATACACTGCAAGTTATGGTCTCCACCTATCATCTGGTCATGAAGTTCCCCACCGAACAGGGGTGTGGTGAACTACGGGGGAACCAACAGTTAGCCAGGTAGTGTTATGTTGCCTCCCTTAAACCCAGGGGCTTGGAACCACCCCCTACAGAGGTCTTAGGGGTAACTTTGGGAAAATATCTAGAGGACGACGTGGTCTAGGGCCCCAGAGTGTATACAACCTAAATCTGAAGAGTGGCTAGGCCAATCTTGGGAATAGCCCCTTCTATCTTAGCTTTCCCTAAGTAAAGTGTCCTTGTAGTCAAGCTACTCTCTACAGTAAACAAGACACTGTTTGCTTACGACTCACTTCGCCCCCCATGAAACTTTTGCCAAAGTCTCTCCTCAGGGCCGAACATCACATGTTCGCTAAAGTCCCTCCTTGGGGCCAGACCCTCAAACGGTTCCTCCTCAAGGTCGAGCATAGTAAGTGCTAGAAGGCCACGCCCTCCTTAGAGCCGGACCTTCCAAAAGGTTCCTCCTTAGGGCTGGGCATAGTAAGTGCCATAAGGCCGCGCCCTCCTTGGGGCCAGACCCTCCAACGCTTCCTCCTCAGGGCCGGGCATAGTAAGTGCCAGAGGATTGCGCCCTCTAATGATTCCTCCTCAGGACTGGGCGCATTAAATGCCGTGCATCGGCCCCATAGGTCGAAGCCTTCATTAGACTCCCCTTCTTGTAATCGAAGTCCCTCAAAGCGTATTTGGAGTGAAAGATCACGAAAAACCCGCAAAATCTAGGGTACAGAGAGGGAACGAAACAAAGAAGAAAGTGGCAAAAAACAAAGGCAAGTCCTTATGCCCCAAAATCTCTTATTTATTTGATAAGAGAAGAAAAGCCCGCTTTTGGGGCATAAGGACTTGCCTTTGTTTTTTGCCACTTTCTTCTTGTTCCGCGGGTTCCCCTATACGGAAGCAGCTCTCTGGAGTTTTGAGATCGCTGTTCGGCTCCCTCCTCCTTTCGCACGTTTTTATAGCAAAATGAGGAGGGAGCCGAATAGACGCGATCTCTCAGAATGGACGCCATTGGAGTGGTTATCGCAGTCGTCATTAAGGGTGGTTGGCGGATGACACCCTCAAGGGTCGCACTGCCCACTCTCAAGGAGACGCGACACAAAGGGTAGGAAACAGATGTCCGGCGCCGGGTATAAATAGAGACTAAAGAAGGCACAAAAGGAAGCCCGAAGGACCTTGCGCTAAGGAATACCAGAGCAAAAAGTTAAAAAGAGGCCCCGCTTTTCTTACAAAAGTTAAAACATATTGACAAATGAGCTACAAGAGCGGGGCACCACGCGGACGCTTGTCAGGACCGATGCCGGAAGAAGAGGCACACAGAGATCCACGGTCTGTAGGACCCATGTCCGAATTCTGAAACAGCTCTTCGGAACCAATACTGCCTGCCGGATCTCACTGCCTTAGATCGGGAAACAACCCCAGGAACTCCTCCAGGGTCAGGGCAACAACGTTCCCCCCTGTGCCGACGACTATGAAGAAGCTAAAAAGCGTAAAAACCCCTTGACGCTCCTGCCATGGCGTCCTCGTCCAAAAGGGATCAGAAAGATGGAGAGCCTATAAATCGGGCAACAACCTCGGATCCACGGTGGCTCAAAAGATCATAGAACACACGAGATTTTTGGGGTGTAAGCATAGTTATTAAACACGTGGCTTAGCATCGGCCTGGCCAACCTCGGTGGTCCGACGGCCGACTCGGTGACCCTATGCTTAAAGCCGTCCGAGGTCCTTAGTTGTTCTGCGTTTAAGCAATCAACCCAGTTTGACCCGGCCAAACCAGGTGACCCGGCCGGGTCAATGTTTTTTTTTCCAAAATGACCATTTTATCCTCTAATTTTTTATTTTTTTAATATATTAAAGGGAAAATTATGTAATTTTATTAAAATAAAAAATTTAAAAACTAAATCCTTAGATAAATGATTCAGTATGGATTGTGATTTGCTTCATCATCCGACACATTATTCAGTATATGCATTCTAGAGACTTTTTTTATGTTGGGGATATTGAGCATGCAATGATTCAGATGAGAATTGATAGCACATTTGTTTTTTTCCTTTCAATAATTTATGAATATTATACATTATTACACTTTAAAAAATAATTTATAATTCTAAAAATAATATTTAAAAATATTTATATTAAGTTATTAACCCAGCATTGATCGAATGACCCGACTGTGAACCGGTTGACCCGTGACCCAGAGACCCGAGTGTAAGTGCTCTTAGCTACAATCTAATGTCATTTTGGCAATTGAAATGATCTTGAGGTCAAAAATAATAATAAAATAAATATATCAGGGTCATTCTGGTAAATGACCAAAAAACTCCATCTCCCGTTGCCTTCTCCTCTCTCTCTCGTCCCCGATCTCTCTCTCGCCGTGAAGGCTCCCGACTCCATCTCCGTCTCCCTCTCCGCTCCCGGCTCCCCTCCGATCTCCCTCTCCGCTGCCGACACCCCTCCGATCTCTCTCACCTCTCCTGTCTCCCTCCCCAATCTCCCTCTTCCTCTCTCCCAACACTCTCACACAACAGCCACCTCCCTCCCTGATCTCCCTCTCTCTCCCTCCCCGATCTATCTCTCTCACACACCGGCATCTGTGGCGGCTCCGGTGGCATCAATGGAATTGCAAGCATTTTCAGCTTAGTTTCAAAGGCCAGGCATCTCTGATGGGTGAATGTTTGCATCTGTTTGTTGGTTTCTGTTAGCAAGGCTTCATCCATGGGATTCATCTTCTGATCATTCTTGGGAATATTTTTCTGCCACTCTTGTTGCTCTCATTTGAACCTCTGGCCATCCTTTTCAGTCTTGTAGGCAAAAAAATTAAAGGTAAGGAGGACCAGTTCTCTCTTGCTTGTCCTCTATTGTTCTATTCCAGACTGTATGTACATCATATATGTGAATATGTGCAATTGCAAGCAACAACCATTTCCTTCTGAAATCAAATCTGATTAGTTATTAATTATTACTGTTGTTTGCTCTTCAGAAATCCTCACACCAAAATAGAATTAAAATGCTTGTTTTGATAGTTTGATCTCACTGAGTATTTCCTCTGTTGTTGAATTGTGTTTATTCAACATATCATGGCTTCTCATTATTTAGTAGTAGTAGTAGTAGTAGTAGTAGTAGTAGTAGTAGTAGTACATTCAGGTTTACATATTTCAGCTTGGAGATGCAATCAACATTTCACTCGTTTTCTGAATTATCATATGGATAATGCATGCCTGGGGGTTTTATGATTATTGTCTCCATGCAATATAGGTTTTTTTTTAATAACTTTCTCACTTGCAATGATTCATATTGGTGCTCAAGAACAAACTCCATCAGTTTCGAAACCTATCTTTCATGTATGGTAAATTATGTGGCCCATTCATTATCCTCTAACTTCACAGGTTTCTAAATGCTTTTTGATGGTATAGAATGGATATATTTCTGTATGCATATCTATAGTTTGATTTTTCTGGATCTGATATAGAAATTTTTAATATAGATTAATTTTTCCAGTGAAGAGAAGTATGAAATCACCTAGAGGTCATTTTGTAACTTCAATCTGACCTATGAATGCTCTTTCTTACAACGCAGTTAACTAACCCAAAATATAGAATAAACCTGTCCCATGTATAGTTTAATGGTTTTGTCTACAAATATAGAAGAAAATTTTGTTATGCTAGTCAAATACTCGTTTTGTAGGAATAAAATCTGTAAGAATTTCTGTAATAATCATCTTCACTTCCTACATAAAAAATTATGGCATAATTTTTTATTTTGTAACCAAACAGGCCCTAAACTTTGTGAGGGGTGGTAAGTAAAAAATTCAACCTCAACATTTCGGGTCGGGTTTTTTTATTGGACTTCAAATCCGCTATCTTGTTGTTCATCTGCCTCGATTTCACGAGATGAAATCGAGAACGAGAGAGACTTCAACAATGGACATACCGAGGAGATGGAGAAGTACATACCTTTTCTTCATCCCTCTCCTTCTCATCCTCCCTCTCTTGGTCACTGGTGAGCTCTCCCTTTTCGTCATTTCTCCTCTTTCAATCCTGTTTATATTGTAATGAATCCTCATTTTCAGTTTCCCAGTTGCATCACTATCCGATGTCACAGTCACCACAAAGAAACCCTTCCAAGAAATCAGACCATTTTGTTCTCGGTCCTGCTGCTGGCCAAGGCATGCCCAATCGCCTCCAGTGCCAAGGTAAACCTCTTCATCCTATGCTCGTCCATGTCTCATTCATGAGTTCTTTCAATCATTCTTTCATTTTGTGTCGTAGGTTAAGATTTTGATTCATCCATAAGAGTAAAAGAATAAGTTATCGACTTGGTATGTTACTCCATATCATTATGCTTTGAAGTAGTTCATCGACATATCATTTGGCGTCATTTCTTAAATGGAAGATATAATTTTATGATATACGCTTGAAAACCCTCAAGGACATGATCTAAAACATTTAATGGTAGGATTTCCTCTATTACAATAGAAAGCACAAAAATATTTCTTGTCTTTGCCAATGTCAAATATTGAACTTTTAGGTATTGGAGATGGTAATTTGATATTTATGCTTCATTTTATCATGGATTAGACCAAATCCACATTCTTACCCGTTGTCTCTTCATAGGTCTAAAAGCTATGAATGAGATCCACTCATCAAATGAGAACCAAATGGACAATAACTGTGATACTGTTACTTTTGTAACGGTATTTATAGTCTACAATAGTTCTCTGAAAACAAAATCTGCAAAGGTTGATGACAAATCACTCAATACAGTTATTGTTGGTAACATCTCATACACGAAGGAAGAAAGGTCCATGGCTATCCTCGACATTTTTGTCAACTTCATACAGGTACTATATGCTACTTACAAGTGAAATGAACTACTTTGCATGTGTTTTATTTGTTGATCAATCCAAACTCCTGTTCTTATAAAAAATGCTTGCTCCTATACTCTTGCTTGACTTATTTTTACATGAACTAGTCTAGATCCCCCTTATCTGAGTTTGTTATTAGCAACGTTGTGAGTTACCTTCTTGTGTATGTTTTTGTTTTTCTATTGCGTGATTATTTTTGTACATACTACTTTATGGAAGAATTAGGTGAACCACGATATTAATTTCTCCTTTCCTAAATTAGTTGAGTAATATCCTAGCTATGAATAACTATGCCTTCATTATTTGATAATCTCTTAGATTCATTATAATTCTTTCTTCAATGTGTTGGCTAGTTATATGATGTAACCTGAGAGAAACTTTCACGTGAATGGAATTCTTAGAGTATAGGAAATTCTGAGAAAATAAAACCATAATCGAAACTGTTCTCTGGGAACCTTGATATTTCTTGAGCACAAAAGGGAAATTAGCGATGTCACAAAAAGTGAAAGTGTGGACTTGGTTGTTGTGCCATGTAGGGCTGTCAAACGATCAGTAGTTCGAGATCGTCTCAGTAAAAGCTTGAGCTCGACTCAGAATTTCGAGCTTTCAAGCCAAGTTCGAGCTTCAATTTCGAGCCGAGCTCGTTCGAGCTCAGCTTGAAAGCTCAAAATTTAATATTAATATATTAATGTATAATATATTTATTAATAAAAAATTAATAAATATTAATAAATATTATAATATATGAATAACATATTTAATCTTTAGTATTGATATATAATATATAATATAAAAAAATTAATTTATAAATAAATTTTTAATTTCAAACTAAATCCGTGATTTCAAAATTATAATTGAGTTCTTAATTTTGAGCTTTTGAGCCAAGCTCGAGCTTTCGAAATTAAAATCGAACCGAGCTCGAGCAAACTTATTCGAGCTAATTTCGAGCTCGAGCTTGAAAGCTTAGGCTATTTCATTTGTGTTAAATTGAGGTTAGACCAAGCTCGATCAAGCTCAGCCCGTTTACAGGCCTAGTGCCATGTCTTGACGACACTAAACAAGCAAGATACTGTAGAAGCATCAATCACGATAACAGGGAAGGTCTTTCTATCAGAAAGATGAAACTTTCTAATGATCAACTTCATTTGCATCTTTCTTATTGTGGCTTTAACTGATATTGATGTTCTTGAATGAATCTCTGAGTTGTATTAAAAGTTTAAATAGCTAAAGCGGATGCATAGAGAAATTACTAGAATAAGTCAATGTTAATATGGTGAAAGTTTTTGCTTGATTTCTCTCTCTTATATGTAGAATTCTGCAGGTATCAATGCCAAGAAGCAATGTGATCATATTGACTGATCCTGCTTCTCAGTTTTCAATGGAAAAAAGCTCCACAACTGTTCTACCCATTCAAGGAGACTACTCTCGTGGAAATTTGATGCTTCAGAGAATCATGTCCTATATTGTAAGATCACATTACAATCATCAATAATTTATATTTTTCGCACAGTTATTGAACTATATCAATTTGGTTGAAGTAGATACATGACCACATTATGTAGTTAAATGCTATATTCTTACAACTTTACATGAGCCCACTGAGATAGTATGCATGCTTAGGATAGCTCTTCTTATAAAATTATCCAGCTTTTTAGCATCGGAGGACACTCCTTTTGAGTGTCTTCTATTTGTTATTTATCAAGCTATACCATGGTTTCCATAATTTGTTGTGTACTTTTCATATTTTTGGGTGATAAGATCTCTATTTCTTCAATATAAAAGAGAGGCTCGTGCATTCTGCTATATAAAAGGCAATAGTTTTCTCATCAGGATATAATTTCCATTTTCTACAAACTCTTGATCATCCAGAAGCAAAAATCAATTATTTACACAGTTTTTGATTATCCCCAGCTAAGCATAATATAATAGTACAAAGTTGGCTTCTACAACCATTGTCTATTTGTCAATATGTGATCTTATTCATTCTATTATTGGTGTAAAACAAAGTATGGTGAATCATCATTTGTTTCTGGAACTAGATCTCTCTTACAATCTGAAGTTGGTTTATACCTTATGACCTCAGTTGGACGATTTTTAAAAGCTAGAATTTGCAAATCCTTAATTCTTTTAAACCTGATTCTTGCTCAAGATTCGTTTTGCAATCATTGGAGTCAACTTTCAAAAGATATTGCATATATATGCATATATTAGCTATGTGTGTATTCCTGATGGATCTTTTTAACTAGAACTTGAGTTGGCTCTGATGCAGACATTTCTCGAACAAAGGCTTAAAGAGCATCCTGAGAGGCTGAAGTGTATTAATCATTACATTTTTACAGACTCTGATATTGCATTGGTGGGTAATCTAGGACAAATATTTGAGAAATACCATGACTTCCACCTGGCTCTCACGTTTCGTAACAACAAAGACCAACCACTGAATTCAGGATTTATTGCAGTCAGAGGCACTTCTGATGGAATTCTCAGGTTGGTTCTGTGGAAAACTTCATTGAAACTGTAAATTCTTCAATGAACATTCATAAAGCTAACATTTATGTTTCTAGGGCGAAGGCTTTCCTACAAGAAGTCCTAGAAGTTTATAGTACAAAATACATGAAAGCTTCACGCATGCTCGGGGATCAATTGGCCCTTGCATGGGTTGTGAAATCTCATCTTACATTTGCTACCAAGAAATTTTCCAGACCTGAAGCTTTTTCTGGTGATATAAATGGAAAATTGGTGCTCTTCTTACCTTGTCTGATTTATAACTGGACACCTCCTGAGGGTGCGGGACAGTTTCATGGAATGCCACTTGATGTACAGGTGAAAAAAAAGGAAACTGAACAAGCTAATAACTTAAGTTCTGTTCATCCTCACTCGCTGCTGATCTTATTGTTCAGGTTGTTCATTTCAAAGGTTCGAGGAAGCGGTTAATGTTGGAATCTTGGAACTTATTCAATTCAACCTCCAACTTATCAGACATGCTTTGTCTCATCTTAGGAAGTGGGAGAACCAAGTATGACTTCTGATTTTCATCTTCCTACTTACCGAAATATATGGGCATGTATAGAGGTCTCTAGTGTTAGTTCATTTTACATTTGTCTGTCATTGGACAGCATCCAATGTTTCCCTAATGTGTTTTGAAAATGAAGGATTTTTGTAATCTTCTTTTATTTTCAGAAAACTTCCTGAATTCTTGTAATCTCATTTGACTCCCGGAATTCTTTAAATTTTGATTTTAAATTTTAGAAGGGTTTTCTGGTAAAAAGAACCAATCATGATTCATGAATCTCAGCGAAGTACTAGTCTCACAGCATCCTCGTCATCTTGGCAAGCTCAGCAAGCTCATTAGAGGATGAGGACTTGGTTGTCTAGTCTGTTTCATGGTGTCCCATTCTCCACCTTCAAGAATAACTCCCTTTCATTGTGAGAGCACATTACAATGAGATCACCTGAGAAGTCGGCCATGAACTTCCAGTGAGGAGGCGGCACACCGGTAAAGGTGTATGGCAAGTCAAGTAGTAGTTGAACGACGGTCCCATTCCGATTGTTGGCCTGGAGATCAACTGAGTAGAGTTCATTGGAGGTGAAGCCATAGAAGCGGCCGTTGCAAGCAATGACTTTTGCGAGAGAAGTGGTGTGCTGAATGGTCTTCCATTGTTTGTCACCACTGGAACTTCAAATGTCTTGGATTAACACTATGGTAAACTACCATGGGAGGTTGCTGGAGATTCACCGGCGGGCCGGAAAGCAAGACACACCTGTCAAATAAGCGCAAGTCAGTAAGTTCACTCAACTCAACACAGGCGGCATTTTCAACTGGCTTTGCAATCGCAAGAGCTATCCACCCAAAGGAGCAACCTAGGAGACACAACTCTCTTTGGCCTCCGCCGGCCTCTGCTCGGGCCACTTGAGCTCAAGTCACTCATCGGGAAACCCCGTTGACATTGGCACACTGGCCAAGATAAAGTCCGGGGAAATCAAAGTTAGTGTATTAATTATATCACAATCATGAATTACATTCCAATACTAATAATTCTCAAACACAATGATCAGGTGTGTGTTGCGGTGAAAAGAATAATAGTTCATCGATGAGACATCCGGACGACTTTGATGCTATCATCCTGGCAAAAGGCTACAAGAGCAACGTGCCATATTATTGGCTAAAGGTAACTACAAATTGCACCATTTTGTGGTGTGTCCTTGGCTTCTGTATATTGATGGGTAACAATCAGAACAAGTTTTTTTTTTTTTTTTGGTGAAGTAAGAGTTAGCAACTAACTATCCCTAGTCTGTGACAAAACAGATGAGTTTACAGCCATTACAAAAAGTTGAAGCTTGGATACTTCTATCTGCAGCCATTCAGGCAGTGAGTCTTCATTAGTGAATTGAAACACTTTGTCTTCTCTTCTAGCTATCGCAGCCAGCTTATCAGCAGCATGATTTTCCTCCCTTGGGATCCATTTAAGGGACCATTTGTTCATAGCTCTTAGTCTTTCCTTGCATTGGTTAATGATCCCTTGGCATTGATCATTAGGGTCAGGTCTTTGAGCAGTAATCCATCTCTGAGCCATCATAGAATCAGTGTGCATTTGGCCTTCTTCTGCTCCCATCTGTATCAGTATTTCTAAGCCTTCCTTCACAGCATTTATTTCCCCTTCATATGCAGATTGTGCTCCACATCTTCTTGCTACTGCAATCAAGAAAGCACCAGTATTAGATAGGATGATTATGCCAATTCCAGCACATACCTGTCCCTCTTCCCATGCTGCATCCACAAAACTTGGTGGCTGAAGTTTTGCAAATCCCACTGCAGTATCGAGTGAGTCTCTAAATCTTTGATATTCTTCATTCCCTGTTTCTGCTCTTGGATGAGGGAAAGAGTAGTATTGACCACCTTGTTGGGATCAACACTCTTTTCCCTGAACGTTTTATTACACCTCTCCTTCCAAATGAGCCATAATCCAGTAGCTATTACCTCTATCTCCTCTGTAGAAATATGACAGTTACCAAGGGATCTTGCATCTAACCACATGCCTTGGGATAGATCTTCAGAACTGGAGGGATTCCAATTTCTTAGTAGTCCCTCCATTTTGAAATTGTTCCAGACCTGCTGAGCAAATATGCATTTTTGAAATAAATGATTGCTCGTTTCAGGCATTAGGTGGCACAATGGACATGGGGAGTCAAGGCCTATCCCAATATGATATAAGAGAGAGTTTGTTGGGAGCCTCCCGTGAAAAAATTTCCATAAAAATATGGCAATTTTAGGGACAGTTTTGATTTTCCATAGCTTTTTCCATCCAGTCCACTGACTGGAATAACATTGAATTCTATATTCATCATATATGGCAGCTGTAAGAGATTTACCATTTGTTTGATGCAACCATTTCCATCTGTTGTCCTCATTTTGGAGACAAACATTCTTTTTCATAATAAGAGCAATTGTATCAGGGGGGAAAATATTATGCAAAGCTTCATAATTCCACTGTCCATGAGACAGAAAATCATGAACTTGCAGAGAATTTAGTTCCATTTCCACATTGACATATGTAGGCATATAATTAAATGGGATATTGAAAAGCCAAGGATCAAACCATATGGAATTATTTGGTATGATATTTGTCTGAACAATGTTGCCTCTAATGCTTTTGGCAGTACTTAGCAGACCTCTGTAGGTCCAGGATATCTTTGTGTGGTTATTTTGCTGCCATAAGTTCAAGGTTCCGTATTTGCTACTCATAAATTTAGACCACAGTTTTTCACCCTGATTTAATAGTTCAAGGACATGCTTTGATAGGAGGGCTCTTTTCATTAATCTTAGATCTTTGACACCTAACCCACCCTCAGATTTAGGGCTCGAAATAGTACTCCAGCCAATTAGATGGACTCCATTGCCACTGCTAGAATTAGACCAGATAAACTTCCTAACTAATTTGGTAATGCAATCCAGGATAGTATCAGGAATGGCATATGTGCTTAAGCCAAAGAGGGGAATAGACATCAATGTAGAGTTTGCTAGTGTTACTCTACCTGCCATGGTCAAATACATGGTTTTTCAGTGTGCAAGTTTGCTTTCAACCTTTGTAATTAAAGATTTGAAATAGTTGACTGAGATTCTGAAAGGTGATATCCAACACCCAAGATATTTAAAGGGGAAAGAGCTAGGCTTGATGTTCAGAATGCTCACAATAGCTTGCTTCACCCTATTATTGATCCAAGATGGGAGAAACAGATCAGATTTGGACATGTTGGGTCTTTGGCCAGTGATAGATTTGTATAATTCCATGCAGAACATAATTGATCTGGCATTTTTCCTAGAAGCCCTACCACAGATCATTAGGTCATCAGCATATAGGGTGTGATTGATATTTAAATTGGCATTGATTCTAACTCCATTAATTAACTGTAATGCCTCAGCCTTATTCAAGATACTTGTAAGGACCTGTGAGACAATGATAAACAAGTATGATGACAGGGGATCCCCTTGCCTAAGCCCAGCTGTTGGCTTGAACCATTTACCAGGGCTTCCATTGATAAGGAAAGCCATGGTAGTAGTTTGGATGCAAGCTTTAACCCTCATTACCCACTCAGTTGGGAAGGCCATCTTGGTTAACACAGCTGTGACAACATCCCATCTAATTTTGTCATATGCTTTCTCCATATCTAATTTGATAATCATCATTGGGTGGGATTGGGTGTCATGTTCTAATGAGTGTGCTAACTCCTGGGCTAGGAGAATGTTGTCAAAAATACTTCTTCCTACAATGAATGCTGACTGTTCTTTCCCAATCAAATCTGGGAGGATAAGTTTGAGTCTATTGGCCATGATTTTAGCAATGATTTTATAATTTATATTACATAAGGAAATGGGTCTAAAGTCATTGGCATAGATGGGATTATCCTTCTTAGGGATTAAGCAAATGTGAGTTTGGTTCCAGCTTTGTGGCATAAACCCTGTTCTAAAAAAATGTAACACAGCAGTGGTGATGTCATCTGCAATTTTTGGCCAGAATGCCCGCAAGAATTCACTATTAATTCCATTAGGGCCAGGGGCTTTTCCACTAGGTAGGGTCTTAACAGTTTGGAATATTTCATATCTAGTGACAGGTTTAGAGAGTATTTCTATGTGCTCACTACTTAAATTAGGGAGATCATCTGGCAAGCTATGCTCAATTTGTTCTACAGTATAGTTGGAGTCATTCTGCCATATATTAGTATAGTGTGTTATAAAGCATTCTTCAATCTGATCAGGGTCAAAGACTACAGTTCCATCATTTTGCTTTAATTGGAGGATTCTATTGTGATTTCTGTGATTTTTAGTTGTTTGATGGAAGAATCTAGAGTTACAATCTCCATTTTGAAGCCACTGCATGCGAGATTTTTGTGCCCAGAAGTTGGTGTTTTGCCTTAGAAGTGCTTGATGTTTATTATACAGTGATCTTAACCTTATCCAGTTCTGGTTTCCCCCAGCTTGATTATAATCTATGGTCTCCATGATGCTAATTTCTTCCTCAATCCCTTTAATCTCCTTTTCTAGTTTTTGTGAGAAGCCTCTACATTTCTTACTCAAATCATGTCTAAGGTTGTGGAACCTATGACTAATCATATGCATTGGGTTCCCAGTTTTCCTATTATTCCATATATTATCTATGCTATCATGACATTCAGGAAGGTTGATCCAATTGTTATCAAACCTAAAAGGTTTTTTCCTAACTGGGTATTGATCTTTAGTTTCTAACAAGAGAGGGGAATGATCGGATTGGCATCTAGCCAGAATTGATAGTTGATAAGAAGGAATCCCACCATGCCAATCACTATTTGCAAGAATTCGGTCCAATCTAGCCCAAACTCTACAGCTTCCTATTTGGTTATTGCACCAGGTGAAATGTGCTCCTGAGTATCTCAGTTCAGAGAGATTGTTGTGGGAAATGAATGAGTTGAAAAGTTGAGATTTCATACCTGAAGTCCAGTTTGGTCGCCCACCGATTCTTTCTTGCTCTTTTCTAATTGCGTTGAAATCGCCCAATACTAGCCATGGAACATTGAGATTGGATATTTTACTGAGTTCCTTCCATGCTGTTCTTTGTTCGGCTACACTTTGGCCATTGTAGACCACTGATACAATCCATGGTCTTGACGGTACCCCGACACGACTAGGTGAATCACATATCTGATGTTGCACAATGGAGTAATTCGAAGGGAATTCTTTTTCCACATGATTATAATACCACTGAGTATCCTCAGGCGGGGACAAATTTGCCCATTCCCGCTATTCTCAATCTATAGCGTAATCAGTGAATCCTCGACCTCATATCCGCATCGAAGTTTCTACCAAACATAGCATTGTTAAATCTTGAGCTTTAATTAAAGCTTTGATTCTACTTACCGTGTCCCTACCCGAGACACCTCTACAATTCCATGAGAGCACTTTCATGGATAACTATTCTTCGAATTTTCTGTGGCTTGGCCACCCTTTTCCTCAGGTTTGAGGCTATTTTCCTTTTGGACTTCATCCAGCACTTCTCTCACTTCTTCAGACATCCTCCTGTTTGATGTTGTTCCACCCCGGTCTGGAGGATCATCATCTTCAAATTCTTCTCCTTCCATGGATGCATCATTCTTCTCCTCTGCCAAAGCTTTGGATAACCTGCGAACCATGTTAGAGTGAGAGAATGAATTAGAAGTTAGGTCAATACCTTTCCCTTTTGTAATTGTAGATCTCAGCCCTTTATCCTCATCATCATCAAGAGAGGAAATAAGCAGTCTATCACCAGATGCACCGTCCTGATCTTCTGGGGATCTGCTTCTTCTCATGTCATCTCGATGATATTTTGCTTTCCGGTGGGGTCCAGGTTTCATCTCACTTGATGGAGGGACCTCCACCTGTCTTCTGTCAGAACGGTGGGTAGATCGCGACCGTATGCGTAGACCCCTTGAGGCTTCAACACTACGTTCCCTCGATGCTCGTTTCCTGACAAAGGTCAACAAACGGTCATCTTCCCCTCCTTTCGAGCTGCCTCCCTTTGTGGACCGTTCAACGGCTCTTCCTCGAACCGGAGAGACCGGGCTGGACGGTTCTTTTGAATTATCTTCTGATTTATTATCCACGTGGCTCGTTACGGAGCGTCCTACGGGGTCCTGGGTTGTCACGTGTGAAGTTTCAATGGGACTAGCCGGTTGATACTCGATCACGTGATCTTCAACCAATGTTTGTGTCCTCGTTGGAGCCCGTCCACCGCCGCGACCTGAGGCAACCCCCCGGCCACCACCGCGACCATAGACATCACCCCGACCGCCGCCGCGTGCAGAGGAGCCACCGCGTCCACCACCGCGTCCGCTTCCCCTTCCGCGTCCCTGGAAGCCTCCACGTTTCAACTGTGCTGTCATCCATGGGCCAAGACCTCGATCTTTTGTCACCTGTACAGCTTCCTGATGTTGAGAGTCATCGGAGGTGTTGGCGGTGGCAGTTATATCCATGGGCGAACCCTGTAAATTTGTAGGATCACCTTGTTTTTCCTCTGTTCTGTTATTGATTATCTTAACAGGCGGCTGTGTTTCAGCACACGAGTCAACTCCGTGACCCACCACGCCGCACTGGTAACAGAAAACAGGAATTTTCTCATACACAATCGGGACCAGCACCTTCTTCCTCGGTGTGTTAACCCATACAGCGCTCTTCAGGGGCTTTTCCAGATCTAACTCCACACATACCCTTGCGAATTTCGCTCGGGCTCTTTGATTGGTGGTGAAGTCCACTTTAACCAGCTTCCCAAAGTATGCCACTACCGAATCCAGCATCATCGGATTTAAGTACTCATAGGGAAGATGGTGAAGTTGAGCCCAGACCGTAGCAGTGGTGAGTCTCTCGAACGCCGGCTGGAATTGCTCTCTCCAACGCATGAGATGAAACACCATTCCGTTAATCGTCCAAGGACCATCAGTAAGTAGACCTTCAGCCATGTTCTCCGTCATACATTGGATAACGAAGAAGCCATTTGGCATATCCGCCACAGTGAAGTCACCAAGGTGCCCCCAGATTCTTGTTAGTTGTTCTTTTGCACCATCAAGAGTTGGGGCTCTCCCAAGAAACTTTCCATAGAGTGTGCCTTTCATGGCTTCATGAGCGCGGCTGAGAAGCTCCGGGTCAAAGGTGATCTCGTCAGTGATAGTCGCTCGTAGCTTCTCCAACACAGGGCCTGGGAAGATGACGTTTGGAACTTCATCTCGTTGCCTCCTGTTCACTACTACTTGTGACCAGGATTTGTAGGATTTTGGGGCTGGGTTTATCTCCTTGTTCTCTGATGAAGAAGGAGCACTACCATTTGGGATCAGGTTCATTTCACAGTTCCTAGGACCAGGCGCATTTGGGGAAGGGGGCCCCTGTGGGGCCATTACTGTGTCCCTACCCACCGCCGTGCGGTGGGTGGAACCCTTTACAAGCTCCCTCAGCCCGAGGGCTGAGGCTCTTTTCCGTCCGTTAACTTTGGAAGCTCAGGGGTCGAGGACGAAATCGCCTCAGAGCAAAACTTTGATACTATTCCCTCTTAACAATCAGAACAAGTTGCTCACCAGTCTGTTCCCTCAGTCACCTTTTTTTTTTTTTTTTGACAGGGTATAGCTGATAAATCAGCTACTCAAAAACAAAACAAAAACAGAAAAGGATAGTAAGAGCTAAGAACTCTAGTCAAAACACAACCCAAAGGAGGACATGACACTCAATCACCTTTTAGTTACCCTTTAGGGATGGTAGCTCAGATCTCGTAGATTTTATAGGCTCGTCTCCTAGTTAATTGATATAGTCAAGTACTCCAAAATCACCCTTCTTGCTCAGAAGAGTATTAATTCCATTTTATAACTTGTGAATTAATTAATACAACCATGATAATTAATTTCTACTTTATATATGACTGCTTTGTTTTGGCAGGAGAGGGACTTCTCCGAGAATGTATTTAACTCCTCAAACAACTACTTTTAACATTAGGAAATCAAGAAGAGGCCAATAGAAGTCATACCTATACTGGTGGGTAGAGGATTGAGAGTCCTGTTATAATCAAGATTATAACTATTATGTCCATATCATAGTTATCAGAATTAGACCAGATATTAAACTGTTTAAAGTCCCGGATCATCGGTTCATCAATTGGATCAATGTCAAGTCAATAAAAATATTAATATATTTTAAATAATTTATAAAAAAAACTATTTAAAACTATTATAAATAATTCATAAAAAAACTATTATAAAAAATATAATATAAAGTACTATTTTAAATAGTATTTTATTATTAAAATATTAGTTTTGGATAATATTATCTCGTGAGTCGTCCTTCAGAATAAGCAAGCACATTTGTTAATATTGATGATGCCTTCTTAGGCATAGATGTATCCAGAAAGGGAAGTACAGACCAACTTTGGGGATGAAAGTATTGGAGGAAATGGAGATGAAGAGTTCTTTCTGAAACACTAAAACCATATTTAAATGTAGCACCAGCGAAAAGCCAAAGGAGACCAGAGAGGAATTTAGGATAATCAAGCCATGACCTAGGACGATTCCAAGTAGTGATAATAATCAATATCATTAACGAGTTAATGGCCATTTTGCATTCACTAATGGTGCTTCCCTCCTGAAGATTGGCGTTGACTTGGACCTATTTATCTATATAGGGCCCTAAGAAAGCATCTGCACTCATTCAATATATATATATATATATAAGATGAGTAGATATTACGAGAATCTTTAGCCCAAAAATTTGCGTCACAGTAAAAAAAGAAAAAAAAATTGTGTAATACTTAATTTAGTCCTTCTATCACTACAGGAAACATTGTCTATATCGGCGGATATATCCGCCGCTATATACATATAGAGGCGGATATCGCACGCATAACGCACGCTGTTAAAGGCTCCGTCGGTGTAGGTTTTAGCGGCGGATAATCCCCTTATAGCGGCGGATATATCCGCCGCTATAAAGTTGCCTGTAGCGGGTGATCTATAGCGGCTGAAATATCCGCCGCTATAGATCATACAGCGGCGGATATATCCGCCGCTGTAGGGTCTATTAGCTTCTGTTGAGAGGTATAGCGGCGGATATATCCGCCGCTATAGGATCTATAGCGGCGGATAAATCCGCCGCTATAGACTCTATTATCATGTGTGGACCTTTAGCGGCGGATATATCCGCCGCTATAGTACTTATAGGGTATATAATAATAATAATAATAATAATAATAATAATAATAATAATAATAATAACAACAACAACAACAACAACATTACACAAATAACCCTAAAAATATTTGAAAAGGCCAAATTTATTAATAATAAAAAAACACTTTATTTAATTAATAATAAATACATTCAAATTCCAATAACAATACCCACTTTATCAACACAAACAATGAAAAATATATACATAAACATATATGATTTTTACAAGCAACAGTGACATTTACAAAGCCATGCATTAAAAAACCTACAACAAACCTACAGCTTCTGCTCACAAAGCACTTTCACATAGAACTCATCCTCATCCAACTGCTTGACTTCAACTTGAGGCTGCAACACCATTAAAGTTTCATTAGAACAAGCAGCATCTTTCATCCTTCAGTTATAACCTGCTCATATCCAATCTCAGTTTTGATAATTAATATGAAAATTAAGATGACTGAATATATTCAGAAGAGAAATAATTAATTAATCACTAATTACATCTTGAGTGAATTCGAAGGATAAGTAATCAGTCCAGTTTAAACTCTCCCCTTGTTTTGATTTCTTCTCTTTCAATTCAATGTTCTCATTCTGCAGTAGTAAAAAGATGTTGGTGTAAGGTCCAAAGATGACTGAAGCATGCATGGACATGTTGCCTAAAAGTGATTAAATACAAAAATAGGATGAAATTAATGAGATGGTAAGATATTTCCAACAAGTAAACATGAGACATCTAAACATACCCGTGCTTATGAAGTGTTACAAAATTCACTTGGGAGCCAACTCCAACTACCAGCTAAGATACCATTTGCTAATATGAACTGTAAGAAATACAGATCAACACATTCTTCTATCCAAGCCTACTTCACAAGCCTTTGCACTTGCTCTTGCCTGCATAAACAAATCATTTTGATTCATTAATGGACAAAGAATGATTCCCATATGAATGCAAGTTGAGATTAATAAAAAAAAACAAATGGCTTGATCTTGAAAAGGAATACAAGAAAGAATACTTTGATTTTAGAATAATAATTAAAGGAAAGTTCAAGGAAGTTCAGTTTTACCTCATTTACTACTGTCCATTGCATTTCAAGAGGAAGTTGAACAAAGTCATCAAACTTGGTTCCAATTAGAACAGGAATTGCTGTCTATATATTCAATCAAGTTCATCAGTAAAAATTAACCTCTTTTAAACATGTTTTCGATGATTTATCAGATTGATTTCTGTACCTTGTTCCATTTCCTTCCTCTTCTGTACCAATTAATCGCACTAAAGAAATACGGAATACGAAATTCAAAAACAAAACACTAGAACATATAATTTAATTTATGAGAGCAAATTAAGCAATAACTCACTTGTTAAGAGTAGACCTGCTAGTAAGATCAAACATGATGAGAATTGCCACTGCATCTTTACAAGCTATAGGAACATGATCAAGATGTCTTTGATCACCTAAACAAACAAACAAACAAACAAACAACAACAAAAGGATTAATTAGTACAAAGATCTCAATGAAGAAAACAAGCAAGAATTCACAACCTCCAACATCCCACATAAATTCTGGCAAGGGTCCTGTGAGATAGTTTTGAGACAAGTCCCTGCCAAGAGAAAGGACATCCATTGAAATCACAAAATTATAATACTCATGTGTATATATACAAGTTCCTGCCAAGTCTTAAATGTGCCGGTCATCATTTGTAAACCAATTAGTCATACAACATAGTCTACAGATGAAGAAGAGTAAGCAGCCATACAAATTATTGAGGTACGCCAGATTCTGGAACATAAAAACCCAGCTCTTTATCTCCTGTCACTGTAAGAACAATGAGAGAACTATCTGTAAAAACTATCCACATAAATCTTAATAGAGTGAATCTATAATGAGTACACCACATAAATCTCTTGAATTTAGAGTTTTAGAACTTACGCCGATAATGTTCAGTTTGTTACTCTTGACTACAGCAAACCAACACCACAAATTCATTCTGCTGCACATTCAGAAAACTAATAAACTTAGTATCAGGATGACAATTAAAGTATACAAGAGTAAATTAAAAAACCAGATCTTACTTGAATAGATATGACAATTGTTGGATCACTGACAGGAAACTGATCACCACCACTTCTTGTTAAGTTTAAGCTTTTGCCACTTCTGCTTAACTGGATTGGAGTATTTTACACTTGCCAACATTTAGCTAGATAATAAAAGTGATTTCACAAGGACATCAAAGAGCAGGCTAGTCTATCGATTTAATGGAGCGGTTCTAAATCTAATGCACATAAAAAATCACAACAAAAAGTAGGAAACCAACAATCTACTGCAAAGTTAGAGATGTTTGTTAGAAAACGTTACAATCAAACCATTCAAACAATAATCAATCAAAACAAGAGTAAGAATATTATAAGCACAAAGAAAGTGCATTCTTACCACCTAGTTCTTAAGAGATTTCTTTGTGATTCTCTTGGTTTCTTAAGCTCCTTCAAATGGATGTACCTGTAAATTATCCAAGTCAAAATGTGGATAAAAGCTTGGAATTTGAATAATTTTTATTTTATAGAATTAGATAATTTTTGTTGATGCAATATTGAGTTGTGTAACCAATTTCTCCATTTTATAGTTAATTAGTTCAGAATACTATTGACTTTATTTATTAAATTTAATGTAGCTAGTTAGATCATAAACCACAGACAATTTAATGTAGCTAGTTAGATCATAAAACAGGCTTATTCTGACAAAATACAGAATGCTGATGGCTGTGATCCAACTCTCAAATCAAAGACATTTCACCCAACACATACTTAGAATACTTCAATAGAGGGTTGAAGACAGCAATTGGAGAACAAAAGCCACAACTGATTCTTGCAGACATCTACTATAGGAAAGAAGGGATTGGGAGTTCCAATTGATTAACAGAGACAGGGATTGGGACATCTACTATAGGTTGAAGTCATAAAGCAAAACAAACATGACACGTGAAAGAGGTACATTGATTGCGAGGAGATGCAAATTCAGCCAACAACGTTAAGATAAGTAAACCAAAAGAAATCTAAGAATACGAATTATAAAAGAAATTAAAAAAAAGGGAAATCCAAAGAGATCGAGAAGAAGAGAGAGAGAGAGATCCATGGAGATTGGAGAGAAGTAGTGAAGGATGAAACTCACGGCCGGTTTCATGAGTGGCGTAGGCGAAGAAAGCGGCGATCTCACGTCTAGAGTCGTCGTGGGAGCAGATGCGGCCGAAGGCCGGGTTGGAGGCGAGCGCTTCGAGGAACGCGGCGCGGGTGTAGAAGCTTTTGCGATTGCAGCTTGCGGGGGACTTGGAGATGATGCCGTCGAGAGATGAGATGGGTGCGCGCGTTGCGAGGGCCAAGGGACGAAGTGGCCGTGCGGAGAGGAGGGCGTGCAGTGGTGGGAGTGATTGGGGAACAAGCACGAAAGAGAGGGGCAAACGGCAAGGATTCGATCGAACCGGCGGCAAACGGCAGTGAAAAGCATGAAGGAGACGGGCAGGAGGGGGAGTGTTATAATCGGGACCTATAGCGGCGGATATTAATATCCGCCGCTATATATTTGGTTATATTCCACTAAAACTCATCATCAAGCCTAGCCCATGGGTTTATAGCAGCGGATTACCATATCCGCCGCTATTGATGTATCTATAGAGGCGGATATAGTAATCCGCCGCAATAGATATTTACTGTAGCGGCGGATTTAAACATCCGCCGCAATAAACGAACTTTCTTGTAGTGTATTATACCGATTTATGAGTTTAGGTCCCTTTATTATATATGAGCATTTTCCACCCCTATTATTTCACGATTGAGAAATATTAATCCCTGAAGGCATATGTATAAGGACCAAAAAGGCTTGTTTAGCCCCCAAAGTTGTTAAACGAGAGACTAACGTTCACAACCTCAAAATATATATATGCGGACCAAAAGCCAAATTATAATAGAGTGGCCGCAAAATTCGCTGAATCGGGTGATATAATAGAGGGACTAAATTGGGCATTAGACATAAATTTTTTGATAAAGTGGATAAACCATGATTAATTTTATTAAATATGACAATTCAGTACATCAGTCAAATAATTATTATACACAACCAGGGTATATGAGTAATAGAAATAAGGTTTTTGCCCCGAATATAAAAAAGTTTCTAGAAATACTATGCAAAAAATGACATTTTCAAGTTACAATGAATATAAAGATAAATTAATTAATGATTTATCTAATATTTCTTCTAAAATTTCTATTACTTCCGATATTTGGACTTCTAAATATGGAGGAACTTATATTTGTGTTACCGCACAGTACATTGATAATGATTGGATTTTAGAAAAACGTATTTTAAGTTTTAGTGAATTATACTTTAGGCACACTAGCTAGTAGTGCCATTGCCACATGTATTATGAACACAATTTTTAATTATAAAATTGCTTGTTCTATTTTTTCAATTATGTTTGATAATACATCTAGTAATACCGGTGCAATTGAAATTTTAAAACAACAATTAAATCCTATATTGCCTGGAAGATTTTTTTCATCTTAGATGTGCATGTCATAATTTAAATCTATGTGTTCAAGATGGTTTGAAAATAATTCAACCACACATTTATAAAATTAGAAATTATATTTTATATATTAAAAGCTCATCAAATAGAAGACAAGAATTTAAAAAAATTTATCTTTTATGTGGTAAAAAATATAAAAAATTTGTTATTGATGTTGACTCGTTGAGCATAGGTGGGATTCTAAGTATTTAATGTTAGATTATGTTTATGAATATAAAGATGTTATTAATAGTTTTTGTAATGAATCTTTTAGAGAAAATGAAATTACCGAATATGATTGGGAAATAGGAAACATGATTAGGGAATTTTTAGAAGGTTTTTATTAATTATGCATCAAATTTATTTGTCGGTGTTTATTATGCTCTACTTCTTTAATTTTATTACAATTGTATTATATTAGTGATTTTTTTCATAAATATAGATATATTGAAGGTTTTTGTCCTATTGTTGCTTCAATGGAAGAAAAATTTAAAAAATATTTTGAAAAATTTGAACCAATTTAGGTTTTGGCTTACATGTTAGATCCCAGATTTAAAATTGATGGTGCATTTTTCATGTTGGACTCACATGATGATCATATGGTTTACATAATAATTACTTAAAAGAAGATTATAGATCTTTATTTTATCAATTATATAATTTTTATCATCAATTTTATGGTGCAAAAACATTAAACCAAAATGAAATAGATGATTTTCAAAATACTTCACAAAGAAAAAAATAAAAGTAAAATGGGTTTACACATATTAAATTTGATGAAAAAGAAAGTGGTAATACTTCTTCCTCCTCTTCTACTTCTACTTCTTCTACTTTTTTTATTGAAATAAATATGTATTTAAATACTAATTTTACTCATTTCCTCACTCATGAGGAAATTAATGAGTTTAATGTTTTGTCATGGTGGCAACAATAGGAGCATAACTATCTTGTGCTAGTCGCTATGACACAAGATCTACTAACTCCTCCGGTATCTATAATAGCATCGGAGTCTTGTTTCAGTGCAGGGAACGGGGTACTCGACAATAAAAGAAGCCGGTTGAACCAAGCTTCCCTTGGAGATGTGCATATGCTTGAAGGATTGGTTAGATGCCGAAGTCAGACTACAAGATCAAGGAGGGCACTAGACAAATAGCTTACACCGAGAAGATAATGGCTACAAATAACCGATAGATCTACCGTGAATAAATATTCAAGTTGAAGATTCGAAGACATGAACATCAATATTCCTAATTTATTTTGGAGCTTAGTGTTTTTTTATTTTTACAATATTAAATTCAAGTTTTTTTTCTATTACTTATAAGTTATAATTATAATTTATAAGTAATAAGTTTATAACTTATAACTTAATAACTTATAAGTTATGAGAAATCAAATTAAGGCTCATTCCTCTTTCTCTTCGACCGCAGCATCACACCCGCGCAGGCGCCGGGGTCCCCACTTCCCTCCTCCTCGAGCTCCACCACCGCACTAAGATCGCTCCCGCTAGGCGTCCCCACTCCCTCCTCCTCGAAGCTCCACCATCGCTAGCCCACGGACCTTAAGCTCCACTACCGCCCGACATCCCCACTCTCCCTCCTCCTCGAGCTCCCACCATCGCCAGCCTCGAACCTCGACCGGCCCTACGTCGTCAGGAGATGGGCCACACTCTCGAGGTCTTCGGCTCACCCTCCGCAGACGCCACGCCCACTCCACGCCTCCTCTCTCGCCATCCCTCTCGCCCTTGGCCTCACCTAGCAAACCCAACTCGCCGAGGAGATCTTCAAGTCTAGAAACAAGTCCCGTCTGTAGTGTTTGAATTTTTTTTTTTTTGAATGTTTGAATGAAATGTTTGAATTTTTTTTTTTTTCTCAAAACATGTATGCAAGGTGTTTGTAGAAATGTTTGATTTTTTTTTTCTCAAAACAAGTATGCATGGTGTTTGAATAAATGTTTTAATGAAATATTTGATTTTTTTTAATCAAATCATGTATGCTAAGTGTTTGAAAAAAATGTGTTAATGTGAATTGAAAATTTATTAATGGGAGTTGGAACACTACTGAAGTTCATCAATTGAATTTCAAAAAACAATTTCTAATTTTTTTACTGATTTTTAGGATTTGTTCTATGTTTTTCAAAATTATTATATTCTATGATATATATTGATAGGGAGAAAGATAAGAAGACACATGGCGCCCATCTAGACGTGGAAGGTCATCTGGAGTACCCTCCTTGTCAGTCTATTCGGCAACCTTCTTCGGAAAGCCAAGACCCCTCAGCACCTCCTTTCTCCTTCGGAAAGTCAAAGCTCCTCAAAGACCTTCTTTTCGTAAGGATTTCCGTGCACCCTCCCCTCGGGTTGAGCACGGATTCACCTACGTATAATGTTTCTCCAAAGAAACATCCAACGGTTAAAATGAGGACACGTGGTTCTTCAGGATCACAGTACGCGGATTACAACCAGATGGGGGAAGTCAATTATACCGCGGATATGGGGGTTGGATTCAAAGCGAGTAGCAGATTCAGAGGCGCAGGCAGATTTCACCTTTCACCCTCCTCCTCCTCGAGCCAAAAGGTGCGGCGTGCATCATCTCCACCAGGCCTCCACCTTCATCTAAAAAACCTCTCTGCTTCCTCTTTCCCATTTGTATGATGCAAAGTGAGTGGATTTATTTAGCCCAAACAGTCAGGGCTCGTGGTTTTTCCCCGATTTGAGGGTTTCCACGTTAAACTTGTGCCTCGCTCTCTAGTTGCTTGATTTTTCTCTTTGATCTTCTTACTGTTCTAAGTCTTGACCTTTAAATAAATTCAATGGTTAGAGTGAAGTTGGGATCCAAACCGATTTTCACACTAACAAATATAAATGAATCTCAAAACATTTTCTTATTGAATCTAATTTATTGTCTGATTTTTTTCTTAATGAATCTAAAAACATTTTCTTAATAGAAATGTTTATATAAACATTTTAAGTAAATATTTATATAATTATAGAAATTTTTAATGATATATTTAAATAAAATAGAAAGTTATATACTGATTTTTATTTCCTATTTTTTAGAAATGTTCTATATATTTTTTTTCATGATTTTTTAATATATTATTAAGGTTTTGAAAAGGTTTTTTTAAAAAAGGAAAATAGGGTGGACCGGCACGAGGCCCGGCCGGACACACATTGTAGTGGGCCATGCCTTGTACTGTGCAGGAATCATTTTACTGTGCGGACCGAGTCGGCACGACATACATAGTGTGGGTCGTGCCAGCCCGTTTGACACCCTTAGGATTGGGGCCGGCGCGTTGCATTATTACATGGATGTGACGGATAAGACAAGAAATAATTACTTGTTCATGGGGTAGAAGAGATGAGATGAGATGAGATGGTCGAAAATTTGGATCCATGGAGACAAAGAAAGACCAACCAGTACACATTTATTTCCGTGATTTCAAGGCAAGCATGGTTAAACAAACTTCCTAGACATAAGACAAAAGTAGTAATGGAAAGAATGAACAAAACATTGATGGACAAAAGTAGCAATGGACCAGAATAACGAAACATTGATTGATTCGCACTACAATGACAACACTCCAAACCCGAAAATAGCATACAGCTTGCACTACCAAATGACACGACACCCTACTGTTTATAGACAAAACAACAAATTATTTCAATGTCACATTCAGATATATTGAGGAATGAGAAAATAATAATAATAATAATAATAATAAAGATGTTACACTACAACAAGGATCCATTGATTCGTCAGTCGCCACGTAAGGCCACCAACGCAAAACACATTGGCAACCCGAAGCTAGCTAGTCCCGAGCCGGAAATTTCGAGAAAAGAACCCGGTACAGTTGAAAAGTATATAATGATAATAATAATTAATAAAAATAAAAAATAGAGAGGAGATTATTGATTTTTGAGAGTTTTAAGTTTTACAGCCTGTAAATGATAAGGAAGCAGGGGAGGACGGCACATGGGTCGAAGACGAGGAGCTCTCCTCGGCCTGTGGAAACCGACTCGCACCGTCCTCTAGGTTCGCACGGACCGGACCTGATCCGGCCTGCGATGACTCGGCAGACGAGCATGGACCGCCTCCCGCCCCCACCGCCCACGCTATGGTGGGCATCGCCGCTACGGGCGAAGGTACGGATCCTTCCGCCCGCGCACGCAACCACGCGGGCGGCGTAGATGGCATCATGGACTGTAGCCGAAGAGACGGAAGAAGAAGATGGGGGGCATTGGAACCGCATCATCTCGTTGCCGTCTGCGGCGCAGCGGGCGTTGCTGGCGCCCTCGGCTGCGGCTCGGACTGCGGTGCGGTATTCCTCGAAGAGGGTGACAGTGCGCTGTGGGTTGTCAACCCGAAAGAGCATTTCGATCTCGCCTGGGAAGGGGGCTCCACGGGAGGACCAGCTGGAGTCGAAGATGATCTCAACGATGCGACGAGAATAGTGGCCGGCAGGGAGATCGGTGAGTGTGGGGAGGGACTTAGGGGGAGGGGTGGGACCAGGCGACGCGGAGTTGAGATGGGGATTGGGATTGGGCTTGGGGAGGTGGGCATTTCGTGAAGAGGGTTTTTTGAAAGGAGGGGTTTGTTTGGGAAAGGGGAGGAGGACGTCCCTGAGAGTATTAGAAGGGTTGCCGCAGTTGATGGGTAGGAGGAAGTCTTTAAGAGTATGAGAAAGGTTGCCGCAGTTGATGCGAAGGAGGAGGGACTTCTTTTTTGGGGGGCTTGGTCCGCAGACATCGTGGAGGGCATTGGGTATGCACCATCCAGTGACCATGGAACCAACCAAGTAACCTGCTAGCAACACGATAGATAGAGAGAGATAGATATATATGTATGTGTTAATAATGCGCGAGGGAAAAGGCGGGTGAGGAGAGGAGAGCTAATGAGCCTATATATGAGGACTATGAGGACATTGAGGAGGTGTCTCTGAGATTCTATGTAATAACCTCTTCGAAAAGTTAATAGTATCTAATATATTTTCGTATATACTTCGGTTTTTGGTTTCTTTTTACTGAATTATTAATTGATATTCGGATGATGTTTTTGACTTTTGGTGATTTATTTTAAAATCTTTTTGGAAATGTTTTGGACTTGCATGTAGAAATTTTTAACTATAAGGACTATAATATAATTTTGGGGAAATTAGATATATATCTCAATACTATCATAATTACATATTTATCCTTGAAAAAAAATATAATTGCTTACATATTCTTAGATAACAAGTATAATTACAAGTATAATTACATATGTATATCCCTATTGTTAGGACCTGTTAATAGAAGTTAACCTCTGTTAACAGAGCTACCATGGACCTTTCTTAACCCTAATTTCCCCTTTTCCCTTGTATCTTTCCCGGCTGGCTAATGGCCCGTTCCTCTCTGCTCTCTTTCGGGTAGGGTCATCTTGCTTCGCTGGTCTCTCCTCATCTCTGTCTTCTTCTCTCCTTCGGGTTGGAACCACCGTGCCACCATGCAGTGTGGGTTCTTCTCTTCTATGGTTGTCTACTCGCCCAACGACCAACTTCATTGGCCTCCTCTTCAGCCGCCGATCTCCAGGTAAGCTTCTTTCTCCTAGAGCTAAAGCAAGCATTAGGTTTTAATGTCATCTAATGAATGTAACTCGCTAAAAGAGCCAACTTTCTCCCTTTAGATTTCTCAACGCTGATTTGTGACGTTCAAGCTCGCTGAATATGAACCCCTTATGTAATTAATAATCTAGTTGTGAGCCTTAATGGATTTCAATTCTTTGTTTGATTTTTTCTCTTACATTGTATAACTAACTCATTACCTTACGACCAAGGCTAAAGCTAACGAGTTTTTCTTTATACTGTGAATCTCCCATGTTCAATGATCCAAGTCTTCTTGTAAACCGGATTTTTCCGTTATGTAATAAGTTTCAAAACTAGGTTACCAGTCAATGGAACATTGCAGCTTCAAGAAATACTTGAAAATATGAGCATATATATCAATAAACTATTGGAATGATTGATAGTCATTAATATTTCTTTGATTCACCAGCATGGTTTTTTTTTTTGGACAAAGGGGATAAACCTCATTCTAGTTCGCAAAAGTGGGATGGAAGTGGAGAGGCCTCACTTTTTATGCAAGAGAGGCTTCGTCCCCGCCCGTGACTACCTCTCACCACCCCATTTTCACTCTGTCTCCCAGGATTCGAACCGTGGTTCTCGCCCTGGGAGCGGAGGACCCTTGCCGCTCGACCCGTGGGTCTTTGGCATTCACCAGCATGGTTTGAGTCTTTCTTTTTGCACAAATTAGTGTTCTATAGCTCTATGTCAATGCACATGGCAATAATCTAGCTCTGAGCATAGTAATCAGAATCAGACCGAATATTGAACCGTTCAAGATCTTGGGTCACCGATTAATCGGTTCAACCGCCTGGTCAATTGAGTCAAAGTCGGGTTAATATAAATATTAATAATAAAAAACTATTTTAAATAATTTATAAAAACTATTTTTAAAAAATTATAAATAAAGTATTATCTATCTTCTATCTATACTATTATTACTAAGAGAAAAGGAGTCTAATTTAAATTTTAAAAAAATTTAAAAAACCAGAAAATTAGAACGGGTTTTGGAATTTTCTTAGAATTTTGGAATTTTAATTATAAAAAATATTTATCCACATTTTTAGTACTAATATATTTAATTTTAAAAGAGATCTATCTATCTAAATATTTATGGAAGTCTATCCCCTAATTTTTAACTTTTATAAATTTAATTTTTGAAAAAATTAAAAAACTACATGATTTAATTGAGATTTTGAAATTTTCTAATAATTTTGAATATATATCTCTCAAAATTTCGGATTTTTTCAAAATTTTAAAAAGTATCTTACGGAGAGTGGGATAATTTTAATTTTAAAAATATTAAAAAAATATATAATTAAATTGAGATTTTAAAAATTTCTCATAATTTTGAATTTAAAATAATATAAATATCTCAAAATTTTAGATTTTTTAAAATATTTTAAAATTATCAAGATAATTAGGTTGGGGTTTTGGAATTTAATATATCCTATATATATATAGAAATAATTACTTACTTCAAAAAGGGTGTGTATGAAAATTGAAATTTTTGTAATTGGCAAGTAGATCATCATTTTACTAATTTAGATTTTAAGAAAAATTATGAAATTTTTTCATAATTTTGAATTTCAAATAATATAAATATCGATATGTATTCATTTATATTACTAAGTGGAAAAGAACAATTACCACACTTCCTCTATGTGTCAAACTTCTTTTGTTCAATCTTTTCTCCACAATCCTTATGAAATCTTGCAAAATACTTTTAACTGAGGTTTATTGATTTTAACTGAATGTATATTTCTAAGTGGAAAGAAACGGTTATAGAAGTTTTGTTTTTTTACAAAATTAAAAAAAAGAGAGATGATTCCAGGTATTTGAGATTTCTCAAAATTTTGAATTTTAAAATTTTGTAATTTTAATATGTATTCTCTCATGTATTTTTGAGTGGTTTTCTATATCACGTTCTCTTGTCACAAGTCACGACATATCTATTGTTTTTTAGAAGTATTGTCTATCTCCTTAATCAATTTTTCATCCGTTGGTAAGAAAAAGTAAATGTATAGATAATGTTTTCGCATTTCTCTAAATTAAAAAATAGATAATGACTTTTAAGTTGTTTTGCAGATATCTCCTCCAATTAATCTGTAATGGTTTCATCTATTTAAGAGAAAATAAAAGATAAAGATAATGTTTTGCGCAATTTTTTTTTATAAAATTCTCACTGCATGGATAATGATTTTCAAGTTGTTTTACAGAAATCTCCTCCAGTTAATCTTCCATTGAAACAACGAGGAAAGGTAAAAATAATGAGTAATGCTATACTCACCGAAACAATTGCACGAACCCATACACGAATGACTTGGCATTGCCACGTCATTCACCTTTTATAATCCCACTCAGCCGGTTTAAAAAAAAAAACAATTCAAAAAGGGAGAAAAAGAGCCCTAAAATCCTCCAGTTCTCTTCCTCATGCGAGCCACCGCCCCCTCGCTCGCCGCCCGCAGACGAACGCCACGAAGATGAAGGCCATGGTGGGGTCGTGCTTGTGCGCTCCGTCCCTCTCTCTTGTGCTGTCCTCTCGCCCTCGCTTCCTCGAGAAGCGTGCGCATGGTAGCCCCTTCTTCTTCGCTGAAGCGCCACCGCACCCCTCTCTTGCCGCCCGCAGAAGAATGCCACGAAGATGAAGGCCATGGCGGGATCGTGCTCGTACGCTCCGTCCTTCTCCTTATTCTCTGCTCTCGTGCTCTCCTCTTGCCCTCGCTTCCTCGAAGAAGCCGGCAGTAGTGGCTCATCGAGAGGACATTCCCTTCATCAAGTGTTAGGTCTGCGAGAAGAAACCCAGGGAGATCCAGGGCCTTCTCCGGAAGGAGGCATTGGTTTCACCCAAAAAGGTGTGTCCTTTTCTATTGAATTTCTTTGGTTTCTCTCTGTTTTGCTTCATGTTGGATTGGATCTGATGTGTTGGTTGTGGTTTCAGGGTTTGGATTCAAGTATTGGAGTTTCAGATCATCGAGATCGTGGAGAATGTTTGTAATTTGAAGGAGGAGACTGATTGGATCCTACGATTGATATGGTTGAGAAAAGAGACAAATTGGAGGTAATAATTGGATTGGTTTCCTTTTTCTCTTAAATTTCTGTTGTTTGTGGTGCATTGCATTATTAGAAAATTCAGTTGTAGTACACGCAAAAATTTGTATAACATTTGGGGAACTATATTTTCTTTTGAGAAATATACTTTGAGTTCAATATATGCAAATATATAGCTTTGTTTAGTGATGAATTCCTTCTTAAGGTTCCATTTAGTTCCCATGGTATCAGTAGCATGGCTTTGAATGTGTTCTCCAAGAATTTTCACTAGAAACCATTTGTTTCAATGAATTGAAAGCTTTCATTCTACCTCAGCCTTTTAGATTTTTTTTCTTAGCAATTCATGCTTGTTCTGCTATTTTGGCATCTAGTTGTTTACGACCAGGTTTGAATTGGCACATGTCATGTTTACTTATTACTCTAGTCCTTATTTAGTAAGCATATTGTTTACTTGTTACTCACCCATTGTGAGTGTTGTTTAGCCTACATGTAAGCCACAATGATCCATTTAGTGTGCATTTCTAATTGCTATCAGTGAGCTAAGGTTTTTGTGCTTGGGATTGGAAGTTGATCTAGGCATTAAAATATGTAAAGCATTCATTGAATGAAAGATGATTATTCTTAAGCATGCTAAGGTGTTACAATCGATACCCTAATATGTAGCAAACGGTCAAGGGAATCCATTATTTTAGTTGTTATTGACAAATGATGGTTGCTTCACCTAGATACTGTAAGGGCTTCATATTTCAATAATTGTCCCCATTTCTTAACCTCCATGTATTCTATTGCAGGTCATGGGATATCGGATACTGATGTTGCAGAGTTTTTGTTTAAAAGCAAGCCTGCAATTGATGTCTTCATAGATTTTCTCTGCAATGACCTTTCTAAAGCATGCTTTGTCAAGCCACCACCTGTTCCAAAGGTAATTGTATTTGTAGATATTTCCAATTGTTATAAAAAAGAGAATAGCTTACCACTTTTGCACTGTAGAAGATTGAAATCCTAATTAATTGTTTCTCGCAATGTAAAATGTATGCTCTCCCTCCTCCAATTTATACTTCCATGTTGTGCAGGATAGGCTTCCTAATGAACCTTTTGTTGCCAAGTCATCCAAAGAAGGACGGCCATAAGAAATATATTAAGCTGAGAATTTTGCAGGGCATTTCAGAGACAAAAGGCAGCATCAAAGAAGTACACAAACAAAGTATCAGGGAAGTTAAAGAATTTTTTTTTTTTTTTTTTTTTTTGACAGAATGAGAGGGTGGTCAAGTGACCATCCGCTAAGACTAATCAAAGGATGGGGCTCGGTTCGAATCCCTTAATGCAACTCGAATAATGCTACCAAAGTGATGGCTCCACAAAGGTATGCACAGTGACACGCCATGTGAAGGCCCCCACGAAGTCACTCCAACCCACGGGGCTTGAGGCATCGCTGAACTCTGTCTGGCTGGGCGAGGGTCCGTTGGCGGGGAAGTTAAAGAATTGGTGGGGAAAGAAATCGGTCAAAGGCCTTCAAAGGCGTGCAAAGATGAGCTTTATGGATCAAGAACCATTTCACTCTGAAATCACAAGCTTTGTTTGTAAACCTCAATTAGTGTAGCACTCTCAAAACTTGCATTCTCTCTTGTTCTTTTCTTTTATTTTTTCCCAAAATTTCGATTGTAGGCCTTCATACAAAGATGATGCTTTGGTGGCAATGATACACTTTGCTTTCTCTCGCTCTTCTCACATAACTTTGTGAGTTTGTACTACACTTTGAATCATTCAATGATATGAGATCTTTTGGTTTACATTTTGTGATGACCATCTGTAAGTACATGCAAATCGTAGGTGATGAAGGCAGTAATTTTGTAGATGCCATGACCAAAAAGCAACTAAATGAAATCAGATCATATTTGCTAGGTGAAGTAGATACCAATTTATACAACTTAAATACTTGTTCAAAATATATCCTCAAGGAACCAAAAGGCCTTGTATTCATGTTCTCACAAAGACAAAAAACCACAAAAACGACATCCCCGTAAGGAAATGAAATGATCTGAGATAGTTTAAAACAAGATGAGATTCAAAAAGACTACAAATATATTCTCCACATAACCGCACTATAAACACACTTGTGCATCTCAATCCAAATTTTACCTGTGTAGCATTTCAGATATAAATAAATATTATGAGCTTTAAGAACAAACTGCAAACAAAATAAATACATTTACATAAGAAATTGAGTCTAAAAGTTATGAAAATTGAAAAGTGAAGTTCCAATTAACACCTAACTCCATGCTTATTTCTATACTTCCATAAGAATAGCAAAAATAACATGGCACCATTCTTAACTTAATACACATAAACATGAAGAACAAGATAATTAAATATATATATATATAGAGAGAGAGAAACAAATAACCAGAAGAAGCAACAGAAAAACTTTGCATCATTCTTAAGTTAATACATATAAACATGAAACGGGATAATTAAATGGAGCTAAAAAATTGTTTTAATCCATAAAGTTATCATATGGAATCATGTATTTTTCTTATAAAGAGAAAAAGATTATTCAAACAAAGGAAAACACAAAGAAACTAGTATTGACCATAAGATGGATAATTAATGTGAATCCTTAGATGGTCTCAATTTTATTTCAACAAACCAGCTTGTTACCCTTTCTCCTATCAATCAAAAAAATATCAAAGCCTCATCTTCATAGACAAATTTATCTTCTACAAATCTCTACATGTAAGAATAGTTATAATAAATAAGATAAATTTTGGAACTTCTCCATCCTGCACTTTTAATGTACCAAAAAAAACATGTATGCTTGCAATGATATTAATTGAAGAGCATATTCACAATTGACATACTATGGCTACTTCTTCAAATGAATATTTTAGGCACCAAAATCATACTTCCAAGAAGATAGCAAGCAAAAGCTTTTCCACAATGTAGGCCTCGATATCTAAAAATTAAGGCAAAACGAAATTAAAGATGAGCCTGTTGTGAAACCTAGAACCCTAACAGCTACCCAATCATGCTAAATACAAAAATAACCTTTCCATTGTGAAATTGTAGTCACGATAATAATAATATCCTCAACTTTACCTGAATAAAAGACTCTGATGGACCTTGGAGTGGAAACCAGTGCTCATATTTAGCTTAGCAGAGCAGAAAGCATCTGCCCAATAGAAAGAGTACGATCTTAGAATCAAAGAAGTCCGACGATTAAAAAAGGAGCTACTTAAAAAAATAATTCATTAAAACCAAAAACCTGTAGGCAAGGGCTTCAATCATACTGAAAGTCTTGGAGGAGATGGTGAAGGGGATGGGTTGCGGCTCCGAGAGAAGGCGCGGATGAGGAGGTTGTAGAGGAGGGGAAGAGGTTGGATTAGTGGAGAGAGAGGGGGCCGAAGAGAGAGAGAGTGGAGGGGCAGTCGGAGGTGCAGTTGGCGGGCGACGAGGTTCGTCTACGGGCGACTCACACGAAGAAGACGAAGGCGCGAAGACGAATTAGGCCTTTGTTTCCTTAGGAGGGAGTACTGGAGAGAGAGTGGGCTGGAGATCAGGGGGAAAGATGGGGCAGTCAGGGTCCGGCAATCGGGCGACGGGGGTCATCAATGGGTGGCTCGCGCGAAGAAGTGATGTGCGCACGCAATTAGGGCTCTTTTTTGTCCTTTTTTGGATTTTTTTGTTTTAACCGGCTGAGTGGGATTATAAAAGGTGAATGACGTGGCAATGCCAAGTCATTCTTGTAATGGGTTCGTGAAATTGTTTCGGTGAGTATAGCATTACTCAAAAATAATGTTTTGCCTCATTTTCTTTAATTTCTCAATGTATGAAATTTTTTCAGAATTTTTGGATTTGGATTTTAAAATTTTAACATTTTTTTTTATTAAAGTGGATAAACCACATTCATTTATTAATTAATAAAATGCGAAACATGTTGATGCAAACATGGCTCGAAGGCCATCCCTTCCCCCCTCCCCCCACATCTTTGTCCCAGTGAATTACCCATGATCGTCAGGCCCTACTGACTCATAGTCAAAGTCATCTCCATTCTCCTGTGCTTGCGGTGGTCCCCCTGGGTTGAAGTCCAGAGATCTGTGGGCGATGATTCCATCTATCTGAGCTTTAGTTGCTTGGTGTCCATAGCAGCATCAAACCAGGCGAGCAATAAGAAAGCAATCCTCGAATAATACCAGAGCAAACACGTTGTTTGTTATGGAAACATCGATGGTTTCTTTCTAGCCAGGTGCTCCATGTGATCGCCAAGACCACAAGGTTCCACCCCATGCGCATCTCTTTGGGTAACTTCTTCCCCAAACTGTTGTATCCCCATAGGTCCCCAATCTCCTGAGGGTTCATGTCAATATTAAACAATGGATAGTAGTGACTCCATATTTGTCTTGTGACGGGGCAGGTGATGCACGGATTCATCCTGCTCATTGCATAGATAGCAGATGGTACGACTCCCACTCCACCCTCGTTTTGCCAGATTATCTAGGGTGAGTATTTTGTTGTCAATTGCCAACTATGCAAACAACTTAATTTTCATTGGGCAGGGCAATCTCCAGATATTTTTGAGGTACGGGCTCCTCATTCCTCCATCTGTGATGAAATTATAGAGGGACTTGACCGAGAAAGATCCATGAGTTTCCATGATCCAGCTTCTGGTACCCTCTCTTCCTTGATTAGTCCTAGCAAGAGCTCTCATCAGCTCTCCTAGCTCGCTATATCCAGCTCTGGTGAGCGGGCCCTGGCTAAGGATTGTCTGCCCCTGATCTATCTTATTCCTTGCCGCCTCCAGAGATATTTGATGATTCCTTGTTGATTCTAGCAGTGTGGGCAATAAGCTATACTGTGACTTTCCTTGAATCCATCTATTGTGCCACATGTTTACCGTGTCTCCCCTCCCCCCAATAGTTGTCATCCGTATTTCTACCATACTCCATTTCTCTGTCACTCCCTTCCAAAAGTGGGATGCCCTTGATGTTACTTTCTTGTGTGGGTTGATATAATAGCTCCGATAGTATTTGTTTTGTATTATACTTCTGCATAGACTAGCCTGCCCATTACGGAGCCTCCACCACCGTTTCCCGATCATCGCCCTATTGAAGAATGGAAGGTCCACTATCCCCTACCCCTTGTATTCCTTAGGTCTGCATAGGCGTTAAGCAATTAACCATTCTATATGTCTTCCCTTCATCTCCGATCCAAACAATAGGAAATCTCTCCCGCGATCTATAAATCCTCTTGATCACCCAGCCTAGTAGCTTGTATATGGCGGAGACAAAGAGTTAGGTATAATAGAGATGACCGAGTTGATTAGTATAGTCCGGCCCCGCCACTCGATAGCGATGACCCTTCCAGGTTCCTATTCTCTTGCAAATTTTTCCGATTAGTTGCTCCCATTCCTGTCTCTTAGGCTTCCGTCCTGAGATCGGAATGCCTAGGTAGTTTATTGGTGGCTCCTTACTTGGGCAGTTGATAGTGTTCACCAGTGCCTCTATTCTTGTCTCATCCATCTTGAAGGGTGTTAGGTGGCTTTTTGCATAATTGATTCTTAGGCTCGAGAGACCCTCAAAGAGGTAAAAGATAAGTTTCAAAGTTCTCATGTGACTAGTGTCTTCTGAGCCAAAAACTAGTAGATCATCTGCATACTACAGTGAGGTGATCTCCTCTTCTGCACTCTCCCCATATCGTATCCCCCTGTATATGTTTCCCCTGGCTGCCCTCTTTATCATAGTGGTGAGGGTATCCGCGACAATAACAAAAAGGAGGGGGGATAGGGGATCCCCTTGCCTTAGCCCTCTTTTATGTTTGATATACCCCCCAACCCCAACCTGCCCATTGATCAAAATTCTGGACTTCAATATTACCAAGATATCTCGTATCCACGATATCCATCTGTCACTGAATCCTCTTGCCCGTAGGATGTCAAGTAGAAAGTCCCAGTTCACCATATCAAAGGCCTTCTCAAAATCAATCTTAAGCAACACTCCATCTTCATTCTTGTTTCTCATCATGTGAATTATTTCCTTGGCCTCAATGATGTTGTCCTGGATGGATCTTCCTTTAATGAACGCCGTTTGGGATTCGTCAACCACTTCCGCGATGATTGCTTGTAGTCGATTGGCGAGGACCTTGGTGATTAGTTTCATGAAACAATTGATGAGGCTAATCGGCTTGTAATCTTCAATCTCTGTCGGGGCCTCCTTTTTGGTATGAGACTGATGTGCGCCCAGTTTAATCTTTCCAGCTGTGCCTGCCCATTGTATATGTCCCTGAATAAACACATGAGGTCTTCTTCTATGAATCCCTTGCCTTTCTAGTATATGGTCATAGGGAAGCCATCTGGTCCAGGAGCCTTGTCCGGGTTCAGTTCTTGGACGGCTCTTTGGATCTCTTCGATCGTGAAGGGAGCATCGAGTTGGTGGTATGTCTCCACGGATGGTCTCTGGTCGAACAACCTGGTCCAATTTGTAACAAATCTATGATTACGAGCGATACAGATCAGACCAATAAAATGTTTTGTGAATGCTTTGTTGTGCCCGGCTTGTCTATTAGAAGCTCTCCTTGATATTTGATGCTATGGATCCAATTCCATAATTTATGTTGATTGGCTATTGTATGAAAGAGAAAAGAAGAAGGATCTCCATATGGTTTTTATTGACCTAGAGAAAGCATATGATAGGGTACCAAGACAAGTCCTTTGGTCGGTATTGGAGAGGAAAACATTCATGTAAAATATATAAATATTATTAAGGATATGTATGAGGGAGCGGTTACAAGTGTGAGAACAGTAGGAAGTGATATGGAAGAGTTTCCTATAACAGTGGGTCTACATCAGGGATCAGCCTTGAGCCCATACTTGTTTACCCTAGTGATGGATGAATTAACTAGTTATATCCAAGATGACATCCCATGGTGTATGTTGTTTGCAGATGATATTGTCTTAGTGGATGAGACTAGAGATGGAGTAAATCAAAAGCTAGAATTATGGAGAAACACTTTAGAAAGTAAAGGCTTTAGGTTAAGTAGAAGTAAGACATAGTATATGCACTGTAATTTTAGTCTAAGTAGGAGAGATGAAGGAGAAGTGAAACTAGGGGGGTGGTAGTGCCTAAGGTTAACCATTTTAGGTATTTAGGTTCCATTTTCCAGGATGATGGGATGATAGATGAAGATATAGCCCATAGAATCAAAGCTGGATGGTTGAAATGGAGAAGTGCCACAGGGGTGTTATGTGATAAAAAGATGCCTAACAAAATAAAAGAAAAATTTTATAGGACGGCAGTTAGGCCGGCCATACTATACGGGAGCGAGTGTTGGGCAACTAAAGTTCAACATATGCATAAGATGAATGTGGCCGAAATGAGGATGTTAAGATGGATGAGTGGTCATACAAGATTGGACAAGATTAGAAATGAACACATCCGACAAAAGGTGCATGTTACACCAATTGAAGATAAAATACGAGAAGGGCATTTAAGATGGTTTGGACACGTACGCCGGAGACCCCCAGGTGCTCCAGTTCGAAAATGTGATAGTTTAGTTGTAGAAGGTAAGAAGAGGGGTAGAGGTAGACCTAGGATTACGTGGAGAGAGGTGGTGTCTAAGGACCTACGTATGTTAGATATTGAGCCAGATCTTGCTTTTGCCAGAGCTACATGGAAACAAAGAATTCATATAGCCGACCCAGTCTAGTATAGGATTACCGATAAGTCGGCTAAAAGGTTTTCCTTCATTAGCTTAGTTTTATTTGTAGGGATACTGTTCTGCTTTTAACATCCCAATCTCTCATAGAAATTATCTGTTGTTATTATTATTTATTTATGTATTTTTATTTTTCATTTTATTTCAATTTAGTTCATTTTATTTTTATTTTTTATTTTTATTTTTATTTGAGAGCGACATGAAAACAAAGAATCCATATAGCCGACCCCATCTAGTATGGGATTAAGGCTTAGTTGTTGTTGTTGGCTATTGTATGAAAGAATTTTGTATTATTGTTTCCTTCTTTTAGCCATGTGATCCTTGAGCGTTGTCTCCAATGTGCCTCCTTTGCCCTGATGATATCTTCATATTCTTTTTGTTTTGTCATATATTCGATGACTTCTAATCCCCGCATGTCCCTGTCCTCCTGTATGATGTCCAGCTCTTGTATTCTATTCAGTAACTCCTCCTGTATCCTGGAATTCTGAAAGTCTTCTTGATTCTACCTTTGTAGTCTCTTCCTGATCAAGGTGAGTTTTTTTTGCAAGGATGAAGGCACCGTTACCCTGATGATCAAAGTTCGTCCACCAGTCCTTGATCATCTCCTAGAAGCCTTCCTTGTTTCCCCATTCCCTGTTAAATCTGAAGATGGGGGTGGTCCTGTCCTGGCTCCCGCACTGTAGGCATATCGGGGCGTGATCTGACCTAATACGTGGGAGAGCAAATTGCCATATTCTTGGAAAATCAGAAGTTTCAATCTGTTGATAGTAGAAATCTGTCCAATCTAGCTAGAGTGGGGGTGGTTCACCCGTTCGACCAAGTGAATTGTCTTCCCTGTAGTAGTGGGTCAAATAGTTATAGGGACTGAATCATCTAGTCAAAACGTTGTCCTTCTGTCGCTGAGTGTCATCCTCTGATTTGTTCATCTCCTGTTCTTGTAGCATTGAAATCTCCCCCGACAATCCACGGTTCACCCCATCTTGCCCTTATCTGTTTCAACTCCTCCCAGAAAATGTCCTTCTGACCCCGTTCACAGGGTTCATATACTTTGGTGAGCATCCATATGTAAAGTGAGGTTGTTTCCTCCAGGATGATCGAGATGGAGTACACATCCATGAACCGGGTAAGTTCTCTAAATTTGGTGAGATTCCATCCGATACAGCAACCTCCTAGGGTGTTGTCCGCTAACAGTACTAACCTTTCACTGTATGTATTTCCCCTATTGTCCTCCAGGTTTGATTATTTATAGTGGAGACAGCTTTTGTCTCCCCGTATTACAATATGTCCACTTTCTGAGCTTACAAGTAGTCCCTGACTAGGAATCTTTTTTCCCCTTTCCTAGTCCCCATACAGTCCATGAGATGAGCTTCATAAAATAACTAATAATAGCCCTCATGTGAATGTTCCTTGTTGATCAACTATTTGCTACCTCTTGGTTCTCCTTGGACCCACTCAGCCTCCCGTTCGCGCATTAGGGACATATAAGTGTCCATGTCGCTCTCAGGCTGATCTGGGTCCATTCCCACAGTGATTGCCGAAGCAAAGCACTCCCTGTTTGGCCACTCGGTTAGAGTTACCGGAATTGTAATTAGGGTTTGATCCGTACCTGATGTGTGTTCCCGATCTTTTTTCCTCTTGCCTCTTGTGATGATTGTGGATGTCGCCTGTGTTTGTTGTAGCTGTCCGGGTTGTTCTTAGCCAATGTTATCTTCTTTGGTCTCCCTATGGTCTTTGGGATTGAGATAGGTGGTTTCCTTATATTGTGGGTGGGTCCCTGTGCTTCCAATGCCCCGGCCCTTCCTCCCTCCCCGAGTCTCGTTCCCCTTTAGTGTCTCCTATGTTTCATCTGTTCCCAAGAACCATGTCCCCTTCAAGAACCTTGGTTTCAGCTTTGTGATATCTATGGAAATTCTGTTCCCCATTTGTATGCATTTTGTTGTATCTACTTTAGAGATTTTGATTTGTGATGTATTATCTGTAACTTCCTTTGTAGCTTCACTTGTGTGAATTAACCAACTGGTATTTTTTCCAGGTATAGTGTAGATTGTGTAGTTGGAAGTGGCATGTGGGCCATTTGATTTCTTAATGGGTTCATCCGGTACAATAGTTGGGTTTGGCTCTTGGGCCTGGTTTACATAAGTCATGATCTCTTGGCGTGGGCTATGGGCTACAGATAACATTTGTTGGTTTTGTGAAACATGGATTTGGGCTGGATTATTATTTTCAGTTTTGTCCCTATCTCTTTCCCCATCATAGTCACCATGGTTGCCACGTGTTCCCCTTATCTTAGTTTTTTCACCATGCTTGCGTGTATCAAACTGTCTCCCTGCTCTATTCAAAGAGTCAATATCACATTTGCCCATTTGAAATTCATTTTGAATTTTCCCATCAAAGGATGACACGCTGACCTTTTCCCCCAAACCTGGGACCTCTGTCGCCTCGCAAGCGATGGAGCCCTCATCATACTGGCCAGCCGCGTTGGTGGACATGATATCACGCAGGTGCCCTCGCAAACACCTTCCTCGAACGGATCGGTCCTTTGCTAGGGTCGGAGATCACCGACCAGTCGAAGATGTGTATCCTTGTCTCCCTGCTTCTCTCTCTGCCCGGTTTGTTTCCAGTGAGCCTCCCATTTGAGATTCCAGTCATCTCCTCCTCCCTTGGTTGAATCCTCTTCTCCTGACCCATTTTCTCCTTTCCTTTTCCAGATTGTGTTAACTTTTTAACCTCTTCAAGTTCCTTTAGTTTTGGCTACGAAGCTCTCGCCGGAGCTTGTAGCACCACCTGGGTGGGGTGGGGGATGTGTGGTCTTTGTTCCGGTTCTGCACACCAGGGTAGAGGTGGCTCTCCTTTCTCTAAATCGACTGTGAAGGTATGCTTCCGGTGGTTGATGCTGAAATTGATCATTGCCGGCATGAGTTGTCCTCGACGAATCCTCACAAACGCCCGGACGAGCTCCATCGTTTCCACTTCCCTTCCATTCACATAGATCAGGTCTCCAATAGGCTTCTTAAGCAAATACCACCGATTCCGCCAAAGAAGCCAGAGCGAAAGATGGCGAAGGGTAACCCACAGCCGTTCACCATCTGCCTTCTCCATCACCCATAAATCCGGCGTCCATTGTTCAAAGCTCAAACTGAACTTTGGGAGGTGAAGGACGCCCCCTTGTTCAAGCTCTCTCTCCGCCAATGAAGTCGGACATGACACCATAAATCGGCCGTCAAGGAATGGTTTTATCGCCTACCCCAAGCTTATTTTTGGTGAGCCCTTTTCAAATACCGATAAGGCACCGATAATGTCTTTATGGTACCCCTCCCGCCCTCACCTCCGTCACCGTGGCAATTGAGAAGCTCCTCAGAGTTTCCTTTCCCTTGATCATGGTGCTGGTTAACGGCACAGAGAGATGTTGTATATTATACTTTACTTCACTCTGTTCTTCTTCAGCTGTTGCTCGTGATCTCTTCTTCAGATTGGTCATTGACTTCTTTAGCTTGATTCGGCCATCACCACCTTCATCATCTTGCTTCTCCTCATTTCCTTTTAGTTTCCTCTGTTCTCCTTCTCCTTGTCTTCGCGATGAGCCAAGGACCAGTAGCTGCTGGTTTGTAACCCTGGGATTTGTACATTGGTGAGCACGGTGGCCTGTGCCAGCACAGCGCCGACATACAATAGCTCTTCGACATCCATCGGCCCTATGTCCAAGCCTGAGGCATTGACCACATACTTGCATTGGTCCTTCCGCCGTGTGAATTGTGGGTGGCGATCTTCTCAACGGTTCTGGCTCGTGGTGTGGTATCCTTGGTGAGCTGCTTTGCCGCCGGCGTCGCTTGGACTCTACCTTCTTCCATTATTCTTGGTTGGCTCCTTCTTCCTCTGGTTGGAATGGGGTATTGATGGCCTCCATGATGTAGCTTCCCCCTTCCCCACCCTTCTTGTTAGTCTTACCTCCGATCACATCCGCAAATATGACCCCTTCCCAGCGTGGGCTTCCGTTCTCCGGTTGCTTGCTCGTCTCCACCGTCACTCTGTTCGTTGGCGAAACATGCCTCCTCCACACCCTCGACATCTCACAAGCTCCTTTTAACATTTTAATAAACTTTTTTTTTTCCTATATTTTTGGGTGGTTTATAAAAAACATTAAAAAAATAGATAATTCTTTTTGGGCATTTGAAATTTCTCAGAAATTTTGAATTTTAAAATTCGTTTGGGGGCATAACCGGTCCCAAGCCCGGATAAAGGATGAGGGTTGCTGTAGGTTGACAGCCAGCGTAAACCTTTGTCACTCTTATGATATGGATTCTCTAATATATACCGTTGGGACGTGCTCACCTAGGCACACGCTACATCGGCACCCGGATGTAGTGTTAAATGAGCAAGGGGTTTCATCACATCGGCACAGGGATGGAGTATAGGCAAGGGTTCCCACATCATGTACAGGTGTGGGTAAAGAAGTTAGTCCAGCCACATCAGAGCCCGGATGTGGTGTTAAATGAGCAAGGGTTCTCTCATCTTAGTGGACGGGTGCGAGTAAAGAAGTTAGTCCATGAGTGTAAGATTAGGATTGGTAGTTGGAATATAGGATCTTTGACAGGAAAATCTATGGAGTTAGTTGATACTCTAAAAAGGAGGAGGATATATATAATATGTTTGCAGGATACTAGGTGGATAGGAAACAAGGCTAGAGAGATTGGTAACACAGGTTATAAATTATGGCATTGTAGAGAGGATAAACACAGAAATGGTGTGGGTATAATTGTGGAACCAAAAATGAAGGATAAAGTGATTGAAGTGAAAAGGGTAGGAGATAGGATTATACATTTGAAACTAGTGTTAGGAAAAGAAATAATTAACATAGTGAGTGTGTATGCCCCTCAAGTAGGCTTAGGAGAAGAAGATAAGGTCAAGTTTTTGGAAGATTTGGATATGGTAGTTCTAGGGATTCCGGGCTTAACAAGAGCTTTTATTGGGGGTGATCTTAATGGACATGTAGGTAGACTTAGTGATGGCCTACGAGCAAAGTCGTGGAGGTTATGGATATGGCAACAGGAATGAGGAAGGAAAATCTATATTGGATTTTGCCTTGGCTCATGATTTGGTGTTGACCAACACTTGTTTTTAAGAAAAGGGAATCACACTTGATTACCTTTAAGAATGGGGTAATTGTAGCCAAATTGACTTTCTTGTTACGAGAAGAAGGGATAAATCTATTTGTAAAGATTGCAAGGTGTTATACCGAGAAGCATTAAACCACACAACATAGGTTGGTGGTGTTGGATGTGAAAGAAAAAAGGCATAGTAAAAATGTAAGGAGGGTTAAGCAAAGTAGGATTAGATGGTGGGCGTTAAAAGGAACCAACCAATTAGCATTTAAGGATAAAATATGGGAAGAAGAAGGCACAAATGTGAAAGATGATGCAAACACCTTATGGAAGGAGATATCGAATCGTATTGAGAAAATAGGAAGTAAGCTCCTAGGGGTCTCTAAGGGACTGGGACCTCGACCACAAGAATCATGGTGGTGGAATGAAGAGGTTCAAAAGGCTATTAAAGAGAAAAGATATTGGTATAAGAAATTACCCACAACTGAGGATGGAGAAGTCTTTGAAAAGTATAAAAAGGCAAAAAAGGAGGCTAAGAAAGCGGTTAGCAAGGCTCGAGGTCAATCTTTAGCTGATTTGTACCAAAAGTTAGGGACACGAGAAGGGGAAAAGGAAGTATACAAGATAGCAAGGCTAAGAGATAAAAAAGGGAAAGACTTGAACCAAATCAAGTGCATTAAGGATGAGTCTCAACGAGTGTCTTGGCGAGGAGATAAGGAAATCAAGGAGAGATGGAGAAACTACTTTGATCACTTGTTCAATGCAAGTCATGAGGATAACTTTACGGATTTTTATGCATCAACGATAAAAAAGAACTTTAGCTATACACGTAAGATTTTGTACCTATATCAAAAATAAAAAATCTAAAAAAATCAGGGAAAAAAACTCTTACATTTTTACACAGGATTTTGTACCTATATCAAAATAATCAACACAAAAAAATTGTTAAAAATATGTTTTTTTTAATTTTTTTAAGAGAAATTGTCAAACAAATAAATACACCACTATAGCGAGTGATAAATTTTTTTTAAAATGATGGAAGGACGCTTCTAAAGCTTTTGTTTGAACCAGCCAGCAGCCACTCTTCTACATGAATCTATTCCAACCATGCAATAGGCCGTTCGAATTGGCGGACATGCTTACTTAGATCAATGGCAGCGCGTTGAATTATTACATGTATGTGACGGAAAAGACAAGAAAGAATTACTTATTTATGGGGTAGATGAGATGAGATGAGATGTGATGAGAATTTGGATATAAGGAGACAAGACAAAGAAAGACCAACCAGTACCAGAGTGCAGTTATTTCGGTGGTTTCATGGCAAGCATGGGTAGACAAACATCCTAGACATAAGACCAAAGTACTTTGGAGGCTGGGGCATTATTAATATGAAGGCCTTTAACGAAGCTCTACTCGGTAAATGGTGGTGGCGACTCTTGAATGGAAAGACCGGGATATGCAAAAGGATTATCACGCAAGTATACTTCAGGAATGCGTAAGTCAACCCTTTCAAGCCGGCACCAAACCGATTCTCCTTTTTCTAGAAAGGTATCTCGCAACGACGTGATATCGTCATGGCAAATATGATAGTTACCCCAGGGCAAGGGGACATAACTAGAGTTTGGTTGGACAACTGGATCAACGGCCATAGCCCTGTAGGTGGTTCCCAAAATTTCAGATGCTGTGGACAAAGTTGGAGCTTACGATCCTAGAGGCACGTCAACTCCGGGCAAGAGGAATACCCCTTCTTAAATCGGGGCCCCTGTCACAAGGGGCATGAGAGACATGGCAAGTGTTACAAAAGCACCTGGACCATGGGGACACCAACCTGGCGGACACTCGGAAATGGAGACCTACCTCATCCCAGGACTTCTCAGTTATGTCCCTTTACTACTTTCAGATAGATGGTGGAATGAGGAACTCGCTTCCCTTATCCTTCTGGAAACAACTAGCCCTTCTAAAAGTCCAATTCTTCGCTTGGTTAGCATGGGAAGACAAGCTTCCCACGCTACACAACATAGCAAGGAGGAACTGGCAGGGGGAAAGAACAAACTGCTACCTATGCAACATCCATGAGGAAAACATTGACCACTTGCTGCTTCAATGCCAATTCTCAGCAGAAGTATGGCCCCACTATACATTGCTTCTGGGGATCAATCGCCTTCCCAACAAGATACAAGATCTATGGGGACGTGCATCGATAGGACAGAAACTGTGGAAGGAACTCCAAAAGGGATGGCACCTGCTAATGTTGGCCGTCACCTGGAATCTATGGCTGGAAAGGAACATGAGATGTTTCAATGACAAACAATGCGTTTGTAAGCGACTCATCCGACACATTGATTTCCTTTTCCTCACATAGTTCGACAGTGCCCATGTCACCCAACAGAATCGACTACAACCCATGGTCACCCTCATCAGACATAGCCTCACCCTTACACGAGATTACCAAAGGCTCCGTCCTCCAGGAATCGACTTCAAGGATGATGAATCCGTTAGGCCACGCCAACTAGGGGCTCCAATACCCCACATATAAAACCCGGTCCCACTAGGGATCTCTGTAAGCCTGTACTTTTTCTACTATCAATAAAGGAATGTGGTTTATCTAATTTATCAAAAAAAAAAATTATAAATAAGACCAAAGTAGTAATGGAAAGAATAAACGAGACATTGATTGACAAAAGTAGCAATGGACCAGAATAACAAAACATTGATTGATTCGCACTACTATGACAACACTCCGGTATTATATGTGTTGAATTTATAGTTGAGGATGATCTGCTATGAAGTTGGGATTTGATCGAGGCGTCTTTGATGCACCGCCCTTAAGAAATATTTCGCCTCCTCGAGTTTATAACTCGATGCAAAGCAAGGATCTCTACTTGCATTCTCCCTGTGATTCAACAAATACTAAGTCCTCATGTTCTCAAGCACACACGAATCAAGAACAACGAATGCTCAAGATTGCTCCGAAAAGTAAAAACAGTGAAGAGAAAGTGGTGATGGGAGGAGGAGGTAGAAGATGAGAAAATTTTCTTATAAAATTTGAGAAGAAAACAACTTTATTTATAGGGTTTTTCTAATCTCTAAAAACGATTGCAATCTCCATTATCAAGCAGATCCGAAAATTGAATGAATCAATCAGCATTGATGGAATTAATTAGCATTTGAAAAATCTCTTTAATAGTGTGAATGGAATCAACACTAAAATATATGGAAATGAAATCAATTAAAAAGAAATAATCTCTTTAATAGTGTGAATGGAATCAACACTAAAATATCTCATTAATTATGGAAATAAAATCAATTGATAAAAAAGGAAATAATCTCTTTAATATTGTGAACGGAATCAACACTAAAATATCTCATTGATTATGGAAACCAAATCATGAAAAATAGCAAACTCAATCAAAGTATAATTCCAAAACTGTTCAATCAATCCGCATGTAATATTAATTAATCAATCTCATTAATAGTTGAATCTCAATCAAAAGAGAAATTCCAAAACGGTAAAATATGATTGATTTAGCAACACTCAATCGGTTCAGGGATCCGAGCATTTTTACCAACAAACCAAATAGATTTTTAGAATGGAAACACATATAGGGGAGTATAAGTTTTCTACATAGCCAATGTGGGACTAAACACTTTAAAAGTATTTTGAATATTTAAAATCAACTTTTAAAACAAGCCCACAATAAGCCTCAAAATGAAATGGTGATCATTGTTTCGGTCCGAAAATAGTATATAGCTTGCACTACGAGACGACCCGACACCCCACTGTTTATAGACAAAACAACAAATTGTTTCAATGTCACATTTATATATAGAGGAATGAGAAAATAATAATAATAATAATAATAATAATAATAATAATAATAATAATAATAATGATGATGATGATGATGATGATGATGATGATGATGATGATGATGATGCAACGAGGATAAAGATGTTACATTACAACAAGTCTCCATTGATTCGTCAGTTGCCACCTAAGGCCACCAACCCAAAACACCTTTACAACCAGAAGTTAGCTAGTCCCGAGCCAGAAATTTCGAGAAAAGAACCCTATGCAGTTGAAAACAATATAATGATACACCCCCCAAGGATTTATGGCCAATTTGGGAACTATTCAAAGGACTACAAATTAAATAACTATAATAATAATTAATAAAAATAAAAAATAGAAAGGAGATAATTTATTTTTGAGAGTTTTTAAATTCATTATATCTACAGTAGTCTATAAATGATAAGGAAGCAGGGGAGGATGGCACGTGGGTTGAAGACGAGGAGCTCGCCTCGGCCCGTGGAAACCGACTTGAACCGCCCGCTAGGTTCGCATGGAAATTTTTTGGAGAGACTGTAGAGTTTTTTTCATCCAAATCATCACTCAAACTTTTCATATACACTCTTAATTCTAATTATTTTGGGAGAGCAATGATCACATTAATATGGAAAGTATTATATCTCAATAAAACAATTGTTATAAAAATCAAAATGGTCAAATAAATTAGATCAATAATAATCAATTTACTTTTTAAATTTTCTATTTTAAATTTTCTTTTTTTAATTCCAACATTCTCATTCATTCATCAAATAACTCAGGATACTTTGGTGTGGATGTACTAGCTAGCGATTGTCGTTCCAACAAGCTACATGGCAACAAAGGAAACTACAGAGATACGACATTGCTTCTTGATATATACGCACAATAGTGAGAACATTTTATTTTGCACAAATGGTATAAAGACTAAAACCCTAATATATATATAGTAATGATACAGTCCGGTTTGCCTTATCACTATTTATTTACGGTCGCCTCATTTTGAGGCATTTGGAGAGTATTTTTTCCAAATCCAATCATATGGATAGAAATAACATCGAAAAATAAGATAACATGTCAATTTTCATACAATTTTGGGAGGTGATGATCATTCATCTTAAATGGTGAAAGTATAAACCGATAAGATTTCTATAAAATTTCACCATTTAAATGAATACTCATCACCTCACCAAATTGTATGAAAATCGATATGTTATCTTATTTTTCTATGTTCTTTCCATCCATATGGTTGGATTTGAAAAAAATACTCTCTAAATATCTCAAAATGAGGCGGTCTTATTTGCATAATGATGTGACCAGCCTGACTGAATCAGGATTAATATATATATATATATATATATATATATTACTACTTACAGGCCAGTAACTTTTGTATGTATCTCTATATATAGCATTCTGTTGTCCCCCTCACACACAACCACATATTTACATATTTACATTTTTTTTTTTTTGGTAACATAACAGAGCTTACATAGCTAGATTGTAACTGAAATTCCCTTGTTCTAGGACAAAATCACACACATGATTTGGTAGTTCTTCAAATTTATCAAAAAACCAATTCCTTTGTGTATTCTTTGTTAACTTGGAGAGTTCATCAGCTCCTTGGTTGTGCTCCCTTGATATATGAATAGCTTCCCAGTCCAGAAAAGTTGAGAGTATCCTTCTGCATTCTTCCAAAGCTTCACTCCATTCCTCATAGTTTCCAGGTCTTCTTCTTTGCAGCATCCTCACCAGGTTAGAGTGATCACAATGAATCACTGCTTGATTGCTTCCTATTTCTGCCAGGTATTCTAGGCCTCTCCTCACAGCTTTTGTTTCAGCTTCAAATACAGATGCTGCATCCTCCATCACAGCTCCTGCAGCACAGAAAAATCCACTATTAGTAAGGATAATAAATCCTATAAAGGCCTTACCTTCATCAGCTTGCCATGAGGCATCAGTAAACAGAACATGCTTGTGGGATCTTCTGTTCCAATTGATGTACAAGGTATTTGTTAGTTCCTCAATTGGTTGTTCCTTCTTAAGGAATTCTTCAGCTGCCAGCAAGCATCTTCTAGCCACCACCTGGGGACTTCTTTGGTCTCCCTTGAAAATCCTGTTACACCTTGAAATCTAGGTCAGCCATAAAGTATAAGAGATAATAAGCTTCTCAAAATGAGTTAATACAGAGGTTCCAATTACTCCTTCAGTGAGCCAAAACCCATCTTGCAGGTCTCCTGTATAACTATTCCAATTTTGCAAATAGCCTGCAGATTGGATTTCAGACCATAATGATCTGGTCCATCTACAATTCTGGAACAAGTGAATGCTTGTTTCAGTGTCAAGGGAACACATAGAGCAGGGATCATCTGGTTCAATGTTTCTGGCATATAACATGCTTTTAGTTGGTAACCTTCTATGGAAAAATTTCCAAAGAAACATTTTAACTCTAGGTGCAACCTGTACTTTCCGCATAAGTTTCCAACCCTTCCAGCTATCTATATCATGGTAAGATTCACATAGATCATATATGGTAGCTGTCAGGGTCCTCCCCCCTGATTTGCCCACACATGACCATTGTTTAGTCTCAGATTGCCAGTCAATATTCTTGGCTAGGACTGATTGAGCAAGGGGCCAGGGGAAAATATCCTTAATTAATTCTTCATCCCAGGCCAGATTTACAGTCAGGTTTGCAATTTTAACATTAGAAAGATCTGTATCCATATTTATGAAAGTAGGTTTATAATAGATAGGAGTATCAAATAGCCAGGTATCCATTAGTACAAAATCAGTTGCAAGAGTATGATCAGACACAATAAACTTCTTCAATTTACACATGCTTTTATGCAGAGATTTAAAAATATGTGATGCTTTTGCTGGTTTCCTTGTATCCCAAATATTAACCTTTCCATATTTGTATAGCATAAACTTAATCCAATTTTTATCTTCTTGATTAATAAGGTCTAAAGCATGTTTTGCCATCAAGGAAATTTCATTCTTCTTAAATCCTTAACACCAAGACCGCCCTCAGATTTTGGTTTGGTTACAGTGTGCCAACCTATAAGATGGGAACCCCCATTATTACTATCTCTACCCCAAAGGAACCTCCTCACCAATCTGGAAATATTATCAAGTATCGAATCAGGGATATCATATGTATTGAGACCATACACAGGCAGTGCAATACATATTTACATTTGATGCATTAGAACATTGCTTGGACTCATGTAGTTATTAGTGTTTGGCTTCTTCAATCATTATTCCAAATATCCATGAATGGACAGGCTGAAGGACGTAGAGAAGGATGGTCCATTCTTTCTTTGCCATTTCCTCCTTTGTATTTTTTCCATGAATGGACCGGCGAAAGGACTTGGAGAAGGATGGTCCATAAGACCTACGGCAGTGACAGGGTACCAACCATGATCTAGTGTTGTGTTGGTTTGCTATATTTGTAACCTAACTGCCTAAGTGTGGCGCAATTGGAACATAAAGAAAACAATGAAAATATTTAAAAAAAAAATAAATGTAATTAGAATTAAATAATATCTCTAAAAATATTTTCATTCCTAGAACGACATGGGATGCCACACTATGTATCTTTTTAATTCTGTTCTGACCAAACAATGTAATGAACCTCTATTATTATAATTAAATAAAATACAATTTATCTATTTATTAAAAACTTGGGCAAGGTAAGTGATCCTTGGCTTTCGATTTAAAAACTTCCATCATAAAAGTTAAAATCTCTAGAAATATACAGATCTCTCACGTGAGAGACAACAAAATGAATTTCATTATCTATTATAGAAATATCAATCAATGATGTGGGAATTCTGGATAGACATATCATTCAACTTTTGACACTAGTGGCTCAAATCATACAAATTTATTTTTTTTAATAAATAAATAAATCACATTTTATTTTATTAGATTAAGAGTTTGAGTATATATAACACAACCAGAATACAAAAGTAAAATAAATATATTCAGTTTAGGTATCTTAATTGTGCGATCAACTAGTCACTTCTCTTCCACAGGCATGTCACCTGTAAAAGTCTCATCACCTTCGTTGTTGTGGAATCCCTTATTTTTTTTTTTGGCCCTTTTGATATCTCATATATTAGCACATTATTCATGAATCATTGTTCTGTACCATCTTTTATATGTCTCACTTAATTTAAAAGAATTCCACGTTGAAATGTGGCTTTCCAATTTATTTAAATTTATGTATTTAGGTGGGATACCATTTGTATAATTGAAACAACTGAAGACCAAATGAAATTCCAAATGACATAACCACATATATATCACTTATTTCGTAAACCTTGATAGATTTAGTTAGGATAGCCAAAAATGAAAACAATGATCATAACGTAAAAGAGACCACCCACACCTCTCTTAACGTCCCTTCTCTTTGACCAAACCCATTTGACAAGCCACCAACTCCCAACTATTTCTCCATAGTAAAGTTACAAGTTTCACTAGGGGCATTCATTTGCCCGAAAGTGCCTGAAAGTGCAGAAGTGACCTTAAATGGGTGGAAGTTTCTGTTCCTAAAGTGGGCTAAAGTGGGCACTTTTAATGTTCATTTTCACCTAAATATGAGGGCACACTATAATAATAATAATAATAATAATAATAATAATAATAATAATAATAATGTTGATGATAATACTAATAATAATGATAATGATAATGATAATAATAATAATAATGATGATGATGATAATAATAATAATATTGATAATAATAAGGCCAAATTATTTATTGATCCCTGCAACTGTTTGCAGGGACATTAAAGTCCACAGACTCCACACACACACACCCAACCACCCCTCCAAAAATATTATAAACAACACCCCCCAAGGACCTATTGGCAAATAGTTCACTATTCAAGGGATGAATAGTGAATTATTGGTAATAATAATAATGATAATGATGATGATGATGATGATGATGATGATAATAATAATAATAATAACAATGATAATGATATTAATAATAATGATAATGATAATGATAATAATAATAATAATATTAGTATGTTATAAAAACTATAGCAAATATTAGAAATGGAAGACAAAAGAAGAGCAAGATAAAGGGGATGTAGAGAAAGTTTTTCTTTTCTTGTTGTTGTTTTTTATTCAACTCTTTATACATATATATAGAGATACGTACATTGGAAACTGAAAACTCTTTAGCAAATGAAAAGCCAAGAGTCAAGGGAGTTGAGAAAATTAAACCATAATGGACATTCATTTAAAATGTTTCATAACACTCCCCCTTGAATGTCCATCGTATAGGAATCTGCCTTGTTAAAACCTAACTAGGAAAAAACCCAGTGAAGGAAAAATAGTACAGCTTTCTTGATATACGCTTCCTGTGTTGCCTCATTAAAACCTTGTTAGGAAAACCCAGTAGGACAAAACCATGACGAAGGAAAAAGAGTACAGTGGGTATATGACTCCCCCTAAAGAGAACATTATTGAAGATCCTTGAGGCGACTCATCCTAATCTTGCGAACATTAAATTTCTCAAAAGTTGAAGTGGGTAATGCCTTAGTGAGTAAATCTGCAGGATTTTCACTTGATTGTATTTTCTGAACATTAATATCACCATTTTTTCTCAAGATCATGTGTAAAAAATAACTTCGGTGATATATGTTTTGTTCTGTCGCCTTTGATGTATCCTCCTTTCAATTGAGCTATACAAGCTGTATTGTCTTCATATAATACTATTGGTGTGTCCTTTTGGGACAACAAGCCACAAGTTTCTTGGATATGGTGTGTCATTGATCTTAACCAAACACATTCACGACTTGCTTCATGAATTGCATGTATTTCTGTATGATTCGAAGAAGTAGCAGCTATGGTTTGCTTCATAGAACGCCAAGATATGGTCGTTCCTCCATGTGTAAACACATAACCAGTTTGCGATCGGGCTTTGTGCGGGTTAGATAAATAACCTGCATCTGCATATCCAATCAATTGCCCTTCTAAATCACGTGTATAAAATAAACCCATATTAACTGTTCCTCGAAGATAACGTAATATATGTTTAATACCCTTCCAATATCTCCGTGTTGGTGCCGAACTATATCTTGATAATAAATTTATAGCAAAAGCTATATCTGGCCGAGTACAGTTAGCAAGATATATCAAGGCACAAATTGCACTGAGTATGGTACTTCTGGACCAAGTAAATCTTCATTATCTTCTCGAGGTCAAAAAGGGTCTTTATGAATATCAAGGGATCGAACAACCATTGGGCTTGTTAGTGGATATGCTTTATCCATATTAAATCTTTGCAAAACCCGTTCTGTATATGTTGATTGGTAGATAAAGATACCACCCTCTAAGTGTTCGAACTGCAGGCCGAGACAAAATTTTGTTCTCCCCAGATCTTTTATTTCAAATTCCTTTTTCAAATAATCAACAGTATTTGGAAGCTCTTCAGGAGTTCCAATTATATTTAAATCGTCAACATATACCCCAATTATCACGAATCCCTTTTCGGATTTCTTTGTGAACACACATGAGCAAATAGGGTCATTCTTATATACTTCCTTTAACAAATATTCACTGAGGCTATGATACCACATACGCCTAGATTGTTTCAAACCATATAAAGATCTTTGTAACTTAATTGAATACATGTCCTGGGAATTTGAATTGCATGCTTCAGACATCTTAAGTCCTTCTGGGACTTTCATGTATATAGTATTATCTAGTTGGCCATATAAGTATGCAGTAACAACATCCATTAACTGCATATGTAATTTTTCATGTACTGCAAGGCTAATTAGATAACAAAACGTGATTGTATCCATTACAGGTGCATACGTTTCTTTATAGTCAATACCAGGTCTTTGAGAAAACCCTTGTCCAACGAGCCTTGCTTTATATCTAACAATTTCATTTTTCTCATTTCGTTTTCGCACAAATACCCATTTGTATCCAACAGGTTTAACATCTTCAGGTGTTTTAGTTATGGGTCCAAAAATTGCTCGTTTCATGAGACAATTTAACTCTACTTGGATTGCATTTTTCCATTCTGACCAATCTTTTCTTTTTCGACATTCCTCAATAGATTTAGGCTCAGAATCTTCATTTTCTTTCAAAAGATCAGCTTCCACATTATATGCAAAGATATTGTCAACAATTGTTTCTTTTCTGCCCCATTTTTTCCATTTGAGACATAATTTATGGAAATTTTCTGATTTTCCTCATCAATTTCAATATCTTGAACTTCTTCTGAAAGTTTGCTATCATTTATTTCAAAGCGCATTTTCTCCCCCTTTTCTTTATGATCATTTGTCCCCCTTTTCTTTCGAGGATTTTTATCTTTTGAACCAACTGGTCTTCCACGCTTCAGGTGTACTTTAGATTCATTTGTTATAGAAGGTCCTTCTGGGACATCAATTCTAATAGGTGCATTTTTCGCAGGTACATGTGATTTTGTTATCTTTTTTCGGTTCAGAGAATGCATCTGGTAGTTGATTTGCAACTCGCTGTAAATGAATTATTTGTTGAACTTCTAGTTCATATTATTTTGTGCGAGGATCAAGATATATGATTTAAACCCAGAGCATTCCATGTAATTTCTTTGTCCAACATTTTCATTTTTCTATCCCAATGTTGGAAAAAATGTTTCATAAAAATGACAGTCGGCAAATCGAGCCTTAAAAACATCCCTTGTCAATTGCTCAAGATATTTAATAATAGAAGGGGATTCATATCCAACATATATCCCTAATCTTCTTTGGGGACCCATTTTAGTCCTTTGTGGGGGAGCAATTGGGACATATACTCCACACCCAAAAATTCTCAAATGGGATATATTTGGTTCTTGCCCAAAAACCAATTGAAGGGAGGAGAATTTTTGATAACTTGTTGGCTTTATGTGCACAAGTGTTGCGGCATGTAAAATTGTGTATCCCCAAGCATAGATTGGAAGCTTTGTTTTCATTAACAAAGGTATAGCAATTAATTGGGCAGCTTTATAAATGATTACGCCAAGCCATTTTGTGTTTGAACATGAGCAAATGTGGATGTTCAACTTTTATTCCAATGGACATGCAGTAATCATCAAATGCTTGGGATATAAATTCACCAGCATTATCAAGCCATATTGTTTCAATAGCATGATCAGGAAAATGTGCTCATAATCAAAAAATTTGAGCCAACAACCTTGAAAACGCCAGGTTTCAAGTTGATAATAAGCAAACATGTGACCATCTTGTTGATGCGTCAATTAAAACTATAAAATACTTAAATGGCCCACATTGTGGATGGATTGGTCCACATATATAACCATGAATTCTCTCTAAAAACATAGGAGATTCAGTCCCAATTTTATTTGGTGATGACCTGATAATCAATTTGCCTTGAGAGCATAATGGGCATGAAAATTCATTTAATTGAAGAATCTTCAGGTTCTTCAATGGATGTCCATATGAATTTTCAACGATTCTTTTTCTTTTATTGATGCTTGATAAAGATTGACAAGGTGCTTCGATGTACAATGCCTTTCTTTTTACTCCATAACGATAACCACTCTATCGAATATCTTTAAAATTGAGTAAGTTTTGTTGTGATCTGCTGGAAAACAATGCATCACTAATAATGAATTTAGTTCCTTCAGGGAACATGATATATGCTCTTCCAGAGTTGTCTATTAAATTTGCGGTACCAAACATGGTGTTGACATTAGCCTCAACATGACATAGAGTAGAAAAATAGATTTCATTTATCAAAATTGTGTGTGTTGTTGCAATGTCTGCTAGACATAGATCACCACCATTGAGTTCAAGAATGCCATAGAGGTTAGTAGACCAAGATGTCAACAAGATGCTTGGGCATACAACAAGTACGTGACCAATAGTCTTTCATACCTCATATATAGCAAGCACCCTCTTTCAAATTATGAAATCAATCTTTTGTGTTTAAGGCTTAAAGCCTTATTTATTTGCACAAGACTTCAGGTCTTATGCTGATTATGAAGCTAAATTATGAAATAAATATTTTGGGTTTAAGGCTTCAAGCCTTATTTATGTACACAAGACTTCAAGTTTTGCTTACCCTTTAGCTTCATGTTGTAATTTTTTCTATGAAAATTGTAAAAGATAATAAAGCTTTTCACTTATATATATAAGAATGCAAATTTAAAAAGAATTTATGAATATAATTATAAGCATAGAGAGGTCACTAGAAAAGGATCCTTCCACAAGACTATGACCCCGAGGGCTCAGTGAGTGAATCCGGGTTCACACGATGCTAAGAACAAAGGAGGAATTGTTGCTTGTAGAGAGCGAATCGTCTTTGATAACGTGTCATAAAAACTATAGAAAATATTAGAAATGGAAGACAAAAGAAGAACAAGATAAAAGAGATGTAGAGAAAGTTTTTCTCTTCTTCTTGTTGTTGTTTTTTATTCAACTCTTTGGATACATATATATAGAGATACGTACATTGGAAACCGAAAACTCTTTGGAAAACGAAACACCAAGAGTCAAGGGAGTTGAGAAAAATTAAACCATCATGGACATTCATTTAAAATGTTTTGATGATGATGATGATGATGATGATGATGATGATGATGATGATGATGAACCGAAAACTCTTTGGAAAATGAAACACCAAGAGTCAAGGGAGTTGAGAAAAATTAAACCATCATGGACATTAATTTAAAATGTTTCATAACATGATGATGATGATGATGAACCGAAAACTCTTTGGAAAATGAAACACCAAGAGTCAAGGGAGTTGAGAAAAATTAAACCATCATGGACATTCATTTAAAATGTTTCATGATGATGATGATGATGATGATGATGATGATGATGATGATGATGATGATGTGATGCCCACTGCCCACTTCGGCCACTTCTGTGCATTTTTGGCCGAAGTGGGCCTAGTACAAAATGGGGGAAGTGCCCACTTCACCAAAGTAGTCAAGCGCCACTTTCGGCTTCAAAGAAACGTTAGAAGTTGGGGTCAAGTGGGCTCACTTCCCCACTTCCCCCAAGCAGTTATGTGCAAGTGAGCCCCCCATGCTTCAAGTTGGCTATTTATATCTACCAATTACAAGAGTACCCATGATTTTAGGGTCACGATAATTGTATGATAACTAAGGAAATAAACAAATATTAGTTTGACTTCTCCTCCCTATCATCTCTTTCCCTCATAAACAAATAAATAAATAAATAACGTCCTCATATCGCGACAAAAAAACAAATCAGTTTAACACTATATATCATACTGTAAATTATCGACGACTAGTACAACGAAAACAACCCATTTGAGCAACACATTAACCTTCACCTGTCAAAAAAAAAAGGGTTAATTTTTTTTTACCCACCTGAACAATGTTGCTTTATCGATCCGGCACCTCAACTTTTTTAACTCTATAAAATAGCCTCAACTTTTTATAAGTTTCAAAAGGGCACCTCCGTCATCCCCCAGGTGACGGACGTGAGTTTAAGCCACTAATTGGTTCATTAATTGAGTTAATTATTAGTTTATTAAGTTAATTAAACTTTAATCAAAAAATTAACTTTTAAAAAATTCAACTTTAATTAACTTCTCCTCCGTCCGTCTCTCTTCCCCGTCCCTCATCTAAGATAACGATTCTGGCCAGTGTCAGCCACGCACCTTCCATTCCCCACAACGTCCTCCCCTCCTTCGCTCCCTCCTGCAGCCCCAAGTCCGCCTCTACAACGCCAACCCCATTGTCCTCCACGCCCTCTTTCGACGCCAAATTTTTGATCTCACCTGGGCAAGATGCTCGATAACTTCCTCCTCTTTTTACGTAGTCAATCCTCCCTCTCCTAAATCTAATTTTCCACCACTATTTTTTTTCAATTTCCGTTAATGGATGATTGAATTCCAACAAGAGTTAGATCGTGTTATGGATTTTGATTGAAACCCTAGAAATTCACAAGGATTCATCAAGAAAAATGAAGGAAAAATCAAGCAATCCGACCGCTCCCCTCTTTCTCCTCTTTCGTCAATGACCGTTGGATCAACATCTCTATCAGCCCACTCTCGGCGTCGTCCGATCCGCAATCTTCAAGGCCGTGTGTAATGAGGATTTGTTCAAAGACCGGGTAGCCATCGGCTGGAGACCCTGAAGAGGTTGGGTCCACGTCGGAGAACGCAAGGAGGTATAATGGGACCTGATGAGAATGGTGGCTGAGGGTAAGGGGAAGCCGGTGAGGCCCCGGGATCCTCTCTACGTCGATGTCTTCGTGCTCTTCAACGAGAACCTCAAGCCCAATGCAGCATCCGAGCTTAATTAAAGTTTAATTTTTTAAAAGTAAATTTTTTATTAAAGTTTAATTAACTCTGTCACGCCCCGAACCTGGGTCCTGGGCCTCGGCGTACGCTACAGACGCAGCGTACTTATAGGGTCACCCCTATAAGCACGCAAGGCTCAATAACGCAAGCAGATAACTAAAACAGAGTTAAAATTATAAATCAGCGGAAGAAAATATATAAGGTAGCCCTATACAGGTCCCGAATAAAATACAACTCTCACTCAGAGAAGAATTAGAGGCCCGCAAACCTCAGCTCAAAATATCCCCAACGCTGCTAGGCTGTCCCACGAAAGCTCCCTCCAGAGTCCCGCTCCTAGCTACTCGTCATCACCTGGGAAATACATCAAGCAACCAGGTGCATGAGCCAAAGAAAGGCCCAGTAGGATCGCACATAAATCAATAAAGGTGGCGAAAGCCACTAGCAAAGAACAGAAACAAAGAAGTGCAAATATGCAATAGTAACAACATCACAAGTAAATAACAAGTCTCGGGAATGTGGATGAATCCACAGATGTACTCAATCTCTGGCATATATGATACTAAGATGTCTACGACATCAACGACACCATCAAAGATCGCCTTACTGCCTAAGCCGGATAGCGCTATAATAATCATGTGCACATGGCCAAAAAATGCCGCTCTCTGACTGAGCCAGGTGGCCAGATATTATACACCCTCTACCGGGGCATCCGTCCGATGGAGCATCAAGTGCTCGTGGCCAAATATTATACACCCTCTGCCGGGGCATCCATCCGATGGAGCACCAAGTGCTCGTGGCCAGATATTATACGCCCTCTGTCGGGGCATCCGTCCGATGTATCATGCTTGAAAGTAAGAGATAGCTAGTACAAATACCTAACAACAGGTATACATATATATCCAAGGCAACAACATCTTGAATATATAATGATCAGTGACCTCATCGAGATCGGAAGCCAATACGTATTTAAGGAACGTCTCAACTCAAATACGTATATAAAAATAAGGAAAACAACAATCTCCCCGAGATATAAAGCCGATACATATGAGGAAACCCATCTCGAATATGTATTGGAACCTCTCGAGGAAGTAAGAGTACAAGAATCATAAGCAAGGTAAAAGAAAGGAATACTCAATGCAAAGAATAGAAAATCAACAGACTGCTATGGAGTACCATCCCCCTTGACCATCCCAGGTGCAAGTAGGATGCTAGAGGGTACTCCATCGCCATATGCCATGGAGTACTACCTCCTCACAGCCATCCCACAACAACACAAGAAGAATGCCAAGGAGTACTCCCTCAAATCAAATCATATCGGAACATACAAGCTCAGACAAATACAATAAGCATAACATGTCAGCAGACAGAGCAAGTATCAAAAGATGGACTCCAACATCCATCTAGCACAACAACAATAGAATCAACAAAATATTTTGAGTTAGAAAATACTCCCAGCACCAGTGCGACATCCTACCTCATTCGCTTCTAGGACCTAACCAGGTCCGAGTCTTCCAATCGGGTCCAAGATCACTCTATCACGTCCTAGACATGATGATTAATCGTCATTCATCCATTCATAATATAAGGAATGCATTAAAACTCCCTAACTATGCATTCGTCGAAATGTCGACTTTTTAAAGCGTAACCGACGAATTCAGCCATTTAAGTATATGCTCTATTTATTTGCCTCACTTTAAACATACCCTCAAACTATTGGAACAATCGGAATTGAATTCTTAGCCTTTTTTGAAAACATTGGAGTTCAAAGTTCACTCTTTATTAGGCAGCTACAGTAACTTCTTAAAATTTGAAATCGGAACTTCAGATTGAAGCTCCGGACCTTCTCCATTCCTCCCAAAACATTGGCTACTTAATCTTCCAATATTCTAGTTCATTTCTAACTGACTTTGGGGCTCATTTCCAACTCTACATAGCCCTTAAAACCAAAAACAAAATTAGTGTTCTGCAGGTGCTACAGTAATTCCTGCATTCCTACTTTAAGCTCCTAATCAAGCTCTAGCCCTATCACTCTCTAGCAGCAAGTTCCCAATAGCAATATAATCATTCATTCCCAAAAGTTAATCAGAAATTCACAGCCTCCTTAACACATATAACTGCAGTTTTTATCATAACAGGTTTCCACTTATCCAAAGCCCAAAATCAGGCTAGCAACAAAATTCAGCAATAAGTCTCCAATTTCCATTTACACTTGAATATAACCCATACCAGAAAAAGCACCCTTGTCTTCTCTTCATGTTAACAAGTATCATCATTAAGCACTTAATCAATTTGAAAAAAAAACTGTAGCACATTCTGTTCCTTACTAACAGAATTCACAAGTTCAACTAGGAGGGTTACCAATGGTTTAAGTCATCTATAAGTATGCTAAATCAGCCTACTTATTTAGTGTCTTATCGTGCTAACCTAAATATCATCAACACTTCTCAAAGTATAGATTAGATGGTCATCCTTGCAGAAAATGTCCAGGTGTAGAATTTTTGAGCAATTAGGGATATGAAATGTAGAAAAATATCATAAATTAGGGGCCAACAATCGTATAACATAATGCTTTCCCAGGTGAATACAAGTTGTATGAAACTAGTTCTGATCCTTTAGTCAACCAATAATAAATTTGAAACATTCTTGTATTCACAAATTAGCTGGTAGCCTCTCCTCAATTTCACAAACTGTTTTCCACTGACGGACAACAAGGTTCCTTTACTTGTGTCAATAAACACCTTAGCTCAACTAGATTTCAACATATTGCCAGTAGAGTAGTTGACCAATAATAGCTATGACTCATAAGCACAAACAAATAATTTGACATTTGCAGCTGGACTCATCAAGATGCCGTACAGGTGGACTAGATATTCTCATTCAATCTTACTCTAAATAATGGTAATAAATCCCCAGGATGTTTTCCTTTTAGTGCCCATGCCTATCACTCTTAACCCACAAGAAACTAATCATGTTTCTAGTAATAGAAGACTCTCTAGTCCTAGATGAATCATCCTAACCATGCTCTCATTTCAATCCATGAAATGTTCTTCTATCAGTACTCTAGTTAAGAGGACAGGACCATCATGTATCTCCATGATAGTAACCTATTCAATTCTAACATGTTGGCTAATTTTCTTGCACAAGCATGGTGTAAAATGTATAGGAAATCTATGTCGGAGATTGCTATGTATGTGAATCCACTCCTCTCCATCAGTGTATAAAACACAGTACAACAACAAGGAGAGGGCGTGTACCAGAATGGCATCTAATAGCAACAGGGCAAAGAAAGAAGGCATTTCCCATAGACTAAGTACATGTTATGCATCAACTAAGGATAAAATAAATTCAATAGGCCAACTAAGTGACAGTGTTAGTCAAGAGCTGTAGATTAGCTTCAACAATAAGCAATAAAGTATATTAAGGTGAAACAAGTCTTGTGACCATAAATAACTATCAGAACACAAAATCATTAATTTACAAGGGTAGCACCAGTTTGGATTGCATGTGTATAATCAGTACTCTGACCAAAGTTCTTCTAACCATATAAGTCCAGCCCCTTAAAGGAGAGATTAAACTCTACAAAACAAGAAAATCATGCAAACAAGGAGAGATTTTGGGGAAGAACAACTAGTGGTTGAGAGGACGAGGAGGATTGCTTTACCGGTTATTCTCCTGAACGAATTTGGGATTCTTAGCATCCTCCTTAGTAAGTACGGCCGTGAGTTTCACGACAAGCACGCCGGTGATCGCAAATTCGGTGAGGAAGGGCCAGGCATGACTCCACTCTCTTTTGAAGAACACCATCCATGGATGCAAACTCCATCATCGTCTCTTCCTTCGCTGGCGCCTCTCTCTCTTCTCCCTGTCTTCTCCAAGAGATGATGGCTTGCTCAGATCCTTTACGTGTAAAGGAACGCCACTACCCTCCATCAAAAAGCATGGTCGGTCGCCGTCGTTGTCATGGTCGGCGCTCGAAGCCGGCCCTGGGGGAGAGAGGTACAAGCCCCAGCGATGAGATTCAAAGTAAGGATGGAAGCTTCGAGGGTAAGCTTCCAATTTACCCCTCAAAAGAAGATAAGCTAAGGTGTATAGAGTGGGTTGGAGGCCATCACAGGATGATGGGAGGAGTGAATATATTTCTCCTTCTCGATGGTCGTCCGTGCTGAGAGATAAAACAAAACATGTTTAATATAAAAATCTCTTATTAAAACTTTAATGAAGCCTCACACAACTAGTAAACTTCTATTTTGCATTTTAGACCTTGTCTTAATACATCATTACATGCAAACCCCTATATCAACTTAGTATTTCAACTCCTTTTTAATATAACTCTATATACCAGTCTTCTCATCATTTTTGCATTAAAGACCCTCCATATTACGATATTTCCACGACATAATTGAATGGCAAATGTCATTACCAAAAATTTCAAATTTTACCAAAATTTCCGGGGTGGTTCTTACAAACTCAATAAACTAATAATTAACTCAGTTAATGAACCAATTAGTGACTTAACCTGACGTTCGTCGTTCACGAGATGATAGAGGTGCCTATTAGAAACTTATAAAAAGTTGAGGTTGTTTTATAAAGTTAAAAAAGTTGAGGTCTTTTGATTGGAAAAAGCAGCGTTGTTTAGGTGGGTAAAAAAAAAATTAACCCAAAAAAAACACATTAACCTTCTTCAAAAATATATTATTTATTTATTTATTTGAATTTCTTGAGATTTATTAACATTAAATAATTAGATCACAGATGTAACATGAATCACAAGCCTTTTTAGGTTGATCTTATCCTATCACCACCTTGTACTAAACGCCTTGAGCCAACAATGGATCTTTCTACAAATGGACCACCTCAAATTGATTCTTAACGCTTTGAAGAGTTCATTCATTGAAGGTGACGTGGCGGTGATGAGCCTAACTCATTTCAACTTATGGATTATTTTATGATTATTTTTAAATAAAAATAAGTTTTATGATTATTTTATGAGTATTCCCCATCTCCTTCCTCTTCCTCACCATCGAATCCCTCACCGGCGTCCCTTCCCATCTCCACCACCTTTTCCTCCCCTCCCTCTGCCTCCTCCCCTCGCCCTTCCTTCGAAACCAACCTTTTTCGTGTTTCGTTCTACACGCTTCGTTCTTTTTCCCTCCAGATCCGTCCCCAAATCCTTTGCTTTCGCGCCTAGGGTTTTCGTTTCAGTCCTCGATTAAGCTCGATTCCCCGAATTTTTTTTCATCATTTTTATGTTAATTTTTGGTTTTTTTGGTGGATTTTTGAGTCTAAGACATAGGGAGAAGAAGAAGAAGATGGCAAGAAAGGGTGGGAAGGGTCTCCTCGTCGGCAAGATGATGGCGACAAACAAGGATAAGGACAAGAAGAAGCCGCTGGTGTACCTCGATCTTCTTGCGCTGGTCTCCAGGTTATAGAAACCCTAGCATATCTCTTGGTTACTCGATGGATCTCGTCTTGAATTGATCCATGCGCCGGAGGTGTTGGAGCTAGCAGGGAACACAAGTAAGGATCTGAAGGTGAAGCGTATCACGCCAAGGCATCTTCAGCTGGTGGGGAGGTAGTGGGAGGAGAGTAAAACACGACGGAGATAGGAAGGGACGTCGGTGAGGGATTCGACGGTGAGGAAGAGGGAGAAGAAGGAGATGGGGAATAATCATAAAATAATCATAAAACTTATTTTTATTTAGAAATAATCATAAAATAATCTATAAGTTGAAGTGAGTCAACCTCATCATAGCCACGTCACCTTCTCTTTAACCGACAACCGGCGTGAGTTACTATTAAGTTATCGGTTTTAAAATTGGAGGACTTTCTGATTACAGTAAGAATGAGTAGACCTAACCATGGGCCCGGGTTGGGGCTGGGCCAAGACTTATTAATAATGATAGGCATGCTTGCCAAAGCCCGGCCCGACATTCGGACCTATATTTTTGTCCAAGGCCCACCTATATTTTTAAACTCATGATCAAGACCTGCCTAAATCCGCCAATGTTTAATTTTTAAAATTAAAATTAAAATCAAAATTTATTTAAAAAATAGAGTTTACATTTTAAAATAAAAATAATTTAATGACAAATTAAATCTAACTGAGTTTTGATAGAAAAATTAAATTATACTAGTATTTTACACTTTTAAATTAAGGCATACAAATAAATTGTTCAACTTAATTCTAAATAATTATAAATAATAAATTTATTTATTTTATTTGTATATAATTCAGGTCGGGTCAAGCCTAGTTCGGGCATAAACCATCATACCCAATGCTCAGTCCATTTTTTAAATGGGTCCTTTTCTTTCTCTAAAGGCCGATATTCGGGCTTAATATTTTTGTCTAAATACTCTCATTTTTTAGGCGGGCAGATAGCTCTGCGCACCTAAAAATGAGGGATCCATGTTGGAGGGAGAGTTTAATTGAGGGACATACTCTATAATGTATCTAGACTCCCTGGATCTCTCCTCTCATGGTTCCTCTTCCTTTGTGCACAGGACCCCTTCAATTCTCATCCTCCTCACATTCCTCTCCTTCTCATCCTTAGCATTCGCCTTGCTCCCCTTATCATCCTCATCTTGGACACAAACTGTTGCTCGTCGCTCCCTCTCCATCCTCCGCTGACCCACCGTGATCCTCATCTCCTCCGATGGCTTCCGATATGGTTACCATTTCAAGTGCCCCACCCCAAGCATCCACCGCCTCATCTCCAATGGCACCGAGGCCATCCTTGGCGTCGTCCCCGTCTTCCCCACTCTCACCTTTCCCAACCACTACTCCATCGTCACCGACCTCTACCCCAAATCCCACGGCATCATCAACAACTTCTTCATCGATCCCATCTCCGGTGACGCCTTCTCCAAGCACCGCGAGGAACCCCGCTGGTGGCTAGGCAGACCGTCTCCAAGGCTTCAAGGCCGCTGCCTACTTCTTGGCCGGCTCTGAGGTAAGCAAAGGTTCTTAGGATTGCCCTCCTGAGATTTGCCCTAAATACGATTCCTCCGTCCCTTTTGAAAAGCGAGTGGATGATGGCTTGAGCTACTTCGATCTACCCATTGATAAGATCCCCGTCTTCGTTGCCCTCTACTTGGAGGAACCAGACTCCAAGGGTCATGAATTCGGCCCTGATCAACCAGAGATCACCAATGCGGTGGCTCGGATTGATACCATGATTGGCAGACTGATTGCAGGCATTGAAAGCGGAGGCATCTTCGAGGATGTGTGTTGTGGGGGATCATGGAATAGTTGGCACTTGTGATTAAAGGCTCATCTTTCTTGACGTTCTATCACCATGGATCAAAATCCCGCAGAATTGGGTGCATTGTTATAGTCCATTGCAGGCGATTCCGCCTCCGGCCAACATCTCTGTGGCTGCAGTGGTGGCGGCTCTGTATCAAGGATTGAGCTCCTGGAAGGTGGAGAATGTTCATCACTTAAGAGTTTATCTGAAGGAGGACCTCCCTGAGTGGCTACATTATTATCAAGCTATCGGATCCCTCCTGTCATTTTTGGTCTGGTGGATGAGGGGTACAAAGTTGTGCAGAAGAGACCGGTGAGCAATGTGTGCGGAGGAGACCATGTCTATGACAATGCATTGCTCTCCATTAGAAGCATCTTCGTGGCTCACGAACCTCAGTTTGAGAGAGGGAGGAAAGTTATGCCATTTGAGAATGTTCAGATATACAATTTGATCACCTCCATACTCTGCCTCAAAGGAGTTCCAAATAATGGTTCTTCTACATTTCCAGATTCTATTCTTCTCTCATACAATTGACTTTTGACAGCATCTGGTGATTGCTTCTAGCTTTACTTGATTTCTTTAGATGCATTCCATTATTATACACTCCCCTAAGTGAATATATTTGAGAATTTTTCAGGTTTTAGTGTCCTGAAACTCGCGGATGGTATTTATTGGAGTTGTTGGTATTTCTCTGCAGCATAATGTGATACTTGTAGATTTATATTTATTATATGATCTTTGTTGTATAACTATTAGAGACTAAAGTTATGTTTGGTTACTGGTCTATTTTTTGTGTTTTATACTTCAATAGCATGGAATTCTTGCTCTACATTTCCTTATTCCATTCTTCTCTTAGATACTTGCTTACAAGAGGATCTGTGTCACGCCCCCGAACCGAGTCGAGGCATTAGCAGATTGGCCGCATTCGTGTGGGGATGGCCCCATTGTGAATGCAAGACCTCATAACCTATTTACAATTACTACAAGTACCTGGATAACACAATTTATATTGCTAATAGTCAAATTCTAGGTCCAACATCCAAAAATACATAACATATAGGGAGAGTCTATAAAAATAAATCAAGAGAGTCTAACATGTTTGAAACACAAAAATAAGGTTCACAGGACTTTAGTAGCTGGTTAGGCTCTGGATACCCCATCTACCCATCATCTATCTACTCTCTGTGATCTGGCAAAATAAAGATCACATATTAATGACCTTGGGAACTCAGTAAATATCCACTAGAAACAAGTGAACCATGCAGAGTTTTTAATATCATAAATAAAGCTGAAAACAACATAAGGTAAAAAGCATAAAAGAATCATAACAGTTCTAAATCAAGTCAATATATTTGTAAGAATAATATTTTAAGATCATATCACAGGATCATAGAACTAGAGGGTTTGTACCGTACTCAAAATAATATTTTACCTTGGTGGCCCGAGTCAGAAACATAATGCTATTATTATCAACGATAATACGGTAAATCAGAAGGCTGTTATTATCATCGACAGTAAGGTAAAATCAGAAGGTTGTTATTATCATCGACAACATGGGTTGAACTAGTTCATAATAGAAGCATATCACCACGGTCAGTGTTTAACCCCCATTGACAAATGTCAGAACACAGACACATTTGGAGAGATATGGAAATCACAATAAATCCTACAGAATAATATAACATACCAAGTAGAATAGCTAAAAGTGTTTCAAACAAGTAGTTGACAATAGTGCCAAACCCAATATACATATATGGTTCAGTTTTGTTCAAAAAATAGATTGTTTACGGTCTCTTTGAAATATTAAATAAAGTCAATAATCAAGTCATTTATAATGAAAATACTTTCCATGAATTTGTACAAAAGTACTTTGTTTAATTTATAGATGGAGTACTTACCTGTAATTGTCCTAGCTCAATCTAGCTACGTCTTGCACCTCTATACCAGTAACTGGATATAGTAAGAAAAATATAATTTCAATAAATTACAACCCAAATCAATAACTACTAGAGATTCCTATTGTATTATCAGAACAACCACTACGTGGTCCTTATTTCATTCAAAAAGATAATTTCTTATTCCTTGTTAAGGCATTTTTAGAACACTCGCTAAGTGATCATTATTTCACTTTTCCACATCTAAGACATCCAATTATAGCGTTTGACTTCACAACCCATGCTATTATTGGAAGTGAAAGTTTAGTTCCACATCGGACAAGTAAACAAAAGAGAAAGTGTTTAAATGTAATGGGGGCCCATCATATCTTACCCAAGCACTTAGGTAATATATGGTGGGCCCTCCTTATATTTAAGCTCATTACATGTCCATACATCTTCCGACGTGGGACTAAGATTTCCAATCCAACATTCCCCCGGTCAAGTTCAACTAGGGTTTCTTGCCGAGCCAGTTGTAACTTGATTTTTTATTGGGCTTTCTTTGTTTGTTTGACTGAGCTCATTTTTGCTTTGTTTTGTTTTTTACTGAGCCTTTTTTTGTTAACTTGGTGTTTTTTTTTGTTGTTGCAGGGAGTATTTTTATATCAGCATATCAAAGCTAGTAAGTCCCTTAACCGAGCACAAGTAATCCTGAAAACAACACACTCCTAAATGAATAAAAAGGAAAGGTAAGCTATCGCTGCAGATGTTAGCCTCTGACCTAGTATGAAAAATCAGGCAAGTGGCGGCGGACCTCCTAGCATTGGCAAGCCAAAGTAAGCGCCTCGACTCGCAAGCCGGGGCCTCGACTGATAAGAGTTAGGCAAGTTATAATTGGCTCCGTAGAAGACTAGTTGAACTTGAGGGGGGTGTTGGAAGTGAAAGTTTAGTTCCACATCGTACAAGTAAACAAAAGAGAAAGTGTTTAAATGTAATGGGGGCCCATCATATCTTACCTAAGTGCTGGGGTTTTATAAGTGGTGGTTACCCTCATATTTCATGCATGATATAAAAAAAAATTCCAACAACTATAGTATTTGACTTCATGTAGCGTCATCCGGTTGAGGGTAAAGGTGCAGGACCACTCCAACTGCCCAGCGTTCCCTGGGGAGCCACGTGTAGATTCTCCCATCATCCCCTGATAGAGGAATGCTCTCTTACATAGATGTCAAGAGCGACACCGCCCCTGCATAGAGACGCGCGTTTGTTCACGACTGACGCTTGCATGCAACGGGCAGAGGAATCTCAAACAAAGGCCTTGCCCCGGTATCAGGAGGGGAACACCCCTCGACCAACAGCCTGTAAGGCTATTACTCAGGTATAAAAAGAAGACCAAGGGAGAGAGAAAGACAAGTTTTCTTCTTTTCCAAGAGAGTAACCCAAAAAGGCATTCCCTCTCTCCATTCCTGGTGATACTACTTTCTTCTGTCCTCCTTTCCTTCCTCCGATCCCACTCATTAACTTAAGCGTCAGAGGGTCCGGGGAAGAGAACCTCGGGCTTCCTTTGCATGAAATGAGCTCCAACCGGCTGAATCTTTACCGCCTCTCTTATCGTTAATGATCCCAAGCTGTCATCGAGCTCATAACCCCGAAGTCCTTACTACCTCAACATATTTTCTCAGTTGATCTTTCACTGGAGAGTGAACCTTGAGGTCTCGAGCGCTTAAAGCATCAACAGTTTGGCCAATCAGTGGACTTGTTGAGCAAAAAGTTTCATAGTTCCTTCAATGGTGAGAGGCAAGAAGAACCAACCGGTGGAGCCTCTGACAGGAGAGACCGATGAGGCCCCTGCGATTCCAAAGGCCGTGGCTATCCTTTAGGATCCGCTAGTGGCCCCGGAAGCGGATCAAAGGAACGCTCGGATCCAACAGCTCTAGGTGCAGATTAAGGTGCTCACTAAAGCCTTTCAGGAGCGCAACCAAGCTTGTCTAGCCCTGGAGCAGGGCAAGGGGTGCACCCCGAAGTCGATTGTAACTGAGAGAAGCTCGCCTACACGCGATTGGGGGCAAGAGCCACTTCCTAGAAGGAAGAAAGAAGTCACCTCGATGTCAGATAACACCGAGTCACCTCAGTCTCGGACCCAAACCAAAGAACCCTCTTAGTACCACCCAAAGAAGGTTTCCGCTCTCACCAAGAAGAAATCAAAATGCGTTTCTCCATTTTCTCCTGAAATCATGGAGTTCTACATACCTGAGTCATTCTAGGTACAATCCATTGAGGAGTACAAGGACACTTCGGACCCGGAGGACTACTTTGAGTCATTCCGGGCCAAGATGCAGCTCCATGGCGCCCGAGATGAAGTCATGTGCCTTTCCTTTGTAACAACACTAAAAAGCACCGCCTAGACGTGGTTCAATCACATACCGCTAAGGTCTATCAATTTCTTTGAGTAGTCGTCCGGACTCTACTATAGTTACTTCACGGCCAATAAGAAACAGAGGTGGATAGACACGTCTCTGATATACCTTGTGCAACGGGAAAAGGGAGAGCCTTTTTGACTATATTCGGAGGTGCAACATCGCCATACTAGAAGTGCCGACCATCGACCAGAAGTTTGCGGTAATGACCCTTATAAGGGGTCTTCGGATATCTCTCTTCCGCTATTCACTGCGTTAAAGGCCGTCAGCGGGCATGGCCGACCTCATCTCTCTGGCGGAGAGTTATATGAATGCGCAAAAGTCCCTTCTTAGGGCCGAACATTGACTGCTCACTAAAGTCCTTTCTCAGGGCCGAGCATCGCCTGCTCGCGAAAGTCCCTTCTCAGGGCAGAGCATCGCTTGCTCATTAAAGTCCATTTTCAGGGCTGGGCATTACCTGCTCGCAAAAGTTCTTTCTCAGGGTCGAGCATCGACTACTCGCTAAAGTCCCTTCTCAAGGCCGAGCATCGCCTGCTCGCAAAAGTCTCTTCTCAGGGTCAAGCATTGATTTCTCGTTAAACGTCCCTTCTCAGGGCCGAGCATGCATTGCCTGCTTGCTAAAGTCCATTCTTAGGGCCGAGCATAGATTGCTCGCTAAAAGTCACTTCTCAGGGCCGAGCATGCATCGATTGCTCGCTAAAGTCCCTTTTCAGGGTCGAGCATCGATTACTCGCTAAAAGTCCTTTCTTAGAGTTGAGCATGCATCGATTGCTCGCTAAAGTTCCTTCTTAAAGCCGAGTATCTATTGCTCGCCAAAGTCCCTTCTCGAGGCCGAGCATCAATCAAGTAGCTAAAAGTCCTTCTCGTATCGGAGTATCGATCAGCGGCTAAAGTCCCTTCTTAGGGCCGAGCACCGACTGTTTGCTGAAGTCCCTTCTCAGGGCTGAGCATTGCATGCTCGAAAAAATCCCTTCTCAGGGTTGAGTATCGACTGCTCGCTAAAGTCCTTCCTCTAGGCCGAACATCGACTGCTTGCTAAAGTCACTTTTCTCAGAGCCGAGCATCGCCTGCTTCCAAAAGTCCCTTCTCAGGGCCGAGGATAGACTACTCACTAAAGTCCCTTCTCAGGGATGAGCATCGCCTGCTTGCAAAATTCCTTTCTCAAGACTGAGTATCGACTGCACGCAAATATCCCTTCTCAGGGTCGAGCATCTACTGCTCGCTAAAGTCCCTTCTCACGGCCGAGCATCTCCTGCTCGCAAAAGTCCCTTCTCAAGGCTAAGCATCGTCTGCTCGCAAAAGTCCTTTCTCAAGGCCGAGCATTGACTGCTCACTAGAAGTCCCTTCTCAGGGCCAAACATGCATCGATTACTCACTAGAAGTCCCTTCTCAGGGCCAAACATGCATCGATTACTCACTAAAGTCCCTTATTAATTAGGACCGAGTATCCACTGCTCACTAAAAGTCCCTTCTCAAGGCTGAGCATACCTCGACTGCTTACTAAAGTCCCTTCTCAGGGCCGAGTATCGACTGCTTGCTAGAGTCCCTTCTTTTGGCCAAGTATCGACCGCTAAAAGTCCCTTTCCAGGGCCGAGTATCACCTGCTCATTAAAGTCCCTTTTCAGGGCCGAGCACGCCTGCTCGCAAAAGTCCCTAATCAAGGCTGAGTATCGACTGCTCGCTAAATTCCCTTCTTAGGGCCGATTATCACCTACTTGTAAAAGTCTTTTCTCAGAGCCGAGTATTGGCTACTCGCTAAGGTCCTTTCTCAGGGTCGAGCATCGACTGCTGGTTAAAATCCCTTCTCAAGGCCGAGCATCATCTACTCGCAAAAGTCCTTTCTCAGGGTTGTGTAATAACCACTCCGGAAATTTCGGTAAAAATTTTGAGTTTTTTCCGTACATCAATTAATTGTCCGGTTTTAGTATTTTTTTTTCTTCGTAGATTAATACTAATGTATGAGCGATGTTTGACTCCCGAACTTAAATGAAAAATTTCTATCAGTTCAGATGACTAACTGACGGGTTTATCCCTAATAATTCTCTAAGTGGAGGATTTGATTGAAAAATTCAACACCTAGTGAGATTAAGAAAAGTAAGCCAAAGAAGAAATTGCTAATGATTAAAAATGATATTTGGTATAAATAAATTAAGGAGGGTGTTAGGATGTAATTACTCTACACTAGAAGGAAAAAAATGCAAAGTATCAACATCACAGGAGTAATAAGAGGTGTGACCACTGAAAATTTATGAGGCTCTTCACTTGGTATTCTTTTTCTTAAATAAAGCATAGTATAATTTAACTAATCAAATGTGACAAGCTAAAAGAGTTGATTAAAATCAAAAGCAAAAAAAGGGATTTTCTTGGATTGCGAACCGCTAGCCTTTTCCCCATTCTTAGCGCGAGCAGCACGCCTTCTCCTTCATTCCTTTCCTTTCTGTGAGACCCGGAAAGAGGCGAGTATGTGGAGAGAACCGGCGACCGGCCCTCCACGTTTCATCCCAGCGAGACCACGACAACACCACACTGCCCTCGGATGTCTCTAAGTGTAGGTGTGACCAAACAAAGGGCTAGATAATGGTTACTACAGACAAGGAAAGGTGATGTTCAAGTCTACGACATCCCCAGGAGCGACAATGGTTGGATCCAGTGGGGAGCTGCTCCCGCTTGCTAGTTAAAGTCCCGTCATAGTGCCGAGCATTGGCTGCTCGCAAAAGTACTCCCTTCTTAGGGCTGAGTATTGACTGCTCGCTAAAGTCCCTTCTTAGGGCCAAGCATTGTCTGCTCACAAAAGTCCCTTCTCAAAGCCGAGTATTGACTGTTCACTAAAGTTTTTTCTCAGGGCCAAGCACATAAATCTTGAATTCAGTGGTTGGCCTTTGTTACGAAAAGTGAGAGCCAAGTGGAAGTCATGGTATTTCGGGAATATTTGTCCTAGATTACCCACCAATGTAATATCAGAGTCCGTAACAATGTAATGATTAATACACTTCAGCCTCTTAGGATGCTCTTTAAGCCTTTGTTCGAAAAATCTCTATATCAGAGCCAACTCAAGTTCTAGTTACAAAGGTCCATCAAGAATACAAACATAGCTAATATATGCATATATATGCAATATCTTTTGAAAGTTGACTCTAATGATTGCAAAAAGAATAATGAGCAAGAATCATGTTCAGAAGAATTAAGGATTTTCAAATTCTAGCTTTTCAAAATTGTCCAGCTTAGGTCATAAGGTATAAACCAACTGCAGTTTGTAAGAGAGATCTGGTTCCAGAAATAAATGATAATTTACCGTACTTTGTTTTTCACCAATAATAGAATGAATTAGATTACATACTGACAGATAGGCAATGGCCGTAGAAGCCAACTTTGTACTATTATATTGTGCTTACTTGGGGATAAAAAGAAACTGTGTAAATAGTTGATTTTTGCTTCTGAATGATCAAGATTTTGTAGAAAATGGAAATTATATCATGATGAGAAAATTATTAGCTTTTATATAGCAGAATGTACAAGCCTCTCTTTTATATTGAAGAAATAGAGATCTTATCACCCAAAAATATGAAAAGTGCACAACAAATTATGGAAATCATGACATAGCTTGATAAATAACAAATAGAAGACACTCAAAAGGAGTGCCCTATGATGCTAAAAAGCTGGAGAGCTATCCTAAGCATGTATACTATCTCAGTGGCCTCATGTAAAGTTGTAAGAACATAGCATTTAACTACATAACGTGGTCATTTATCTACTTGAACTAAATTGATATAGTTTACTACCTGTGAGAAAAATATAAATTATTGATGACTGCAATGTAATCTTACAATATAGGACCTGATTCTCTGAAGCATCAAATTTCCACGAGAGTAGTCTCCTTGAATGAGTAAAACTATTGTGGTGCTTTTTTCTATTGAAAACTGAGAAGTCAAATCAGTCAATGTGATCATTGCTTTTTGGCATTCATACCTGCAGAATTCTACATATAAGAGTGAGAAATCAAACAAAAACCTCTACCAGATTAACATTGACTTATTCTAGTAAGTTCTCTATGCATCCACTTTTAGCTATTTGAACTTTTAATACAACTCAAAGATTGATTCAATAACATCAATATTAGTTAAAGCCACAATAAGAAAGATGCAAATAAAGTTGATCATTAGAAAGTTTTATCTTTCAGATAGAAAGACCTTCCTTGTTATCTTGATTGATGCTTCTACAGTATCTTGGTTGTTTAGTGCCGTCAAGACATGGCACAAAAGCCTAGTCCATACTTTCACTTTTTGTGACATCCCTTATTTCCCTTTTATGCTCAAGAAATATTAAGGTTCCCAAAGAACAATTTCAATTGTGGTTTTCTTTTCTCAAAATTTCCTATTCTTTGAGAATTTTAATTATTCATGTGTAAGTTTCTCTCAAGTTACATCACATAACTACCCAACACATTAATGAAGAATGAATTATAGTGAATATAAGAGATTATCAAATAATGAAGGCATAGTTATTCATGGCTAGGATGTTACTCAACTAACTTCAAAAAGGAGAAATTAATATCAGGGTTCACCTAATTCTTCCACAAAGTAGTATATAAAAAAATAATCACACAATAGAAAAACAAAAACATACACAAGAAAGTAACTCACAATGTTAAAATATCAAACTCAGATAAAAGGGGATCTAGACTTGTTCATGTAAAAAGAAGTCAAGCAAGAGTATAGAAGCAATCATTTTTTATAAGAACAGGAGTTTGGATAAATCAAACAAATAAAAACTCATATAAAGTAGTTCATCTCAAGTGCAAGTAGCATATAGTACTTGTATGAAGTTGAGAAAAATGTCAAGGATTTCCATGGACCTTTCTTCCTTCGTGTATGAGATGTTACCAACAGTAACTGTCATCAACCCTACAGATTCTGTTTTTTAGATTGCAGACTGTGAATACCGTCACAAAAGCAACAGTATCATAGGCCAAATCCATATTCTTACCCTTTGTCCCTTTGGTTCTCATTTAATGAGTGGATCTTATTCATAACTTTTAGACCTGTGAAGAGACAAAGGGTAAGAATATGGATTTGGCCTAATCCATGATAGAATGAAGCATAATATCAAATTGCTATCTCTAGTGCCTAAAAGTTCAATATTTGACATTGGCAGTACAATAAAAATTTTTTGTGCTTTCTATTATAATAGAGGAAATCTTGCCATTAAATTCTTTAGATCATGCCCTCGAGGGTTTTCAAGTGTACATCATAAGATTATATCTTCCATTTAAGAAATGACACCAAATGAGATGAACTACTTCAAAGCCCAATGATATGGATTAACCTACTAAGTTGAAACTTTATTTTTTTCCTCTTGTTGATGAATCAAAATCTCAACCTATAACACAAAATGAAAGCTTTATTCAAAGAACTCATGAATGAGACATGGATGAGCATAGGATGAAGAGGTTTATCTTTACACTGGAGGCGATTAGGTATGCCTTGGCTTGCGGCATGACAAAGAACAAGATGGTCGGATTTGTTAGAAGGGTTTCTTCGTGGTTATTGTGATATCGGATAGCGATGTAATCGGGAAACTGAAAATGAGGATTCATTAGAATATCAGAAGAGATCAAAGGTGAAAGAGGATTAAAAGCGGAGAAACAAGGAAGAGAGAGAGCTCAATAGTGAGTAGAATAGGGAGGATGAGTAGGAGAGGGATGGAGAAAAGATATGTACTTCTCCATCTCCTCCATATGCCCATTATCGAAATCTCTCTCGTTCTCGATTTTATCTCGTGAAATCGGGGAAGATGAATGATAGGATAGCGGATTTGCAGTCCAATAAAGAAACTCAACCCGAAATGTTGAGATGGGATTCCCCTCAAACTTGTGAGGGATGGTAAGTAAAAAATCCAAGCTCAACATTTTAGGTTGGGTTTCTTTATTGGACTGCAAATCCTCTATCCTGTCATTCATCTGCCCAGATTTCGAGAAATGAAATCGAGAATGAGAGAGACTTTGACAATGGGCATATAGAGGAGATGGATAAGTACATATCTATCCTTCATCCTTCTCCATCTCATCCTCCCTCTCCTACTCACTGGTGAGCTCTCTCTTCTTTGTTTCTCCATTTTCAATCATATTTCGTCTTTGATCTCTTATGATATTTTAATGAATCCTCATATTTAGTTTCCCGGTTGCATTGCTATCCGATGTCACAGTCACAATGAAGAAACCCTTCCAAGAAATCAGACCATCTTGTTCTCGGTTCTGCCGCAGGCTAAGGCTTGCCCAATCGTCTCAAGTGCCAAGGTAAACCTCTTCATCCGATGCTTGCTCATGCCTTATTCATGAGTTCTTTCAATCGATCTTTCATTTTGTGTCATAGGTTGATATTTTTATTCATCTACAAGAGGAAAAGAATAAGGTTTCATCTTGGTATGTTAGTCCATATTATTGTGCTTTAAAGTAGTTCATCGACATATCATTTGACATCATTTCTTAAATGGAGGATATAATCTTATGATATACGCTTGAAAACCCTTGAGGGCATGATCTAAAGCATTTAATGGTAGGATGTCCTCTATTAAAATAGAAAGCACAAAAAGTATTTAGTGTCTTTGCCAATGTCAAATATTGAACTTTTTAGGCAATCGGAGATTGCAATTTGATATTATGCTTCATTTTATCATGGATTAGACGAAATCCATAGTCTTACCCTTTGTCTCTTCATAGGTCTAAAAGTTATGAATGACATCTACTCATCAAATGAGAACCAAAGGGATAATAACTATGACACTGTTACTTTTCTGATGGTATTCACAGTCTACAATAATTCTGTGAAACTAGAATCTGTAAAGGTTGATGACCAATCACTTAATACAGGTACTATATGCTACTTGCACTTGAAATGAACTACTTTGTATGTGTTTTTTTTTTTTTTATCTATCTAAACCCCTGTTCTTATAAAAAAAATACTTGCTCCTATCTCTTGTTTGACTTATTTTTACATGAACTAGTCTAGATCCCTCTTATCCGAGTTTGCTATTAGCAAAGTTGTGAGTTACTTTCTTGTGTATGTTTTTGTTTTTCTTTGTGGAAGAATTAGGTGAACCTTGATATTAATTTCTCCTTTTTAAAGTTAGTTCAGTAATATCCTAACCATGAATAACTATACCTTCATTATTTGATAATCTCTTAGATTCACTATAATTCTTTCTTCAATGTGTTGGCTAGTTATGTGATATAATTTGAGAGAAACTTACACGTGAAGGGAATTCTCAGAGAATAGGAAATTCTGAGAAAAGAAAACCACAATTGAAACTGTTCTCTGGGAACCTTAATATTTCTTGAGCACAAAGGGAAATTAGGGATGTCACAAAAAGTGAAAGTGTGGATTTGGCTTTTTTGCCATGTCTTGATGGCACTAAACAACCAAGATACTGTAGAAGCATCAATTAGGATAACGGGGAAGGTCTTTCTATCAAAAAGATGAAACTTTCTAATGATCAACTTCATTTGCATCTTTCTTATTGCGGCTTTAACTGATATTGATATTCTTGAATAAATCTCTGAGTTGTGTTAAAAGTTCAAATAACTAAAGTGGATGCGTAGAGGAAATTACTAGAATAAGTCAATGTCAATCTGGTGAAAGTTTTTGTTTGACTCCTCTTTGTTATAGGTAGAATGCTGCAGGTATCAATGTTAAGAAGCAATGTGATCATATTAACTGATCCCGCTTCTCAGTTTTCAATGGAAAAAAGCTTCACAACAGTTCTACCCATTCAAGGAGACTACTGCATTGGAAATTTGATGCTTCAGAGAACCAGGTCCTATATTGTAAGATCACATTGCAATCATCAATAATTTTTTGCATAGTTATTGAACTATATCAATTTGGTTGAAGTAGATAAATGACCACATTATGTAGTTAAGCGCTATATTCTTACAGCGTTACATGAGGCCACTGAGATAGTATATGCGCTTAGGATAGTTCTTCTTATAAAACCACCTTGCTTCTTAGCATCAGAGGACACTCCTTTTGAGTGTCTTCTATTTGTTATTTATCAAGGTATGCTATGGTTTCCATAATTTGTTGTGCACTTTTCATATTTTTGGGTGATAAGATTTCTATTTCTTCAATATAAAAGAGAGGCTCGTGCATTTTGCTATATAAAAGGTAATAATTTTCTCATCAGGATATAATTTCCATTTTCTACAAAATCTTGATTATTCAAAAGCAAAAAATCAATTATTTACACAGTTTCTGATTATCCCTAGCTAAGCACAATATAATAGTACAAAGCTGGCTTCTACAGCCATAGTCTATTTGTTAGTATGTAATCTTATTTATTCTATTATTGGTGGAAAACAATGCATGGTGAATCATTATTTGTTTTTGGAACTAGATTTCTCTTACAAACTGAAGTTGGTTTATACCTTATGACCTTAGCTGGACAATTTCTAAAAGCTAGAATTTTCAAATCCGTAATTCTTTCGAACATGATTCTCGCTCAAGATTCTTTTTGCAGTCATTGGAGTCAACTTTCAAAAGATATTGTATATATATATGCATATATTAGCTATGTCTGTATTCCTGATGGACCTTTTTAACTAGAACTTGAGTTGACTCTGATGCAGACATTTCTCGAACAAAGGCTTGAAGAGCATCCTGAGAGGCTGAAGTGTATTAATCATTACATTTTTACGGACTCTGATATTGCAGTGGTGGGTAATCTAGGACACATATTCAAGAAATACCATGACTTCCACCTGGCTCTCACTTTTCGTAACAACAAAGACCAACCATTGAATTCAGGATTTATTGCAGTCAAAGGCACTTCTGATGGAATTCTCAGGTTGGTTCTGTGGAAAACTTCATTGAAACTGTAAATTCTTCAATCAACATTCACAAAGCTAACATTTATGTTTCTAGGGCGAAGGCTTTCCTTAAAGAAGTCCTAGAAATTTATAGTACAAAATACACGAAAGCTTCACGCATGCTCGGGGATCAATTGGCCCTTGCATGGGTTGTGAAATCTCATCTTACATTTGCTACCAAGAAATTTTCCAGACCCGAAGCCTTTTCAGGTGATATAAATGGAAAATTAGTACTCTTCTTACCTTGTCTGATTTATAACTGGACACCTCCTGAGGGTGCTGGACAGTTTCATGGAATGCGACTTGATGTACAGGTAAACAAGCTAACAACTTAACTTCTGTTCATCCTCACTCTCTTCTGATCTTATTCCAATGTTATTCAGGTCGTTCATTTCAAAGGTTCGAGGAAGCGGTTAATGTTGGAATCTTGGAACTTATTCAACTCAACCTCAAACTTATCAGACATGCTATGCCTCATCTTAGGAAGTGGAAGAACCAAGTATGACTTCTGATTTTCATCACTATGTATAGAGAGGTCTCTAGTGTTAGGTCATTTTACATTTGTCTGTCATTGAACAGCATCCAATGTTTCTCTATTGTATTTTGAAAATGAAGGATTTTGTAATCTTCTTGCTTTCAGAAAACTTCCTAAATTCTTGTATTAAGTAGGGTTTAACTGCAAAAGTTGAATTTAAAATTTTAGAAGAGTTTTCTGGTAAAAAGAACCAATCATGATTCATGAATCCCCACAAAGTACTATTCTCACACCATCCTCGTCGTCTCTCCAAGCTCGGCAAGATCCTCTAATGGCTTCTCCTTCACAGGAAGACTACACTAGAACTCTCCTCTCTGCTCCTCCTCCTCGTCCCTCTCCGCGCAGGACCCCTTCACTTCTCCTTCTCCTCACATTCATCTCCTTCTTCTCATCCTTAGCATTCCCCTTGCTCTTCTTATCATCCTCATCTACGACACAATCTCTTGCTCGTTGCTCCCTCTCCGTCCTCCGACGACCCACCGTAATCCTCATCTCCGTCGATGGCTTCCGCTATGGCTACCAATTCAAGTGCCCCACCCCAAACATCCACCACCTCATCTCCAATGGCACCGAGGCTGTCCCCGGCCTCGTCCCCGTCTTCCCTACTCTCACCTTTCCCAACCACTATTCCATCGTCACCGGTCTCTACCCCGAATCCCACGGCATCATCAACAACTTCTTCATCGATCCCATCTCCTGCGACGCCTTCTCCAAGCGCCGCCACGAACCTCGCTGGTGGCTCGGCGAGCCACTCTGGGAGACCGTCTCCAACCAAGGCTTCAAGGCCGCCGCCTATACGGGCCGGCTCGAGGTAAGCAAAGGTTCTTGGGATTGCCCTCCGAAGTTTTGCCCTAAATACGATTCCTCGGTCCCTTTTGAAAAGCAGTGGATGATGTCTTGAGCTACTTCGATCTACCCATAGATGAGATCCCGTCTTACGTTGCCCTCTACTTTGAGGAACTGGACTCCAAGGGCCATGAATTCGCCTACGACCATCCGGAGATCACCAAGGCGGTGGCTCGGATTGATACCATGATTGGCAGACTGATTGCAAGCCTTGAAAGCAGAGGCATCTTCGAGGATGTGAGCATCATCCTCGTGGGGGATCATGGAATGGTTGGCACTTGTGATCAAAGGCTCATCTTTCTCGACGATCTATCACCATGGATCAAAATCCCGCAGAATTGGGTGCATTGTTACAGTCCATTGCTGGCGATTCAGTCTCCGGTCAACATCTCTGTGGCAGCAGTGGTGGCGACTCTGAATCAAGGATTGAGCTCCGGGAAGGTGGAGAATGGTCAACACTTGAGAGTTTATATGAAGGAGGACCTCCCTGAGAGAGTGCATTATTCATCAAGCTATCGGATTCCTCCTGTCATTGGCCTGGTGGATGTGTTGGAAATAATGAACAGTGCAAAGAGTGTGGAAATAGTCCCACATCAGAAGATGAAGCAAATGTGAACATGCATAAATATGAGATGGTCATACATGTAATTGGTTTAAGGCTTAGATCATTTTGGTGTGTGATACTCTCATATATGCATGATCATCATACGTACATGATACATGTGCTCATGATATAAAGGTGCAAAATGAAGGTGCATACATGACAAATAATGAAGATAGAGCCGAGTATTAACATGAGTACTCATGCCCACGTGAATAGTTAAAATAGTAAAAAATTAGCTGATACAGTAAAAAAGCTAACAAATGGAATCAGGTTAAGGGACACAGTGATCCTGGAAATTAGCTGATACAGTAAAAAAGCTAACAAATGGTATCAGGTTAAGGGACACGATGATCACAGGAGAAGATGGAGAAAAGAACACGTTGGCGCACACCTCGGCAACCCAAAGGTTGAAGGACCATATGGGGATAAAAGAAAGCGATCTATTGGGTCCGTAGAGGGTGAGCCGATGCTTTGTAAAAAGAAAGCAAGTTACAAGCTGGCGGTGGTTTGGAGCTCTATGAGAGCCAGCTTGAACTTAAGGGGCTGTTGGAAATAATGAAGCGATTGCAAAAGAGTGTGGGAATAGTCCCACATCGGAAGATGTAATGTGAACATGCACAAATATGAGATGGTCGTACATGCAATTGGTCTAAGGCTTAGATCATTTTGTGTGGGATGACTCTCATATATGCATGTACATACAAGCATGATATATGGGTCTCATGATATAAAGGTGCAAAAATGACAAAAGAAAGAAAATGGGACCCCGTATCAAGATGACAGCCCACGTGAATAGTAGAATAGTAAAAATTATGCTGGTACAGTAAAAAGCTAACAGGATGAGGGGCACAAAGTTGTGCGTAAGAGACCGATGAGCAATGTGTGCGGAGGAGACCATGGCTATGACAATGCATTGCTCTCCATGAGAAGCATCTTCGTGGCGCATGGGCCTCAGTTTGAGAGAGGGAGGAAAGTTCAGCCATTTGAGAATGTTCAGATATACAATTTGATCACCTCTATACTTGGCCTCAAAGGAGTTCCAAATAATGTTTTTTCTACATTTCCAGATTATATTCTTCTCTCAGACAATTGACTTTTGATAGCATCTAGTGATTGCTTCTAGCTTTACTGTTACTTATTGATGCACCGTTGAGTAATATTTTTGACAAAAAAAAAATCCTCATGTTGTAGTGTCTTGAAACTTGATGAAGTTATCAATGAGAGTGTTTTTTTCTCTCGAACATCATGTGATACTTCTAGATTTATATTTCGTATAGGATATTTATTGTGTTACTCTTAGACACTAATTTAAATTTGTTTACTGCTGTTTTATTTTTGTGCTTTATACTTCAATAGCATGATAGCATGAAATTCTTGTTCTACATTTCCCTATTCCATTCTTCGCTTACATACTTGCTTACAAGAGGATCTGATAATGGCTTTTAGTCTATTTCTTAGACGCATTCCATTATTGATGCGTTGTGGAGTAATATATTGTTGAGGATGCCTTCTTGGGCAAGGTTTATTCAAGCTGGTAGATTTGCTTGATTTTATTCCTGATTTTATTTTAGTATTTTGGGAAGTCCTTGTGGTTTGAGTTTTTTATTTATTTTTTATGTTACCTAATTAGAAGGATTTTATTTCAGTATCTTTGGAAGTTCCTTATGGGTTAAGTTTTCTATTTTTATTGTGATTCTGTTACTTAATTAAGAGTCTTAATTAGTGCAGCCATTGTATCCCTTGAAGTCTATTTAAAGAGTGGTTATCATCAATAAAGAGGCAAACAAAGGTTTATAAAAAAAAAAGGTAGTCTTGGTTGAGGCTTGTAGATCTATAGATCTACGTTTCTTGTAGGATATTTATCATTTTACTTTTAGGCACTAATAGGATATTTATCATATTTAATTTAAGTTTGGTCACTTCTCTATTTTTATTTTTTTTAAATTTTATTTATTGTGTTTTATACTTCAATATCATTCAATTATTCTCCCAGACTCTTGTGAGAGGATCTGTTGATGGCTTCTAGTTCTCTTTAAATGCATTCCATTATCAACAATATTATATTTTTGAAAAATTTTCATGTTCTTGTGTCTTGAACTTGTCAAAGTTATCTATTAGATTAACTCTAAATTCTAATTATTTGTGAAGTATATCTGATAAGTTTGGTTTTGATTTTTCAGTCATCTTAGAGTTTTAGTTTTGTGATTTAGATATTTTATTTTATATATTTTCCTTAACTTAAATTTAAAAAAAATAACTAAACAAGATAAGGATGGGATAGCATAAAGGATAATTTTGCTCATATTATATTCTGAAGTGTTTTGTTGCATGAACTCATTATAATCTTCAATTTCTCCTTTAGCTTTTGTATTATTGTCAATTTGGAGAGCTTTGTCTATTTATTTTTTTAGATAAAACCTATATTTAAACTTTTGTTTTGTTTCCCTGAAGTTTTACTCTCTGTAGAATTTGATATCTAATCAATCCTAGTTCTAACAAAATTAGGAAAAAATAGCTGCAAGTCTATAAACATCAACTCAACTTCATTTGTTTTCTGCTTCCTTTACTCCAAACAAACAACAATGTCTTTGCCTTGGTCTTGTTCTTGGGCTTGGTCACTGTCTCTGCCCCCTCAACCCCCTCAACCCCCTCAACCCCCTGGTTATTCATACTTCACTCCTCCTTTGTGTCTCCGATTGCAACGCTTGACTCCTGTACCGTTCTTGAGGGCAATCACTGAATGTAAAACTGTTTACCATCTCGGTGGTGATCTGGTGGTATCCTATCAATTTTCGCTATCCAATGAAAGAAACACCACCTTAAGTACTTCCGGCGCCGAAGAGAACTTAATACTCCTTGATTCTCCGCCCTTCTCTGATTCTGCCTTGGATTCAATGTGTCCTATAATGTCGGGAAATCGTTTCTGGTCTACACTAGAAGTGGCTTGGCGTAGGACACTGCTCCATGAGATTGCTTCTGCTCTTGTTGAAGTGATATCTCCATTGCGCAACACCTCTGTTGTATTTGAGTTGGTTATCTACGAGCAAGTGTGTAGACTGAATCCCATTGATGTGATGCCTAGAATGATTCCGCTTACTACTCTTTCTAATGTTTCTTTTGACATAATTACTTCTGTGAATGTTGTTGAAGAGTCACATTCAGAAGAAGTGGAGTCACTTGCAATACAGGAGTCTTTTGATTTAGCACATCAGAATGTTGTTGCTCGGCCTGTCCCAAAGATACTTCTTGATAGTTTGGTGACTGAAGTGTACTCTGGAAACGATTCCGAAGAAGAATGTGTTATTTGCAAAGAAGGGTATGTTGGAGGTACAGAGGTCATGCGTTTGCCATGCTCTCATCGTTTTCACGGACACTGCATCACTCGGTGGCTTCAAAGAAGAGATACATGTCCGATCTGTCGATACCGTATACATATGTATATGTAGATATGACAAAACTTGGCATGTTTTTGTTTACTGAATCAAGCTGGTTGTTCAGTTATCAGTCAGTGTTGAATTCAATAAAAAAATTATATTATTTTTTCTTTTTCATATTATTGTATATACATGGGTGCCTGAATTCCACGTATTGTTTAGTTTGATGTAGCTCTAGGCATAGTAGGGTCAGGTCTCAGCAATTCTTTACTTTTCGTTTGGTTGGTTGATTAGTATAAATTTTTTTTATACATCCATTAAATCCGCATGGTGGAAAGAACAGAATCTAGGGTGAGAGTGTTAATTTTCTCTGCAGCAGCATGTGGTACTTGTAGATCTACATTTCTTGTAGGATATTTATCATTTTACTTCTAATGGGATATTTATCATATTTAATTTAAGTTTGGTTACTTCTCTATTTTTTTAGTGCTTTATACTTCAATAGCATTGAATTATTCTCTCAGACGCTTGTGAGATGATCTAGTCATGGCTTTTAGTTCTAGTCTCTCTCTTTAAATGCATCCAATTATCAAAATTATTATATTTTTGCAAATTTTTCATGTTCTAGTGTCTTGAAACTTGTCAAAGTTATCTATCGGAGCAACTCTAGATTCTAATTATTTGTGAGGTGTTATATCTGATTATTTTTGTTTTGATTTTTCAGTTGTCAAGAGTTTTATTGGTAAATGTCAATGATTTCTTTTTGTGATTAAGTCATTTTATTTTATATATTTTCCTTAATTTAAATTAAAAAATAACTGAACAAGGTAAGAATGGGATATAATAAAGTATAATTTTGCTCATATAATTTTTAGAAAATCCCAAAAAAAAATTGGGTTGGAATTTTGGAATTTTTTTTTCCATAATTTTAGATTTTTTTAATTTTTAAAAATTTATCTATATTACTAAGTGAGTGTAATTTTAATTTTAAAAGTATCTATCTATCTATCTATCTATATATTTATCGGAGGCTAGGTTACAAATAATTTTAATTTTTAAAAGATTCAAGAAAAAGTAAATTGGGATTTTGAAATTTTATCAAAATTTTGGATTTTTTTAATTTTAAAATTTGTCTACGTTACGAAGTTTGAGTATTTTTAATTTGAAAAAAATATATATACCTATCTCTATATTTATGGGAGTCTATCGGTTAAAAAAATTGAAAAAAATTAAATTGAGATTTTGAAAATTTATCCAAATTTTAGATTTTTTTTAAAAAAATTTAAAAAGTCTATCTATATTATTAAGTGAGACTATTTTTAATTTTAAAAAGTGTCTATCTATATATTTTATGAGAGTGTACGATTACATATAATTTTAATTTTAAATAAATTGAATAAAACTAGATTGAGTTTTTGAAATTTTCTCAAAAATTTGATTTTTAATTTTAAAAAATCTATCTTATATTATTAAGCAGGATTATTTTTAATTTTAAAACTAGTCATTGATTTCAGATTTGTTAAAATTTAAACATTATGCATTGAATTTTAATATATAATAGCAAAATCATCACAATTGTAAGTGTTTTGTTGCATGCACTCATTCAAATCTTCTCGATTAGCTTTTCAGGGAGTTAGTTATATGTAAATATGGACAATTTTGGAGAGCTTAATTTGTTTATTTATTTTTTAGATTAAACCTATATTTAAACTTTTGTTTTGTTTCCCTAAAGTTTTAGAGTTTTTTACTTGCCACCCCCTCAAAAATAGCCAAATCACTTGCACCTCCTCACTTTTCAATAATACCTTATAACCCCCTCCTTTATTTTTATTTTATTTGTCACTCCCTTGACTAAAGTTTCAAACCTTAACCTTGGTTAAATATAAAACCTAAGGTTATAATATATGTAAATTGACAAGTTTACCCTTTTTATAAATAATATTATTTTTAATAAGTTTCTCATATTTTCTATTTTTAATAATTATGTATTTTGTTGGTGATAAAATGTATTTATTATTATTATTATTATTATTATTATTATTATTATTTTCCTTCTATAAAATATAATTTTTTAATAGAAATATAATTATTTTGTTTTATTTCGGCCATCTTACAAATAATTTTTTTAATGTATGTTATTAGAGTTTAAAAAATATATATGGTAATAATATTTTTTTATAAATTTAATATTTATTTTCCTTAATAAACTCGTAATTTACTTATAACCATTTTCAAAATTTTTTAATTATTTACTAGTCATGGGTAAATAATAATTATGAAAAGAAGGGATATTTTTGTCTTTTATTTTATTATTTTGAATGTTTTTAAAACTATTCAAAATTTTTAGTGTAAATAACTAACTCAAGAGGTGGTTATCTACGAGGAAGTATGTAGACTGAATCCCATTGATGTGATGCCTAGAATGATTCCGCTTACTACTCTTTCTAATGTTTTTTGACATAATTACTTCTGCTAATGTTGTTGAAGAGTCACATTCAGAAGAAGTGGAGTCACTTGCAATACAGGAGTCTTTTTGATTTAGCACATCAGAATGTTGTTGCTCGGCCCGTCCCAAAGATACTTCTTGATAGTTTGGTGACTGAAGTGTACTCTGGAAACGATTCCGAAGAAGAATGTGTTATTTGCAAAGAAGGGTATGTTGGAGTACAGAGGTCATGCGTTTGCTTGTGCTCTAAATCGTTTTCATGGACACTGCATCACTCGCTGGCTTCAAGAAAGAGATACATGTCCGATCTGTCGATACCGTATACATATGTAGATGTGACAAAACTTGGCATGTTTTTGTTTACTGAATCAAGATGGTTGTTCAATTATCAGTCAGTGTTGAATTCAATAAAAAAATTATATTATTTTTTCTTTTTCATATTATTGTATATACATGGGTGCCTGAATTCCAGGTATTGTTTAGTTTGATGTAGCTCGGGGCATAGTAGGGTCAGGTCTCAGCAATCCTTTACTTTTCGTTTGGTTGGTTGATTCTCCAACTACACAAAATAGTATAAATTTTTTCTATACATCCATTAAATCCGAATGGTGGAAAGAACAGAATCTAGGGTGAGAGTGTTAATTTTCTCTGCAGCAGCATGTGGTACTTGTAGATCTACATTTCTTGTAGGATATTTATCATTTTACTTCTAATGGGATATTTATCATATTTAATTTAAGTTTGGTTACTTCTCTATTTTTTTAGTGCTTTATACTTCAATAGCATTGAATTATTCTCTCAGACGCTTGTGAGATGATCTAGTGATGGCTTTTAGTTCTAGTCTCTCTCTCTTTAAATGCATCCAATTATCAAAATTATTATATTTTTGCAAATTTTTCATGTTCTAGTGTCTTGAAACTTGTCAAAGTTATCTATCGGAGCAACTCTAGATTCTAATTATTTGTGAGGTGTTATATCTGATTATTTTTGTTTTGATTTTTCAGTTGTCAAGAGTTTTATTGGTAAATGTCAATGATTTCTTTTTGTGATTAAGTCATTTTATTTTATATATTTTCCTTAATTTAAATTAAAAAATAACTGAACAAGGTAAGAATGGGATATAATAAAGTATAATTTTGCTCATATAATTTTTAGAAAATCCAAAAAAAATTGGGTTGGAATTTTGGAATTTTTTTTCTTCCATAAATTTAGATTTTTTTTAATTTTAAAAAATTTATCTATATTACTAAGTGAGTGTAATTTTAATTTTAAAAGTATCTATCTATCTATCTATCTATATATTTATCGGAGGCTAGGTTACAAATAATTTTAATTTTTAAAAGATTCAAGAAAAAGTAAATTGGGATTTTGAAATTTTATCAAAATTTTGGATTTTTTTAATTTTAAAATTTGTCTACGTTATGAAGTTTGAGTATTTTTAATTTGAAAAAAATATATATACCTATCTCTATATTTATGGGAGTCTATCGGTTAAAAAAATTGAAAAAAATTAAATTGAGATTTTGAAAATTTATCCAAATTTTAGATTTTTTTTAAAAAAATTTAAAAAGTCTATCTATATTATTAAGTGAGACTATTTTTAATTTTAAAAAGTGTCTATCTATATATTTTATGAGAGTGTACGATTACATATAATTTTAATTTTAAATAAATTGAATAAAACTAGATTGAGTTTTTGAAATTTTCTCAAAAATTTGGATTTTTAATTTTAAAAAATCTATCTTATATTATTAAGCAGGATTATTTTTAATTTTAAAACTAGTCATTGATTTCAGATTTGTTAAAATTTAAACATTATGCATTGAATTTTAATATATAATAGCAAAATCATCACAATTGTAAGTGTTTTGTTGCATGCACTCATTCAAATCTTCTCGATTAGCTTTTCAGGGAGTTAGTTATATGTAAATATGGACAATTTTGGAGAGCTTAATTTGTTTATTTATTTTTTAGATTAAACCTATATTTAAACTTTTGTTTTGTTTCCCTAAAGTTTTAGAGTTTTTTACTTGCCACCCCCTCAAAAATAGCCAAATCACTTGCACCTCCTCACTTTTCAATAATACCTTATAACCCCTCCTTTATTTTTATTTTTATTTGTCACTCCCTTGACTAAAAGTTTCAAACCTTAACCTTGGTTAAATATAAAACCTAAGGTTATAATATATGTAAATTGACAAGTTTACCCTTTTTATATATAATATTATTTTAATAAGTTTCTCATATTTTCTATTTTTAATAATTATGTATTTTGTTGGTGATAAAATGTATTTATTATTATTATTATTATTATTATTATTATTATTATTATTATTTTCCTTCTATAAAATATAATTTTTTAATAGAAATATAATTATTTTGTTTTATTTCGGCCATCTTACAAATAATTTTTTTAATGTATGTTATTAGAGTTTAAAAAATATATATGGTAATAATATTTTTTTATAAATTTAATATTTATTTTCCTTAATAAACTCGTAATTTACTTATAACCATTTTCAAAATTTTTTAATTATTTACTAGTCATGGGTAAATAATAATTATGAAAAGAAGGGATATTTTTGTCTTTTATTTTATTATTTTGAATGTTTTTAAAACTATTCAAAATTTTTAGTGTAAATAACTAACTCAAGAGGTGGTTATCTACGAGGAAGTATGTAGACTGAATCCCATTGATGTGATGCCTAGAATGATTCCGCTTACTACTCTTTCTAATGTTTTTTTTTGACATAATTACTTCTGCTAATGTTGTTGAAGAGTCACATTCAGAAGAAGTGGAGTCACTTGCAATACAGGAGTCTTTTGATTTAGCACATCAGAATGTTGTTGCTCGGCCCGTCCCAAAGATACTTCTTGATAGTTTGGTGACTGAAGTGTACTCTGGAAACGATTCCGAAGAAGAATGTGTTATTTGCAAAGAAGGGTATGTTGGAGGTACAGATGTCATGCGTTTGCCATGCTCTCATCGTTTTCATGGACACTGCATCACTCGCTGGCTTCAAGAAAGAGATACATGTCCGATCTGTCGATACCTTATACATATGTAGATGTGACAAAACTTGGCATGTTTTTGTTTACTGAATCAAGCTGGTTGTTCGATTATCGATCGCTGTTTTTTGAATAAGCGATAAATCGCGACTCAGATAGGACACGCTGCAGACGGGACTATCACCGGGCCCGTATAGACGGGACCGCCTTGTGACTACCAAATCCTCGCTGATGCACTCCGTCACCAAGAGGATTCAACTCGGGTTCTACCGCTGTGTATGGAGGACCTTCATTTCGACGCGGGTCTTTGGCGAGCTTATCGGTCGATTGTTGAATTCAATAAAAAAATTATATTATTTTTTCTTTTTGCATATTATTGTATATACATGGGTGCCTGAATTCCACGTATTGTTTAGTTTGATGTAGCTCTGGGCATAGTAGGGTCAGGTCTCAGCAATCCTTTACTTTTCGTTTTGTTGGTTGATTCTCCAACTACACAAAATAGTATAAATTTTTTCTATACATCCATTAAATCCGCATGGTGGAAAGAACAGAATCTAGGGTGAGAGTGTTAATTTTCTCTGCAATTATCAATGAGAGTGTTAATTTTCTCTGCAGCAGCATGTGGTACTTGTAGATCTACATTTCTTGTAGGATATTTATCATTTTACTTCTAATGGGATATTTATCATATTTAATTTAAGTTTGGTTACTTCTCTATTTTTTTAGTGCTTTATACTTCAATAGCATTGAATTATTCTCTCAGACGCTTGTGAGATGATCTAGTCATGGCTTTTAGTTCTAGTCTCTCTCTTTAAAAATGCATCCAATTATCAAAATTATTATATTTTTGAAAATTTTTCATGCTCTAGTGTCTTGAAACTTGTCAAAGTTATCTATTGGAGCAACCCTAGATTCTAATTATTTGTGAGGTGTTATATCTGATTATTTTTGTTTTGATTATTCAGTTGTCAAGAGTTTTATTGGTAAATGTCAATGATTTCTTTTTGTGATTTAGTCATTTTATTTTATATATTTTCCTTAATTTAAATTAAAAAATAACTGAACAAGGTAAGAATGGGATATAATAAAGTATAATTTTGCTCATATAATTTTTAGAAAATCCAAAAAAAAATTGGGTTGGAATTTTGGAATTTTTTTTCTTCCATAAATTTAGATTTTTTTAATTTTTAAAAATTTATCTATATTACTAAGTGAGTGTAATTTTAATTTTAAAAGTATCTATCTATCTATCTATATATTTATCGGAGGCTAGGTTACAAATAATTTTAATTTTTAAAAGATTCAAGAAAAAGTAAATTGGGATTTTGAAATTTTATCAAACTTTTAGATTTTTTTAATTTTAAAATTTGTCTACGTTACGAAGTTTGAGTATTTTTAATTTGAAAAAATATATACCTATCTCTATATTTATGGGAGTCTATCGGTTAAAAAAATATTCAAAAAAATTAAATTTAGATTTTGAAAATTTATCCAAATTTTAGATTTTTTTTTAAATTTTAAAAAGTCTATCTATATTATTAAGTGAGACTATTTTTAATTTTAAAAAGTGTCTATCTATATATTTATGAGAGTGTATGATTACATATAATTTTAATTTTAAATAAATTGAATAAAACTAGATTGATTTTTTGAAATTTTCTCAAAAATTTGCATTTTTAATTTTAAAAAGTCTATCTTATATTATTAAGCAGGAATATTTTTAATTTTAAAACTAGTCATTGATTTCAGATTTGTTAAAATTTAGATATTATGGATTGAATTTTAATATATAATAGCAAAATTATCACAATTGTAAGTGTTTTGTTGCATGCATTCATTGAAATCTTCTCGATTAGCTTTTCAGGGAGTTAGTTATATGTAAATATGGACAATTTTGGAGAGCTTAATTTGTTTATTTATTTTTTAGATTAAACCTATATTTAAACTTTTGTTTTGTTTCCCTAAAGTTTTACTCTCAGCAGAATTTGGTATCTAACAAAATTAGCCAAAAAAAAATAGCTGCCAAGCCTATAAACATCTACTCAACTTCATTTGTTTCCCGCTTTACTTTCAACAAATGTTTTTAAAACCGGACCGGGAAGTGAACGGTCTACTTGCCTCAAGGTAGCGAGGTCATCGGTTTTGACCGGATAAACCCATTCAGTTGGAATCGGATGACGTCATAAATAATAAATATATATATAAATAAAAATAAATAAATAAATTATGTATATATATATATATATATATATATATATATATATATAATGGGTCATATAAGGAAAAAATCACAATAATTATTACTTTTAAAACCAAAATATAATTAGATGCAAATACAAAATCAAAGTTAACATTTTCTTATATACAGTGAAACAGAGGTATGACAACCTAATTCCAAGGCGCATATTGATTAGGTAGGTGCTGGATGACTCACAATTTAGTTTCTTTGGAGAGAAAGAGTTATGGCAATGCTTGGAATCAAACATGAATGGTAAGGGAAACCAAAATCACCTGGTTAATCTTAGGAAGATCTGAAAGTTTCCTGTCCATTATTAATTCATGAATCAATTCTGTTTTCTCTTGCAAATAATCAGTGCACATCACCTGCCAAGGAACACCAAATTAAGTAATGAAATAAACATGAAACTCAAGAATAAGATGCATAGGCATGATCAAAACTCAAGTGTTCTTTTATCATGAAAAGATATCACCAACAAAGCTCAACAGAATGGTGGGTTGGACCACAGATATATTGCTACACCTATTCAATGTAAATGATTGGAAAGAACAGACAATTAAATTTTAACATGCAAAGCACAAGGTTTTATCATCTCATGCCCATGCCTCCATTGCAGGGAGTTCTTAAATGGAAGGACACAACCTTTATGTGATTACATAGAACATCAATCCTTAGCTATTTCAATATGTCCCATGTCTCCATGCCAGAGCCCGGCTTGGAAGGCAGGACAACTTTATGTAATCACACCATAGGTTGAGATCACGTAACATCAATTCTACATTATCCAATGAGTTCAAAGTGTTTTGGCAGCTACCCTGGTGTCGCGAGAGAGAACATCAATTCTCTGTTATCCACTGTTGGAGAAGTGCTCTAAAGACAATCACCTTTGGCACTTAATGTACAAATTCATTTATTTAATAAAAGGCTTCTTCATTATTTAGATGTTCATTACTATGAATATGATATGAGATCTTAAATCTAGTTAATGAAGTCCATGATACAACACATAGCATGAAGGAAATTATGATAGAGATCATAATGTGGGATTCCTATCATGTGTAATTATATGCGATATCTAAATATCCCTAGTCGAAGGATCAATGAGACGGGACATCATTGATCCATCAAGACTAGCACATGTTATGCTAGTTGATCCGATCAAGCAGTTGTTCTCACAAGCTGTAAGCATGAAGATGTTTTGAGTGAACATGTGGATGCTTGCTAAGAGTAGCAAGTTCATTGGATGACCTACCATGAGTCTTCACATAGGTTATCCTATTAAAATGTCGGTGAAGATCTCATTGCGGCAATGGTGTAAATATCCTTAGACTTGAGGTACACAAGTTATCTTGGATATGGATCCCTCACGTGCTTTGACGCCATTCCTACGTTTCCCTTCAGGGGTTACTTATAGGGTAGTGATTGGGTACAGCTTTGAAGTATTCGAAGGTATTTGGGTAGCCAATAGAGGATTTACCACTCCTAATAGAAGGTGAGTATACCCATGGCCACTTGTTGGGTCATTACTCAGAAATCTCTGGCCAGAGTAACTTGTCATGAAGATGGTCTTCGATGACATAAGTTTTGAGTAATAGATCCCATAGGACGAGGAACTAATACTTGGGCTAGGTGTGACATAGTCAGTCTAGTGGGAGTTGACACATAGGCCATACTCCAAACCAAGTTGGTATAAGATGATAAAGGACAAATTGCACACTAACATTGGCTGCTGAAAGGTTCCAAGTCAGACCACCTGACTTTCCGGTCAATTGGGGGTCATGATGTATTGCTAGATGCCACTCATGATCTATTTGTAATCAATGGTTGATTATGAATGGCCAACATAACCGGGAACCTAATGGGTCACACGCATAGAAGATATCAATGAGGTATAAAACGGGTTTTTAGGAATAGATCCTCAAACAAGAGAATTAAAGGGAAGAGAAAGATTGTAAGTCGAATTTTATTATAAGTCAAATTTGATTGTAAGTCGAATTTGATTATAAGACAAATTTGATTATATGTCGAATTTGATCATAAGTCAAATTTGCTTGGGAGTCGAATTTGATTATATGTCAAATTTGATTAGATTGTTAGCCAAATTTGATTTGGGCTTCAATCAAAGTCACAATCCGAAACAAACCCTAATCTGATTAGGGAAGCATATAAATATGTGATACTCTAGGCCATAAAGAGATACAACAACAACATAACTTCGTAGTAATTGATAGAGATCAATTGTCTTTTCTCTTCTCTCCCAAATCCTCTCAAGACCTTCCACCATAGCTAGCACTTTGCGTGGAAGATCACCCCGTCGCCTTTGAGGTTGCTTCATGGATCTTGGCGTGGATCATCGTTAGAGGCACTCCGTCCTACCTGGACCGTGGTTGACGCAGAACGTCTTCTCGGACTTAGAAAAGGAATTCGCATTGCATCTCAAAAGGTACATGCCCTTCAACTTTACTTGCTTGTGTTTTGATAAACGTAGGGAGATCCGTTTGGGCTAGGGTTTAGAAAATTTTAATTTTTCCGCTGTGCCATGTATATGATACATGCTCTTGATTTTCTACAAAACCCTACATCCACATACCTTGCTAAATCAAATGGAGGAGGGCCTTGCCACGGGAGAGAGATTGGCGGCTACCCGTGTCGCGAGAGAGGCCAGGTGAGAAGAGTCCCAAGAGGGAACAAAGTAGCGCCGCTAGGGTTTCTTCAATGTTTGATATTTTAAGCTTAGGTGGAAGGCGTTCCCGATTCGCACGAGAAGTTCAAAAAAAGCAAAAACAAAAATCGGGTTCTTAGGTTTCCGGTCGGCCGGTGACCCGGCCGTTCGGGTTTGACCGATTCGAGACTGGTCAGTTTGGATATAAACCCGGACCGCTTCTTTGGCCGGTTCCCGGTTTTTCCGGTCCGGGTTTAAAAACATTGCTTTCAACAAACAACAATGTTTGTGCTTTGGTCTTGTTCTTGGGCTTGGTCTCTTTCTCTGCCCCCTCAACACCCTGGTAATTCATACTCCACTCCATTTCGTCTCCAAGTAGTGCAACGCTTGACTACTACACCATCCTTGATGACAAATACTTCGTGAATCGTTTACCGCTTCTTGGTAGGACTCGATTGGCAATGTATCGATTTTGGTAGTCCGATTGAAAAGAAACACCACCTTAAACACTTCCTAGCGTAAGAGAACATAATACTCCTTGATGTTCCTTCTCCTCCCTTCTCTGATTACGCTTGGATTCATTGTGTCCTATAATGTCCTGGTCTTATCCGGTCTAGATTACATATGGTTTGCCATAGGGTGGTGCTTCAGCGAAATTGCTTATTCTCTTCTTGAAGTGATAACTCAATTGCTCAAATGAATTCACTGCATTTGAGTTGGTTATTGGTGCAGCGTTGTTTAGAATGAATGTGATGCCTCAAGTGATTCCACCTATTACTCTTGCTAATTGAGGAAGAATTGTCTTACGAGGAGTCACTTGTAGTACAAGAGTCTTTTGATTTAGCGCGTGAGAATGTTGTTGCTTTCGGCCCGTCTTAGAAGATACTTTTGGATAGTTTGGTGACTAAAGTGTATTCTGGAAACGATGCCGAAGAACAATGTGCTATATGTAAGGAAGAGTATGTTGGAGGTACTAAGGTCGTTTGTTTGCCATGCTCTCATCGTTTTCATGGAGACTGCATCACTCGTTGGCTTCAAGAAAGAGATACATGTCCGATCTGTCGATACCATTTGCATATGTAGTTGTGACAAATTTGGCATGTTCTTGTTTAGTGAACCAATCTGGTTGTTCAATTGTTTTTTGTTTTGTTTTATAAGGTGGATAAATCATATTCATTAATATAGTGAACTGGTTCAATTATTAGTTGGTGTTGATTTTCATAAAAAACAATATATTATTTTTTTCTTTTTCAGAATTGCACTACTGTTTAGTTTGATGAAGCTCTGGGAATGGAATAAGATGAAGATAGAAAGGGATTTGTTAATTATAATTTTTATAAACTAGTTAATTAAGTTTACTTATAATTATTTAATTAGTTAGTTGGATTACAGATATTTGTATACGATCATGTGAAATCTGCTATGCTAATTATCAGAGGTTATTTTAGTAGTTAAATAAATAAATAAATAAATAAATTTAAAAATAATATTAATATTTTAAATTATTTCAAATGGTATACAGATAGGTGATTGTTTAATTTGAGTAGAATAAAATAAGATATTTAATTCGATTTAAATATGAGCATCCTCTTTAATTTTATAATCTCCATATATCAATCAGTTTTATTATCTTTATTTATAATTTTATTTGTTTATATACTCATCATAAAGTAAATTAAAGATTCATTCTCTTACTTTATTCTAATGTATGTAAGCAATTTTCTTGACCTAAATTATTGCCATGTTTGATCCCATCTCTCTCTATGTCTAAATTAAAAATCATTTAATATACATATTTGATAAAATTTATATCAACCAAATTAATAATTTTTTTTAAAATAAATAAATACATAAATAAAATTATATCAAAATATATAGCCATAGTTAAGACCGAACTCCTTCATTGGATGTCATGAAAGCCTTGAAACTTAAAAAGACATAGAGTGTCATCTACTGCATGAACTCAAGTCAAGTGCCCGGCATTCCTTTGCCGTCTAGGATCACTTGAAATTCTTGTTTAACACTCTCATCTCTTATTCTTCGGCAAACTTTGTCTTTCTCTCCTTTCAAATCTACATCTATATATCTATATATCTATATATATATGCACATATGGATATGCAAAGATCATGCAAAGAAGAAAGATATGGCTTCATTTACATTTTATGTTCTAGTTTTGCTCATGATCTTATGTCTTATTGTTCTACTACTAAACCTTACAACGAAGAATGGGAGTAGGAGAAACACTTCAAAGCTTCCGGGAGCCATGGGTTGGCCTTTCATCGGAGAAATCTTCGCTTAAGAGACATCGCCGAAGCGAGGTTCAATGGGAGAATTCCTTGAGCATCACATCGCTAGGTGTGTTTCTTTTCTTTTTAATAAAAATGGATAAATCATATTTTTATTTCATTTGATTTCGAAATTTAAGTACATCTCACATAGCTTAGATACATAAAGATAGAAAAAAATTTAGCTCTCTGTGTCCTACTCTTTGGGTCTTCTCAAGTCTCCTCCCCAACTTGTGTATTGTCCTCGAGACTAAAAATACGTTAAAAATACCAAATTTTGTGGTATACCCCTCCCGAAGAGACCTCCAAAATATTTTATTCAAGATATTTTAATTTGTAATATGATGTTTTGACATTTTATTCAATCAATAAATATATAAGATATTTCTCTTCCCGGTTTAATTTGTGAGTATTTTGTTAATTTCTTTCAAACCTATCAGCCATGTACAAATCAATCAAAGCGATTATAGTAGGTCAAGTTACAAATACATTATGGGTAAACAACATAAATAGTTACATAATTATTAGTGGGATCTATTTTTGATCACTCACTTAAAAAGTTACAATTCTGATTGGTTACTTAAGTTTAAGATTTTTGGTTTTAGGTCACTTTCGCGCCACGGTGTTAGCTGCAAGCTAACATGGCCATACATGGCATACTTTTAGAGTCATAACAAGCGTGAATAGTCACCTAACTATTAGTGGATTTCTATTTTGGTCACTCACCTAAAAAAAATTATCACCTACAAAAAGAATATAAAAGAATTACATAAAATAGACATTCATATTTGGAACACTTGAACAAAAATGATAATTTCTTTCCAACTAATTATATGTGTTTCCAAAATTACAAAATTTTTGTAGTTTGATATTGTAATCCTCAAAGATAAATTGGATAATGTTCCCAACTAATTATGTGATTCTAAAATTTAAAAAAACCTTATGTATACTGTGAAATAATTAGCTAAGTTTGTCTTTGGGAAGTATTTTTTTTAGAATCATGTAACTAGTTGCGAACATTGTCCATTTTGTCTTTCACGATTACAATATCAAACTGCAAATTGTAATTTTGTAAACAAATGACATATAATTAGTTAGAAAAAATTACTATTTTTGTACAAGCGTTCCAAATATGAATGTCTATTTCATACAATTCTGCATATACTCTTTTTTTAGGTGACTGAATTGTAACTTTTTTTAGGTGAGTGATCAAAATAGAAATCTACTAATAGTTAGGTGACTATTCATGTTATTATGACGAAAATGTATGCCATGTGGCGGGCCATATCAGCTTACCGTTAACACTGTGAGCACGAGTGACCCGAAAAACCAAAATCTTAAACTTAAGTGACCGAATCGTAACTTTTTTTAAATGAGTGACCAAAATAGAAACCTAGTAACAGTTAGTTGACTATTTATGTTGTTTACCCATACATTAAAATCCCATCATCTCTTCTAAGCATTATTTATTTATTTATAGACAAGCTATTAGAAGCACACCGTAGGCTTGGTTTGAACACTCACTATCTTAGTACTAAAATGAGTTAATTACCAATTTTCTTTTCCATGTGAATGTTGGTTTCTCCAGTGTTATCACAAAGAAATATAAATATATATAAAGATGTAGTGATTAGAAATGGAACATCTTAGCTCTTGTTGTGTAATGCTTGCAGTTTTGGCAAAATCTTCATGACAAATCTACTAGGGAAGCCAGTGATCATCTCAGCAGATCAGGAGTTAAATCGCTTCATACTGAAGAACGATATGCGATTATTCGAGCCCGGGTGGCCAAGTTCTTTCCTCCATGTATTAGGTAAACATTCAATATCCGTTGAAGTTGGAGATGCACACAAGCGCATGAGATCCATCGTCGTCAACTTCTTGAGCAACGAGAGGCTCCGAACAGTGTTCCTACAACATTCTAACCGAGTTGCTTCTTTGCTTTTGAGCTCATTGGAGGAGAACTCAATCATCTCTGCAAAAGATGTTGCATTGAAGGTATATATGTTATGCATACATGTTTGCAATCTATGAATTTTCAAGTTAATATATAAATATATAGTAGCTAATTATTGATGAAGATGATGATGATATCTTTGCAGTTTTCTTTCTATGTAATGGTGAAGGAAATCTTTAGCATGTCTCCTGAAGAGCCTGAGAATGATAAGCTCATGAGAGAATATGACACACTTGTTAGAGGAATTGCATCTATTCCTTGGAATTTACCAGGAAGTCAATATCAGCAGGCCTTAGAGGTATATATAGAGGCATACATATACTTAAGTTATCTTAGAAGAACATGATTAAAATGTGTTAATATATTTCTCGTTGTTTATTAACTAATGAAGTCAAGGAAAGAGATATTCAAAGTGTTTGATCAAAGAATGAAAGAGAGGAGAGGGGAGAAAAAAGGTGATGATCTTCTTGGTTGGGTCATGAAGAACACTGAGTACTCAAAAGAGCAAATGTTTGATTTCATTTTGCACACACTGTTTGCTGGTCATGACACCACCTCAAGAGCCATTTCCTTGATGATTTACTTTCTTGAAGGTTGTCCTCAAGCAATTCAACAGCTCAGAGTAAGTATATGTATAATTAAGATTTAATGAGGATGAATATTCTTACATATTGAAGTCAAGAAAAATGTATATATATATATGCTCACTCACAGGAAGAGCATCTTCAAGTTTCAAGACTTAAGAATCAGAAAGGAAAGAGTAGCTTGACATGGGACGACTACAAGACAATGGAGTTTACAAAATGCGTAAGTTTAACTATCTGTTTGCCAACTTTCTATCTCATGCCTGGATGTTGATTTGTATTGCTTACTACATGAAGGTTATCAATGAGACTCTTAGGCTTGGCAATATTGCTGGATTTGTCCAAAAGAAAGCAAAGATGGATGTTCAATATGGAGGTATATACATATGTGTGTGTGTGTGTGTGTGTGTTTATTAATTCATAAAAATCAAGAAATTTATAAGGCATGAATTTATGAACATATATTCTTTGTTCTTGTTAAGATTATGTGATTCCTCAAGGTGGTTGTATCATAGCAAGCTTCACTGCAGTTCATTTAGATCCTTCTCTTTATGAGAACCCAAACTCTTTCGATCCTTGGAGATGGATGGTTAGACTTATACTGAACTTTATATATAGTTTATAATTGATCGAGTAGAATATATATAGCTCTTTAATCTGTGAAAGTGTTCTTATTTTCTTAGGGTTCATGTGGGGCAAATAAAAGGATTGATCACTTCATGGCATTTGGTGGAGGTCCAAGACTGTGTCCAGGGGCAGAGCTTGCAAGGTTGGAGATGGCAGTGTTTATTCACCATCTGATACTGAGTTACAATTGGGAGCTGGTTGAGCCTGACCACCCTATGCATGTCCCTGCAATCCACTTCTTCAAAGGTTTACCCACAAAAGTTCAAGCATTAATTAGTACTCCCTGAATCATTGATGACATTGTGAGATAGTAACAGGATTTTTCAGTTTAATTTCCGGGTTCGTATCATTGTACATGTATGTATGTCGAATATTTTATAATGTTCTTGATATATATATGGTATGCATGTCATTTTGAAGAGGTGGCTTATGTTCTTGTGTTGATTATGTCTTAAAATATATCTTTGCTTTTGCCATATTAGTATTTGTTATATCCATTTACTAAACCCTCAACTAAAGTATTTTGTGCTGTAGCCTAATAACAGTTATATACATATACTTAGTTGATCGAGGATATCATAGAAGACTTTTTCAAAATAGCGCCCGATAAGTACCTCGGTCGATACCCTACACTCTCCATATCCTTCTAAATTAGTTCCATGGAAGTATATATGCTCCACAAGCATGTTAAAGTGGAGGTGGTGGTGATCCCAACTCCATATTATCATAAATGATTAAAGTAGACATGGAGAAAGCTTATGATCTTATGAAGTGGGAAGCCGTCACTACCGTACTTCAAAAAATGAACTTTCCAATTGAATGGGTTTACTGGGTTAGGGCTTGCATTGAAACCCTACAATAGAGATGGAGATGATCAGAGAGAGATTCAACTGAGCAGGCCTTCAATGGCGGTTCCTCTCTTCAAATATACAATCTCAAGTGTATTACAAAAACCCTAAATGTGTATATATACAAAAGACTTTATGTAATCGGATTTGGGTTAAACTTTCAACCTGGCCGACCCGTTAACACTTCAGTCAACACTACCCCTCAAGTTGGTGCATATATATCACACATGCCCAACTTGGATACAAATTGTGAGAACACATGCCCCGCACTGCTTTGGTGAGTATGTCTACTAACTGGTTCTCTGTTCTGATTGGTGGAACTACAATGATTTTCTCATCGATCTTTTCTTTGATGAAAAACCGGTCAACTTCGACAGGTTTTGTTCGGTCATGTTGAACTGGTTTATGTGCAATGTTACGAGCTGCTTGATTGTCACAAAAGAACTTTATTGGTTCAGTGTTTTCGACACCTAGGTCCTTCAACAGGTTTCTTAATCCATAAAACTTCACAAATTCCCAATGCCATACCATGATATTCGGCCTCTGCACTAAAGCAAGCAACCACATTTTGCTTCTTGCTCCTCCATGTGACCAAATTACCTTCCACAAAAGTAAAGTAGCCTGATGTAGAATGCCGATCATCAATCGCTCTTGCCCAATCTGCATCCGTATATCCCTCAACTCTGAGATGGTTATTCTTCCTTAATAGTATCCCTTTTCCTAGACTTCATTTGAGATATCGCAGTATCCTCATCACTGCATTTATGTGTTGTTCTCCAGGCTTATGCATGAACTAGCTAACCACTCCTAAGTCCCAAGGCATGTGCCAGTGTAAAATCCAAGATTTTTATTGAATAAAAAGTGATTTAAAATTCTCCTCTATTTAATTTCTAATTAATTTTGCTAAAAGGGCAATATAGGGATTAGTAAAAGTCCCAAGGGCATTCTAGTAAAAATGGGCATAAATAAAATCATAATTGATTTAGTTAAATTTGGAAATAGCCAATTTCATTAAATATGGAAAAGCCTCTAGATATTTATTGATTTGAACCAAGATGAAAAAAGGATTTGAAGGAAAATTCTAAAATCCTATGATTTAATTAATCAAAAAGGAAAGGGAGAAATCAAGTGATTTAATTGATTAAATTTAAATAGTCTGCCAAGGACTTAAAAGGAATTTTATAAAGATTGAGGGCTACATAGTAAAAGAAGTTGTCTCTAGTAAGGACCTAAATAATACAGAAAGGACAATGGACTTAAGAGAAAATTTTCTCTCTCTCTCACCAAAACAGGACCCAATTATGATTTTGGGAAGTTGGGGGTCTTTTGTGGAGAAGGACCAGAGAAGCTGTATAAAGAAGGAACAAACGGTCAGGATTGAAGGATCGGGAAAAATACAGATCGCAAGGCACCGATCTCACCCTCCATTTTGGCAACGATAGCAAGCAAACGTAAGCCCTTACCGTGCAGGTAAATCTTAGCCGCGCATTTGATCAAGAGATGATCACGATGCTATGAAGCTTCTCTTACCGTCAGCGCGCCATCGCCCGTGATCTCCTGCAACCATGAATGGAAAGCTTCTGACGAGGGATTTACATGGAAGGAGGGTGACTACCATATGCATCGGATTCCCTCGTTAGCTGGATTGAAGTTGGCCGGGAGTTCTATAAGAAGGGTTTGTCCCTTCGATTGTCACAGTGCCATCATCCGAGAAGGAAGAGGACTTGAGGGAGCCACGGCCTGAGCATCGCCGGCAGAAGGACGGAGAGAAGAAGTGAGACATCTACAAGAGCCTCCCCGGAGCACCACCGAGCACAGGACCTCTCTCAGAGACCCTCGCGCCACTAGCCAACCCGGTGAGTACCAACTCTCTGTTTTATTTCCCGACGAGCATACATAATAGGCCGTTAGCTAGGATGATGGACGCGTTGGAGAGCAAAATGATTTCCTTGCCGATGGTGTTGAAGGACTAGATGACGGGAGACAGGCCGCGAGCGGCCATGCTCCGGCAAGGAAGGAGGAGGTCTGCGCTCCTTCTCTCCAGGCGGCACCCACGGTGTACAAAAGCTTCATTAGGCGTCCGAGATGGTGGTGGGAGGCCGCTGACCGGCCACGGCATTGCCGGAGATCGCTACAGGTGTCCGGAGCGTCGCTTCCTCCTCCGTCGAGTCCCGGCCTGAGAAGAGAGGGAGAGAAGACGAAGATGAGAGGGAAAGAGAAACAGTAAAGAAATTAGTTAATTTTTTATGATTAATTCGTTGTTAACTAAATCAATATGTTACATTAATCGATTAGTTTATTATGTAATAACTAATTGATTAGTAAGATAATTAATTAAAGATTAATTAACTTGGGGTGATTAATTGACTAAATTAGCTAACTGGTTGATTTGTTGGAAATTGATTAGTGAACTAATTAGAAGGTCTCACTAACCAATTAGTTTGATAGCTAAATTGATGAATAAGCTAGCCAACTTGGAATTTATCAAGTGAGAAAATTAATTAACTAATTGGTTAGTTGAATAATTAATAACAACTAATTGGATAATTAGTTAGCTAGTCAATTGTCTAAATGGGTTTAGACTAAACAAAAGGTTAGTTGATTTGGATTAGTCAACTTCAATGAATTGGATTGATTTAAAATGAGGAATTGATTAAAGATAGTCAATTTAGCAAGATCGAGTCCGAATCTAGATTCAAGTCACTTGGCTTGATCAAACTCGATTAAGTCTAGGATTTGGGCCAAACAAGAATGGGTTGGGTCTAGTCAAGTACAAAGAATGGCTAGTCAAGAAAAGAAAATAAATAAATAAAAAGGAAAATGGAAGGGGGTTGTAGGAGAGGGGATTTGAACTAGAGATCCCTCTCATGGTCTTTGTAAGCTTTAACCACCAGAGCCCAACTTCTTTTGTGATAAGAGGGATCTGTAAAATTTATATAAGCTAGACTAATCCAATTTTAGAAATTGGAAATAATTAAGCATGTCATTTAAGGTAAAATGACACGGGAACATGAGGGAAGGCTCGCAAGTTGGACTTGGACCGTTAGAGCATGCATCGTAATTGTCATACTCTTAGACATGCATACTTATCTAAGATAGTATAAACTTCACCAGATTTTGACGTGGATGCATCGGGAAGTCCCGTGGAGTACGAGACCTTGTGACTTTAGGTAAGTACACTTGCCTTGTTCCTCTCTTCGGAGATTTTATTGACATGTCTTTATTGTGGCATATTGCCTTGTATTCATACATGCTTCCATGATTTGTTGAAATCTATATTTAGCATGTTCGATTATTTCGGGATGTTGGGATCCCTACTTGTTCTATTCTTCGGCCCGGATTCAGTGGAGCAGGTGAGCTCCTTTTCTCGGACGTTCAGGGACGGGACACCCTGATGTTCCGGCATTGCCATGCCAGAGGGATCGATACTGCAGTTTGTCACGCGTCGATTAGGGGATGATTCATTTGGCCGTGTCGATACGTAGAGAGGTGGCGCTACCGACATACGACCCGAGGACCGTAGCGATCGGATGGTCGTTTTCTCAATAGGTTCGCTGATGGTACTGACTGGGGGAGACATTTGAGGAGCTTCCATTGGAACTTATAGCTAGGAGTCGTTATCTTGTTTGTTTTTGTAATAGACTCCTAGGGATTGTTTTGAGGGGCGTGCCCCGAGCTTGATTTTGATATTCATGGTTTATTGATATCATATTTTCTTGAACCCCGCAGGGGTACTTACTGGGCTTTCCATTCGAAAGCTCATGCACTTGTTTTCTTCCTGTTTACAGATCCTGAGGCGTAGGACACTAGTACGCAGGAACCGATCGTGGGTTGGGTGGATTGCAGAGGTCCGAGGACCTTGTTTTCATTTTTTGTTCTGAGTGAGACATTTTATTCTGTAGGACCCTTATAGGGCCTAGTATTTGTATGGTATATGAACCCTTATTATTATTTCCGCTGAACTCTGTTATTTTAAATAAATTATGTTGTTTATTTGCATTATCTGCTTTACTCACTTAGGCCTTGTATCCGAGTGGGGCCCGTCCCTACTCGGTACGCAGTACGGCCTCACAGACATCGCCAGCTCAGGTCCCGGATCGGCTCTGGCGCATTCTGACCTGTGTTAGGTCTAGTGTGTGCCAAGTATATTAGCCTGCCAACCAACCTCTGATATCTCCCTTTGTCCACTAGTACCTGGTTTGGATCCACTCCAAGCTTCAGGCCTTCCTCCAATGGCGTATCAACTGGTTAACAACCCGACATACCTGTCTCCAATAACAAATCTAACGTGTATTTTCTTTGGGACAAGAAAATTTTAGATTTACGTCTGGAGACTTCATTCCCTAAAAAATACTTCAGAGAGCCTAGGTTCTTCATTTCAAACTCTGTTGATAAGTACTTTTGAAGTGCCAATTGTTCTTTTGCATCATTTCCTGTAACCACTATATCGTCAACATATTTGATGAGAGCTATGATTTTGCTTTCTTTTCGTTTTATAAAAGGAGTATGGTCTGAGTTACTCTGCCCATATCCAAACCTTCTCATAGCATCTGTGAATCTACTAAGCCAAGCTCTCATAGACTATTTGAGTCCATACAAGGACTTATGTAGCCTATAAACCTTCTTGTTTTGAGAGGTTTGAACATCGTATCCTGGTAGCAAGTCCATATACACTTCCTCAGCTAAGCCTCCATGTAGGAAGGCATTCTTTACATTTAGTTGATGTAAGAGCCAGTCGGCCCGTGTTGGTCAAGCTAGAGACAATAAAGATAATGATGGTGTCGATCTTGGCTACGGGCGCAAACGTCTCCATGTAGTCGATCCCATATGTCTATGAGTATCCCTTCGCCACCAATCTCGCTTTATAACGGTTAATGGTACCATCTGCTCTGTACTTCACAAAATAAACCCATCTATACCCCACTGGCTTCTTACCAACTGGCATGTCAACTATCTTCCAGGTGGCATTCTTCTTTAGTGAGCTTAACTCCTCATTCATTGTTTCCTGCCATTTGGGGTCAGCCAAAGCTTCCTGCAAACTATTAGGAATAGATATAGTGGATAATTGATAGGCAAATGACTTATTTTATTCCGATAGGTGGTCACTAGATACATAGTTACTCATAGGATATTTCACATTATTTTTGGGGATCAAGCTCATATGTGGGTTTAGCTATACCTTGATTATGACGTGGAGGGAGTCGTTGTGGTAGCTGGATATCCAGGTCTGAAGACGATTGGTTATCATTGGCACAGCTTGTTGGCAACTCTGATGATTCTTCAATTTGCAGGTCGTTGGTTATCATCAGTGACTCCTATGTCATTGGCTCCTTTGGTTCGGCTACATTCTGTGTGGCATCACCATTTGTCTCCAATGTCTCATTCGATATATCAACAAGATCTATAGTGATTGTGTTGTGAACTTCTTTACTATAGTCCTGAGCATGAACTTCTTGCCTCCTCTCCCCTGAAGTGCAGGCTCCGGTGGTAAATAATACATATCACACTCATGGAAGGTCACATCCATAGTAACAATCATCTTCCTAGAAGGCGAGTGATAACAACGGTACCCTTTTTGGTGTAAGGCATACCCAACAATCATGCACTTCAGAGCACGAGGTTCTAACTTGCTTCGTTGGTGGGAATGAAGATGAACAAAGGCAGCGCATCCAAAAACACGAGGAGGCAAATTAGAACTAGGTGGTGTAGCAATAAGTGAGGAGAGTGTAGCATGAAGAGACTTTTTGGGAGACTAACTTGTGAAGTTAGGGAGAAGAACAACAATGTGGGCATTTTTGTAATTTTCAAAGTTTTTAACTAGGTCAGTAAACTCTTAGACTGACGTGACATTTGAAAAAAAAAAAATAGGGTCTTTTAAGGATATGAAAAATATTAGGAGTGTTTTGAGAAGTTACAAAATTATCAAGGTTTTTTTTTTAAAAAAATCCTCTTATTTTATTTGTTAAAATGGCCTGATAAATCATCTTTTAAAAAACATTTTAACTATAAAAAAAAACTGATTTTAGTAATCTCTCCCATAGTTATCAGAAACGGATGGGATATTAAATAGTTAAGGTCCCAGATCACTAATTTATCGATTCAATCGTCTGGTCAATTGGGTCAATGTCGGGTCAATATAAATAGGAAAAAATATTTTTAGGTCCCTGAAAGTTTGCAAACTTCCCAGACAGTCCCTCTGACAAAACAGTTTCCCAGACAGTCCCTCATTTCCGATTTAGTTACTTTTTGGTTCTCGAGCGTAACTCTGTCAGTGATTCCAGCCGTTAATACCCATTTTGCCCCCAACTAAGCTACTCTGTTTTCCCGCCAAATCAAAAGAAAAGAGTTCAAACATAACTTTAAGCCATCACTTCACCACTTTTTACAATCTTTTCACTGACTTTTTGTACTTCGTGCCCAGCTTTTTTAGAATTTCTTCTTCCTTTGTTCTTTTTTGTTCTCTTTTGTTCCCTCTTGTTTCCATTTGGTAGAGAGAAACTTGTCTCTTCTATCATCTATTCCTCCCTGAACCGGCGAGTTCAGTGACCTTCTCTTCCTCGGAGAGTTACCGCCCAAGGCTAGTCGAAGAAACATTCACTTTTACCGTGAGTTCTTTTCTCATTTTTTCGAAAAGAGTTTTTCCGTATCAGTTTAAAACTATGCCAGTATATAAGGCACTCTCGTTGCAGGTCGCAATAGAGACCTTTTGTGCAGTCGCCAGATATAAGGGAAAGGGACGAGTTTTGCAGTTTACAGTGTTGAGTTCGTGGGTGTCAATACTAAACGAGATATGTAAGCGACGGGGTCTTGAAATGGTTCGGTTTGTCACACCGGATGCACACCGAACTGTTTGCCTAATTGAAATGGAGGTGAACTTTCAGTGTATGTGCCACGTTTATCACATGTTCAACGGCGCCGCCGTCGACCTTATTATCGATACCTTTGAAGATGCGGTGGATGGGCTCTCAAGCTCCTAATTACCATCGTAAATAATATGCCTTTTTTTTTGTTGAACCAACCTACCCGCCAGTATGTCCACGTGATCCTTCTTGTATTTCATGTATTTCATGTTTCCGCTTAAACTTATGCGTTCACGTTTAATATAGTTAGTTTCCGTTTAACATTGTAACTTTCCGCTTAACAATACCGGTTTCCACTTATTGTCGTGTAATATACGTTGTTTTCGTTTAATATTTTGACTTTCCGAATAATATATCCTAATCTCATTTGTGATATATACACCAACAGGAGGGATTCGTACTCGGAGAGCATATCGTTTAGCCGAGGCACAATTCCATTCCAGCAAGGATCTACGGGGGCATTAGCCATTTCTACTCAACCGGATAGTACTGAAATTGTGTTGTTGAGAGTAGGTGACCAGTTTAGTTACAGTGACCACTTCAAGCAAGCACTTCGCAATTTCGCTATCAATCAAAATTTTGACTTCAACTTCATAAAGAATGATAAGAAGAGAGTGACTATCTAATGCTACCGCATGGATCACAGCCATGTCCACGCATCGACAGAAGATAATCATACAACATTTACAATCAAAATGATGCATCCCACACATACATGTGGTGGCGATATCGGTACGACGTCGCATCCGAAAGCATTAAAGAAATGGGTCAGTGCTCGTGTGTGGTGCGTAGATTAAGGACCATCCTCCTGCATGCAGCTATTGACATTCAGCGGGATATGTTGCGAGATCATGGTGTCAATTTGCCGTGTAAGTAGCCTTGGTTGGGGAAAGAGGTGGCCAAGGGTATTCTTCATGGTAGTGAGGTGGTCAGCTATGACTTGTTAGTATGGTACGCAAACAAGGTGATGGAAACAAACTCTGGTAGCATTGCCATCGTTGATGAGGACGGTGAGCGGTTTAGACGCGCATTTTTCTCATTCGGTGCCTGTGTTGACGATTTCAAGAGAGGTTGCAGGCCATTAATTTTCGTTGATGGCACTCATTTACTTGGAAAATACAGGGGTACGTTATTGGGAGCGACGGGCAAAGATGGGAATGAGGGCTTCTTTTATGTTGCGTTCGCTGTCGTTGATAATGAAACCGACGCCAACTGGACATGGTTCCTGTCAAAACTCGGTGATGCCATTTACGGGGATGACGACTATGGCAAGATTATTACATTCGTATCGGACAGGTCAAAGGGCCTTATCAACGCTGCCGCGAAATGTTTTCCTTCTCGCCCGCATGCATATTGCTTGCGACACTTGGAAGCAAACTTCATGAAGGGAAATGTTAAGCTTGGGAAATCTCTGAAGGATGTGTGTTGGTCCATATTTGTCAGGATCTCTAACGCATGGACCGTAAAGGAATACGATGTGGCGCAGCCAATCCATCTACTTTGTCGTGATCACCATGCACATCGTTGGCTACTTCAGAAATCCGATGTTTCTCATTGGTCAAACTATATGTTCAAAGGCGACAGATGGGGAGAGATGTATTCCAACGTAGCAGAGTCATTAGATGCCTAGATTAAGGAGGCATATCATCTCCCCATAATGAATATGGTCGATTCAATAAGGTAAGATAGATTCGTTTAATATATCACTTTATCGTTTACTTTATTTGGTTTCCGTTTAATATACTGATTTACAGTTTACTATAACATTTTTCTAGTTAAAATAATTTGTTTTCATTTATTATTTCATGTTCCGTTTAATATAATTTGTTCCTAATTATTTTCAAGCTTTTCCGTGTAATATAACAAGTCTCTACTTAATATCTTTTCTTTTTGCTTCATCACTGCGTTCTTTTACCCAACAAAGGTTCAAGCTCATGGTCATGCTTTGTAACCGCCATGAGAATTCTCGAAAATGGGAAACCCACTTATGCCCTAAAATACACAATAAGTTGGAGGAAATTGTTGAAGAAAGCCGCAACCTACTTGTTGGCCGTTCATACGGAGATCATTTCGAGGTTGTAGACGAGAACAACCACTCTGTTAGTCTGCTCTCAAAGATATGCACATGCCGAAGGTGGCAGGTGTACGGCCTACCATGCAAACACGCATGTGCTGCAATAATGCTAACGGACACAAGTGTACATCGGTATGTTGATAACTACTTCACAGTTGAAGCTTACCGGCTAACGTATGCCGAAGCTATTTTTCCCATCCCAGATGATGACAAGCTAACTGATTCAAACCGCGAACTACTTCTTCGACCGCCATGCAGAAAAAGGCCGTCGGGTCGTCCAAGATGGAAGAGGATAGAATCACAGGAATCTGATGTGTGTGAGTTACGCTGTAGTCACTGCCATGAGGCTGGCCACAATCGGAGATCTTGTAATGCACTGATTGCTGACTAATAGAGGATAATTTATCAGGGAAAAGAAAGGAAACGCACGAGTGTTAAACGTTATTACTTTCTAGTGTGAAAGAACAATACGTAATTACTCTAACGCTTATTGTATTTCGTTCGTTTCTTGTTTTTGCTTGAATTATATGTTTTCGTTTAGTTATACTGGTTTCTTCTTACTATCCATGTTTTCCGCTTAACATTATGACTTTTCGTTTAATATTTCAATTGGTTGGGAAAAGAGGTGGCCATCTCATTCTCCCAAAGATGATGCTTTGCTCCCCTTCGGGTCGCATCAATTTAATTCTCTTCAATGCCTTTTCCGCTTACGAGGCTCTGGCACTTCTATCAATTGGTTGAATGTAGGCGGACGAAATTATAACCAAACTTACCTAAGATACTTTACCCAAAGAAAATTGCCTCAATCCTCTTTAAGGCCGCCTCCCTCAATCCTCTAGGCCGCATCAATTCTCTCGCGATCGCCCTCGACCGTCACGGCCTCCTTCGCTTTTTAAATAGCCCTCCATAGGGGCACAACCTCCTCACTCTTTCCCTCTACACGAATGGATCCTCACAGGCTTCGCAAATCTCTAAGAGAAATCGTCACAGGACCTCCACCGAACTCAAGCTCATCAGAAGTCCAAGAGATGTCCAAGACGACGTTGAAGGAAGAAGAGCCACCTGCCTAACATTCCACCCTGAAAAGGATCAGGGATGATGTCGTAGCCTCATACAAATGATCGGTACTCTTTCGCATGGATATTCGTCGTGCTATGGAGAACTACCAACTTTATGAGACATGGCCTGCGAGCGTGAGATCGTCGCCCGTACAATCTCCGAGTTTAAGGAATTAGACGACTTCCAACGTTTCTTCTGTATGGAGGGACGAAAAGGTATCGAGGAAGGGTTCAAAATCTTCCAAGATATCTCTCGTCGTCATCCTGATCTCGACTTGACTCAAATGGATTTCACCCAAGCCCTTCAAAGATCTTCCTCCCGGATTAAGGGGAGAAGATCATTGAAAAGAAAGAATATTCTTAGCTGCTTCTTCCAGCTGGTCTTGGACCCCTTCATTATGCTTTTTTTTTCTTGTGTTGTTTAAATTTTCATCCTTTTTGTTTTGTTGGTGTTATCTGCACTTTTATGTTTGTTTTGTTATATTTGAACGTTAATTAATGTCATTATATTTTCTTCTTCTTATCCATTTGTGGATTGTGGTTACACGACTACGATTGTCATGCTCCCGTTTAATATAATTAGTTACCATTTAACATATTACTTTTATGTTTAATATCTCAAGTTCCCATTTAAATATAACTTTTCCATTTAATATATAAAGTTCCCATTTAATATATAACATTTACGTTTAATATCTTACGTTCCCGTTTAATATATCAAGTTGGCCTCTAGTATTCAATACTTTCTAACAGCATAATAATCATGTCCATTGGAAGCGTTAATGTTTGTTAAATGGAAATCTAAATTTAACACGACTTTTGATCAATTTGGTTTGCCGCTTGATTCCCCACCGCTCACGCCTCACGCCTTCCATTAATATCTCTGCGGCGACGGCGCCAAAACGTAGCAATGATGCGTCGGTGTGGGGGAGGTGGAGTTTCTCATCATTAAGGATCTGCTCTATGAACCGCATTACATAGATTGGGAATTCAACGGTCCCCGCCTTCTGTTGCAGGCAATTATGGTCAGTTATAAGTGGGTATGCCCGCGTTCCGCAATCTCTCAATTCGATTTGGATGCAGTCGTCGAAGAGTCGCCGCTGATATAAGAATAAGGACCATTTAGAAAAATCTAAAGAAAATTAAAAAAATAAAGTTAATCGTGTTTTACCATTTCCCGGGCGTTTGCTTCGTATATAGCACTTTTCAATGAGGAGTAGTGAACATACTGCTTCTTCTTCTTGTCCAGAATGACGAGATGGTAATGCTTATTTAGGATTATGGGCAAAATAACCAACTCCACTTCGTTAAATGCATAGACGGCGTCCTTCATTATTGTAAGGGCAACATCTCCGAAAGCCAGTTGCTTCGATATCTGAAGAGCCAGGGGTCTCGTTATTGTGGCCCGTTTCTTGTAAGGGTAGGGAGATTTGGCCATAGATTCAAGGATGATCAGTACATACACGTCCATCATATCGTCGATAGCCATTGCCTTACTGTCCAACAGCGTATACAGATGGTCCCGAGTGGTGTATGCCAACTCTTCTTACAAATGATGGTCCTAAATAGTGAAAAGTTGAATATTAAGTGTGATATTAAACGGGAACTAAGTTTAATAAACATAAACGCCGAGACATTAAATGAATACACTATCTCTTAAATGACAAATTAATATATTTAACAGAAATACGTAATATTAAATGACCAATTACTATTCTAAGCGAAAACTCTAAATATTAAACGAGTACTCTGTATATTAAATGGAAAACTTACTTGTCGATTCTGCAATTGAGATACATCCCAATTGCTGCTTTCTCTAGATTAGTAAGCTACATAAAACCGAGAGGATTTTTAATTTTTGGTATAAAGTTTGTCTTAACTGGCATTGTGTTCTCATTTGCCATTAAATTCTCCACCGTGATCTCATCTTCTCTATACTGTTCAAATGATGGGTGGGCGTATCATTTGCCCTCAAAGGCGATTTGCTTGTCGATTCGGGGATCTGAGGCACCCGACAGATCTGCAGAGGTGGCCGAGGGTTCATTGATGACAGAGGGTGGTTCAGAGGTTTGTAATTCAGCGACGGTTGTCGACAGTCGTTGGTCGACGGTCGCTGGTGCCAACGTAATATTGGTGTTTTCATGGTGCAGGGCAACCAAACATATCTGCATGGTTGGTGGGTGGTTCAAGAGCGGCGATGGCCGGTCGGAAGTTGGTAGTTCAAATGACAAGGGTCGGTCGCCGGGTCATCGGTGGTCGCGTAGGGTTTGGGACGGTGGGCGTCAAGTTCTTCATCTGTGTTAGTGATTCAATTACGCTGCCAAGTATGACCATATAGTAATCGTCGTCATCTTCAACATTGGCTGACAGAGATGGACTTCGCTTAACCTTTGCAGCTTTTTTGACCTTGCCTGATTTCCTCTTTGGTATTTTCTCTTCGGGAAGAGGGGCCATCGCAGTTTGAGACCGGGTTACTGGCTTCTGGGACCGACAACGGGGCCCGCATGTGATTGTCTTTGACCACTTCCCTATAATTGGGGATGATAGCGATGGTGCAGCCGTCGTCTCAAATACTGGCGTCGCCATCGCCATCTTTGATATTGGCACCGCCACCATCTCCGATACCGGCCCCTCTGTTGTCTCCGATACCTCTAGCTTCGGAGCCGGTGGTTCAACGACCCGCCTCTGTCCCTCCATTTTGTCAAGTCGGGACTTGATGCTGGCAACATCTCTTAAAAGAACTTAAGTGCCTTCTTAAGGTGTGTTGCAGTATCATCATCCTTTGGCCTCCTTGTCGGAGTTTACCAGCCAGAAGGGCGGCCGGGCGGTAGTGCAGCGAGCTGCTTTGGACTTTGGAGTAGCATTGGACACTTTTTGTGCAATCATGGCTCATCGCTTCCTTAGCACCCTTGCCACAGGATGGGGGCGTAGTGGCATCTTTTTCCTTCTTTTCCGGTCTGGGCCCATGATCGTCTTGCCTCACGGCTCCCACGTTGTCTTCTTCCTCCGATGTGACCGGGACAAGCTCGGAACACTGTAAAGAATCAAAATGTGCCTTATGTTAAACGTGAACGATAGATATTAACCCCAATCCAATAATGTTAAAGAGGAATTCGTTATATTAAACGAAAACGTACTTTTGTAAACATAAACTCAATATGTTAAGTGAAAATAAACTATGTTAAACCGGAAGTGTTTATATTAAACGATAATATATCATCCTACATGAGAACTTTCAATTTTAAAGAAAAAGCTGGAGTACCTCCTTTCCATCGAGCGATTTTAGCAGGGGACCAAGGGAGGCTTGCTTTCTGAAGCTGTTCTCCCCATAGCTGAAGATCCTTGGTGTCCTCCCATAGTGCACCTTTTTCCCGGTCCCAATGACCTCATAGAACCAAATGTTGAGGGCGACAACGCACCCTCTTAGATATCCGATTTGTACAGTCTCATCGGATTCCCTGGACTAAACGAGTGCAGCTAGCTATCTTCGGGACGTCATCCATAAGCCACTTATGAGTGGCCTGCGCCCACACGTAGCGGTTTAGTGCAGCTAGCTTGTCCGTGTAGTCTGCAATCCAGTTAGGAAACACACATGAGGTGCTTGGGAAGAGCATTGTTCCAAGGAGGTACACTAGCAGCAGCTTGGCAAAGTTTTCTTCTTCCCCTCTTTTCTTCTAAACAAGTTGGAGAAGATTTTTTTTATGGCATCTTTGTGCCTGTCGTATATTTTACCCATGTATTTCTCTTCAAAAGCTTATTGCTTTTTCTGCTTCTTGAAGACCACCGCTTTCCCATGGCAGCGAAGGCCAAAGATGATAGCAATGTCCTGGGGTCTGAAGGCCAGCATGCTCTCTCCAATACCAAATCTGTTGGTGCGCCCGTCATACCTCTTTAATAGAGCATCCAGCAGTCCTCTCTCCTGAATAAGAGGTTCGATGTCCAATAATGGGGCAAAGGGTGTCCTCCTAATGAGTTTTCAGTGCCTCCCAGTCATATGGGGTTTCAACTCGGCAAGTGTTTTGTGGACCGGTACCAAGTAGCACCTACCGTTTACTAGATTAGACGACATATTTCCCGTAGCCTGCATCAAGAGAGATTTATTACGAAAGGTTGTAGAACGCTTAAATGGAAACTTTGAAGAATAAATGGAAACAATGTATTTTACATAGAAATTAACATTGGTAACACTTGTAGACATCATTCGTAAGGAATGTACAAGAAAACGATCTCCTAAACCCCAAACCCTAAACCCTAAATCAGGGAAAAAAAACCCTAAACCCCAAATTTCTTGCTTCGAAGTTCCAGCGATGCGAGCAACAACCCAAAATTGCTCACCAATATGTTCAATCTTTCATCGCAAGTGCATACAAACCATGAAAAACAAGCGAAAAGAAGGTAAAAATCATGGACACCCTTAACCTCGATCTAGGGTTCCCAAGCATACTTTGTACCTTAGCGTAGTAGCTTTAAGTCGCCTAAACCCTAAACTTTGATCTCCTGGAAGCAGCAGCAACGCCGGGAGTACTCCGACAGAGGTGGCTTCACGGTTGTGCTAGCAAATAATAAAAATACTTCGATGCGTGTTCCGCAATGCCCGGTTGTATGAAGAACCGTTTTTGTGAGAGGCTGGTTGAAGGAGAAGACGGTGACAAGCGCCATTTCGGGATTCCAACCGCCCCTGTGGTTGCTTTTTGAATTGGGGGCATTTTAGACATTTCACCTGTGATGTTTTCATGCATTGGGGGAGGGCTTGGTAAAGATATAATGATATGTCAAAGGGCATTTTGGTCATATAAAAAGAAAAGGGATGGTGTTAGTGGATGGAAAGACCTTAATGAAGTTGTGTGAAAGGGAGGGACTTTTTGGGATATTGCAAACTTGGGAGGACTTTTTGTGGATTTGTGAAAGTTTGAAGGTCTTTTATTCATTACCATATATAAATATTAATAATAAAAAATATTTTAAATAATTTAATAAAAAAACTATTATAAATAATTTATAAAAAAAACTATTATAAAAAACATAAAAAATAGTATTTTATTATTAAAAGATTTTTTAATAAAAAAATAATAAAAGAACCGGCTTATCACCTCTCTCTCTCCTCGGATTCCGAATCCCCCTCCTCCCTCTTTAAAAGCCCATTCCTCCCGAAACTCCCATCTCTCATCCCAACTCCATCAACCATGTCCTGATGTCCACCCTCCTCCCCCTCCTCTTCTCTCTCTCTCACTTCCATCCCATCCCTCTCTCTCAACCAAGAAGGCCTCTACCTTCTCGAAACCAAGAGACCTTTGGACGACCCCTCTAACTCCCTCTCCAACTGGAAGCCCTGTGACGCCACGCCCTATAGCTGGTAGGGCTTCACCTGCACCGTCGGCACCGTCACTGAGCAATGTGTTCAGATATACAATTTGGTCACCTCCATACTTGGCCTCAAGGGAATTCCAAATAATGGTTCTTCTACATTTCCAGATTCTATTCTTCTCTCAGACAATTGACTTTTGGCAGCATCTGGTGATTGCTTCTAGCTTTACTTGATTTCTTTAGATGCATTCCCTCGGCAGTAATATATTTGAGAAATTTTCAGGTTTTATTAGTGTCCTGAAACTCGTGGAAGGTGTCAATTGGAGTTGTTGGTATTTCTCTGCAGCATAATGTGGTACTTGTAGATTTAAATTTATTATGTGATCTTTGTTGTATTACTATTCGCAACTAATTTTAGTTTGGTTACTGCTCAAAATTCTTGCTCTACATTTTCCCTATTTCGTTCTCCTCTTAGATACTTGCTTACAAAAGGATCTGATAATGGCTTTTAGTCTATTTCTTAGATGCATTCCATTATTGATGCACTATGGAGTAATATATTTGAAAAAATCAGTTCATGTTCTAGTATCCTGAAACTTGATGAAGTTATCAATGAGTGTGTTTTTCTTTGGAACATCATGTGGTGCTTCTACATTTATATTCCATATGGGATATCTATTGTGTTACTCTTAGACACTAATTCAAGTTTGGTTACTTACTACTCTTTTTTTTTGTGCTTTATACTTCAATTGCATGGAATTCTTGCTCTAGATTACCCTAATCCATTCTTCTCTTAGATACTTGCTTACAAGTGGATCTGATAATGGCTTTAGTCTATTTCTTAGATGCATTCCATTATTGATGCACTGTGGAGTAATATATTTGGGGAAAAAAAACTCATGTTCTAGTATCCTGAAACTTGATGAAGTTATCAATGAGAGTGTTTTTCTTTGGAACATCATGTGGTGATTCAAGATTTATATTTCGTATAGGATATTTATTGCGTTAATCTTAGACACTAATTAAGTTTGGTTATTGCTCTTTTTTTGTGCTTTATACTTCAATAGCATGAAATTCTTGCTCTACATTTCCCTGTTCCATTCTTCTCTTAGATATTTGCCTACAAGAGGATCTGATAATGGCTTTTAGTCTATTTCTTAGATGCATTCCATAGTTGATGCATTGTGGAGTAATATATGTTCTAGTATCCTGAAACTTGATGAAGTTATCAATGAGAGTGTTTTTCTTTGGAACATCATGTGGTGCTTCAAGATTTGTATTTCGTATAGGATATTTATTGCGTTACTCTTAGACACTAATTTAAGTTTGGTTACCGCTCTTTTTTTTTGGGTGCTTTATTCTTCAATAGCATCGACTCAGGGAGAGGGTAGTAGAGCATCGACTCAGGTATATCACAAAGGTGGCAGAGAATCAATTTGGTTTTATGCCAGGTAGATCCACAACAGAAGCCATTTTCATATTAAGAAACTTGATGGAGATCTATAGAGAAAAGAAGAAGGATCTCGATATGGTTTTTATTGACCTAGAGAAAGCCTATGATAGGGTACCAAGACAAGTCCTTTTAATTACGGTATTGGAGAGGAAAAACATTCATGTAAAATATATAAATATTATTAAGGATATGTATGAAGGAGCGGTTACAAGTGTGAGAAGAGTAGGAGGTGAAACGGAGGAGTTTCCTATAACAGTGGGTCTATATCAGGGATCGGCCTTAAGCCCATACTTGTTTACCCTAGTGATGGATGAATTAACTAGTTATATCCAAGATGACATCCCATGGTGTATGTTGTTTTCAGATGATGTTGTCCTAGTGGATGAGACTAGAGATGGAGTAAATCAAAAGCTAGAATTATGGAGAAACACTTTAGAAAGTAAAGGCTTTAAGTTAAGTAGAAGTAAAACAGAATATATGCACTGTAATTTTAGTCTAAGTAGAAAAGATGAAGGAGAAGTGAAACTGGAGGGGCGGTAGTGCCTAAAGTTAACCATTTTAGGTATTTAGGTTCCATTTTTCAGGATGATGAGATGATAGATGAAGATGTAACCCATAGAATTAAAGTTGGATGGTTGAAATGGAGAAGTGCAACGGGGTGTTATGTGATAAAAAGATGCCTAACAAAATAAAGAAAAAATTTTATAGGACGACACTTAGACCGGCCATGCTATATGGGAGCGAGTGTTGGGCAACTAAAGTTCAACATATGCATAAGATGAATGTGGCCGAAATGAGGATGTTAAGATGGATGAGTAGTCATACAAGATTGGACAAGATTAGAAATGAACACATCCGACAGAAGGTGCATGTTGCACCAATTGAAGATAAAATACGAGAAGGGCGTTTAAGATGGTTTGGACACGTACGCCGGAGACCCTTAGGTGCTCCAGTTGGAAAATGTGATAGTTTAGTTGTAGAAGGTAAGAAGAGGGGTAGAGGTAGGCCTAGGTTTACGTGGAGAGAGGTGGTGTCTAAGGACCTACGCATGCTAGATATTGAGCCGGATCTTACTTTTGACAGAGCGACATGGAGACAAAGAATTCATATAGCCGACCCCGTCTAGTATAGGATTACCGATCAGTCGGCTAAAAGATTTTCCTTCATTAGCTTAGCTTTGTTTGTAGGGATACTGTTTTTCTTTTAACATCCCAATCTCTCATAGAATTATTTGTTGTTATTATTATTTATTTATGTATTTTTTTATTTTTATTTTATTTCATTTTATTTCAATTTATTTCATTTCATTTTATTTTTATTTTTATTTTTATTTTATTTTTGAGAGCGACATGAAAACAGAGAATCCATATAGCCGACCCCATCTAGTATGGGATTAAGGCTTAGTTGTTGTTGTTGTTGTTGTTGTTGTTGTATTCTTCAATAGCATGAAATTCTTGCTCTACATTTCCCTGTTCCATTCTTCTCTTTGATACTTGCTTACAAGTGGATCTGATAATGGATTTAGTCTATTTCTTAGATACATTCCATTATTGATGCACTGTGGAGTAATATATTTGACAAAATAAATAAAAAATAAAAAAATTCATGTCGTAGTGTCGTGAAACTTGATGAAGTTATCAATGAGAGTGTTTTTTCTCTAGAACATCATGTGATACTTCTAGATTATATTTCGTATAGGATATTTATTGTGTTACTCTTAAACACTAATTTAAGTTTGGTTACTGCTCTTTTTTTTGTGCTTTTTTTACTTCAATTGCATGGAATTCTTGCTCTACATTTCCCTGTTCCATTTTCTCTTAAATACTTGCTTACGAGGAGGATCCGATAATGACTTTTAGTCTATATCTTAGATCTTGGCTGTGGAGTAATATATTTGAAAAGAAAAGTTCATGTTCTAGTGTTCTGAAACTTATGAAGTTATCAATGAGAGTGCTATTTCTCTGGAACATCATGTGATACTTGTAGATCTATATTCCTTATAGGATATTCATTGTGTTACTCTTAGACACTAATTTAAGTTTAGTTACTGCTCTTTTTTCTGTGATTTATACTTCAATTGCATGGAATTCTTGTTCTACATTTTCATATTCCGTTCTTCTCTCAGGCACTTGCTTACAAAAGTATCTGGTAATGGCTTCTAGCTTTTTTTTTTTTTTTTTTTGGTGTATAAGAGCCTAAGTGGTCAGCGTCCACCGGCTAAGTTTCCACCCTGGGCGTGGCGTGGTGCAGGATCGAATCTCAGCTACGCTGAGAAGTGGGCGGTCCCACAGCCTCTCAGCGCATCCTCGAACCCGCGTGGGTGTCGAGGAGCGCGACCAGTTTGCCGCTCGACTATCAAGTCTTTGGCAATGGCTTTAGTCTATTTCTTAAATGCATGCCATTATTGATGCACTGTGGAGTAATGTATATAGTTATAAATTCTCTTCTTTTGGCCCAAGTGGAGAAAATCAAGGCTCATGCACTGGTAAGCTAATTTTATTGGCTGGTGTGGATTATAAGTCCTTTTGGTATTTAGTATTGTAAATTTGGTTCATATATAATGTTAATGTTTATTAAGCTTTCTCAAAGGTGCACTATCTGATTAGAGTTTACTCCTTTTTGAGTAATAAAACAAAACTCTGGAAATAAAAAAAAAAAATTCCAGTTTCAATTCAATATAAGAAACTTGTTAGGGTATATATATATATAAATAATATACGAACTTTATAAAAACACCATACTTGTTATGTATCTCATTGATCAAAGGTCGATTAAAATTCTTTGAAGAAAATATATTGTTTTAGTGTCAATTCTTTTATGAGTTTGTAATTAAATTTGCCCCTCTAATCAGATGCGAACTGATTGATTGATGGTAATTAACAAGTTCTAATTTAATCGTTAGGATTAGTATTTTGAATCGAACTCCAGCATATTTTCTACATATATACAAACTATCATCATGGGCAACTCAATCAAAAGTTCAATTTTATACAACTTTGAATTCCAAAAGTAAACTGGTTCAAATGCCTTTATGATCACCTATTCTTAATCATACCCAAACTTTCCACCGTCTGTATTCATTGGAACTGTCTGCAATTCACTCTCCACTCTATAGAATTATCGAGTTCTATTTTTAGTGTTATTACCATTTGAAAATAATCTCTATAGATTTGATGGAATAAGTATTATGAATTTTACTATGTTTATGTGTAGTCTAAAACATAAGTCTTTTAGTTATAATATATTATTTCTTTTTTTCTTTCTTTTCTCCACTCCATGGTGCTCCATTTTGAGGTTGACCATAATATTTTCTTATAATTCTTAACATAGACCCGTGAAAATAGAGCCAAACTCTTCAGCTCTATGCAAACAAAATCTCTATATATATCGATGCTTGGTAAAGGGATTTTTTTTTCATGTTCTAGTGTCCTGGAACTTGACAAAGTTATCAATGAGAGTGTTAATTTTCTCTGCAGCATCATATTTAATTTAAGTTTGGTAACTTCTCTATTTTTTTTTAGTGCTTTATACTTCAATAGCATTGAATTATTCTCTCAGACGCTTGTGAGATGATCTAGTGATGGCTTTTAGTTCTAGTCTCTCTCTTTAGATGCATCCCATTATCAAAATTATTACATTTTTGAAAATTTTTCATGTTCTAGTGTCTTGAAACTTGTCAAAGTTATCTATTGGAGCAACTCTAGATTCTAATTATTTGTGAGGTGTTATATCTGATTATTTTTGTTTTGATTTTTCAGTTGTCGAGAGTTTTATTGGTAAATGTCAATGATTTCTTTTTGTGATTTAGTCATTTTATTTTATATATTTTCCTTAATTTAAATTAAAAATAACTGAACAAGGTAAGAATGGGATATAATAAAAGTATAATTTTGCTCATATAATTTTTAGAAAATCCAAAAAAAATTGGGTTGGAATTTTGGAATTTTTTTTCCATATATTTATTTTTTTTTTAATTTTTATAGATTTACCTATATTACTAAGTGAGTGTAATTTTAATTTTAAAAGTATCTATCTATCTATATATTTATCGGAGGCTAGGTTACAAATAATTTTAATTTTTAAAAGATTCAAAAAATATTAAATTAGGATTTTGAAATTTTATCAAAATTTTGGATTTTTTTTAATTTTAAAATTTGTCTACGTTACGAAGTTTGAGTATTTTTAATTTGAAAAAAAATACTTATCTCTATATTTATGGGAGTATATCGGTTAAAAAAAAATTCAAAAAAATTAAATTGAGATTTTGAAAATTTATCCAAATTTTAGATTTTTTAAAAAAAAAATTTAAAAAGTCTATCTATATTATTAAGTGGGACTATTTTTAATTTTAAAAAGTGTCTATCTATATATTTATGAGAGTGTATGATTACATATAATTTTAATTTTAAATAAATTGAATAAAACTAGATTGAGTTTTTGAAATTTTCTAAAAAATTTGGATTTTTAATTTTAAAAAAGTCTATCTTATATTATTAATCAAGAATATTTTTACTTTTAAAACTAGTCATTAATTTTAGATTTGCTAAAATTTAAACATTATGGATTGAATTTTAATATATAATAGCAAAATCATCACAATTCTAATAAGTGTTTTTGTTGCATGCACTCATTGAAATCTTCTCGATTAGCTTTCCAGAGAGTTAGTTATATGTAAATATGGATAATTTTGGAGAGCTTAATTTGTTTATTTAATTTTTTAGATTATTCCCTCAAGATTTACTCTCAGTGGAATTTGATATCTAATCAATCCTAGTTCTAACAAAATTAGCAAAAAAAATAGCCGCCAAGCCTATAAACATCAACTCAACTTCATTTGTTTCCCGCTTTACTTTCAACAAACAACAATGTCAGTGCTTTGGTCTTGTTCTTGGGCTTGGTCCGTGTCTCTGCCCCCTCAACCCTTTGGTGATTCATACTCCACTCCATCGCGTCTCCAAGTGCAACGCTTGACTACTATACCATCTTTGATGACAAATACTTGTGCATCCGTTTACCGTTTCCGTAGTACTTGGTTGGCAATGTATCGATTTTGGCCATCCAGTGAAAGAAACACCACGTCAAGCACTTCCGGCGCCGAAGAGAACATAATAGTCCTTGATGTTCCTTTTCATCCCTTCTCTGATTCTGCCTTGGATTCATTGTCTTCTATAATGTCGGGTCTTATCTGGTCTAGATTACATATGGTTTGTCGTAGGGTGGTGCTTCGTGAAATTGCTTATGCTCTTCTTGAAGCGGTACCTCAACTGCTCAACAGCTCTGCTGCATTTGTATTGGTTATTGGTGCAGCGATGTTTAGAACGAATGTGATGCCTCGAGTGATTCCACCTATTACTCTTGCTAATTCAGAAGAATTGTCTTCTGAGGAGTCAGTTGTAGTACAAGAGTCTTTTGATATAGCACCGCAGAATGTTGTTGCTCGGTCTGTGCCAAACATACTTTTGGATAGTTTGAAGACCAAAGTGTACTTTGGAAATGACGCCGAAGCGGAATGTGCTATTTGCAAGGAAGAGTATGTTGGAGGTACTGAGGTCGTCTGTTTGCCATGCTCTCACCGTTTCCATGATAACTGCATCACTCGTTGGCTTCAAGAAAGAGATACATGTCCGATCTGTCGATACCGTTTGCATATGTAGATGTGACAAATTTGGCATGTTCTTGTTTAATAAACCAACCTGGTTGTTCAATTGTTTTTTGTTTTTGTTTTATAAAATGGATGAATCATATTCATTAATTTAGGAGCTGATTGTTCAATTATTAGTTGGTGTTGATTTTTATTATAATTTTTTTTTCTTTTTCAGAATTGCACTATAAGATGAAGATAGAAAAGGATTTGTTAATTATAATTTTTATAAACTAGTTAAATAAGTTTACTTATAATTATTTAATTAGTTAGTTGGATTACAGATATTTGTATATGATCATGTGAGATCTGCTGTGCTAATTATCGGAGGTTATTTTAATCATTAAATAAATAAATAGATAAATAATAACTTTAGTAATAATATTAATATTTTAAATTTATTCCAAATGGTATACAGATAGGTGATTGTTTAATTTGAGTAGAATAAAATAAGATATTTAATTCGATTTAAATATGAGCATCCTCTTTAATTTTATAATCTCCATATATCAATCAGTTTCATTATCTTTATTTATAATTTTATTTGTTTATATACTCATCATAAAGTAAATTAAAGATTCATTCTCTTACTTTATTCTAATGTATGTAAGCAATTTTCTTGACCTAAATTATTGCCATGTTTGATCCCATCTCTCTCTATGTCTAAATTAAAAATCATTTAATATACATATTTGATAAAATTTATATCAACCAAATTAATAATTTTTTTTAAAAATAAATAAATAAATAAAATTATATCAAAATATATAGCCATAGTTAAGACCGAACTCCTTCATTGGATGTCATGAAAGCCTTGAAACTTAAAAAGACATAGAGTGTCATCTACTGCATGAACTCAAGTCAAGTGCCCGGCATTCCTTTGCCGTCTAGGATCACTTGAAATTCTTGTTTAACACTCTCATCTCTTATTCTTCGGCAAACTTTGTCTTTCTCTCCTTTCAAATCTATATATATATATGCACATATGGATATGCAAAGATCATGCAAAGAAGAAAGATATGGCTTCATTTACATTTTATGTTCTAGTTTTGCTCATGATCTTATGTCTTATTGTTCTACTACTAAACCTTACAACGAAGAATGGGAGTAGGAGAAACACTTCAAAGCTTCCGCCGGGAGCCATGGGTTGGCCTTTCATCGGAGAAATCTTCGCTTTTAAGAGACATCGCCGAGCAGGTTCAATGGGAGAATTCCTTGAGCATCACATCGCTAGGTGTGTTTCTTTTCTTTTTAATAAAAATGGATAAATCATATTTTTATTTCATTTGATTTCAAAATTTAAGTACATCTCATGTAGCTTAGATACATAAAGATAGAAGAAAATTTAGCTTTCTGTGTCCTACTCTTTGGGTCTTCTCAAGTCTCCTCCCCAACTTGTGTATTGTCCTCGAGACTAAAAATACGTTAAAAATACCAAATTTTGTGGTAAACCCCTGCCGAAGAGACCTCCAAAATATTTTATTCAAGATATTTTAATTTGTAATATGATGTTTTGACATTTTATTCAATCAATAAATATATAAGATATTTCTCTTCCCGGTTTAATTTGTGAGTATTTTGTTAATTTCTTTCAAACCTATCAGCCATGTACAAATCAATCAAAGCAGTATAGTAGGCTGTTACAAATACATTATGGGTAAACAACATAAATAGTTACATAATTATTAGTGGGATCTATTTTGATCACTCACTTAAAAAAGTTACAATTCGGTTACTTAAGTTTAAGATTTTGGTTTTTTAGGTCACTTTCCATGACTACGTGGTGTTAGCTAGCTTGAGCTAACATGTGGCACTGCCACATGGCATACTTTTAAATCATAACAACATGAATAGTCACCTAACTATTAGTGGATTTCTATTTTGGTCACTCACCTAAAAAAATTATCACCTACAAAAAGAATATAAAAGAATTACATAAAATAGACATTCATATTTGGAACACTTGAACAAAAATGGTAATTTCTTTCCAACTAATTATATGTGTTTCCAAAATTACAAAATTTTTGTAGTTTGATATTGTAATCCTCAAAGATAAATTGGATAATGTTCCCAACTAATTATGTGATTCTAAAATTTTAAAAAAACTTATGTATACTGTGAAATAATTAGCTAAGTTTGTCTTTGGGAAGTATTTTTTTTAGAATCATGTAACTAGTTGCGAACATTGTCCATTTTGTCTTTTAGGATTACAATATCAAACTGCAAATTGTAATTTTGTAAACAAATGACATATAATTAGTTAGAAAAATTACTATTTTTGTACAAGTGTTCCAAATATGAATGTCTATTTCATACAATTCTGCATATACTCTTTTTTTAGGTGACTGAATTGTAACTTTTTTTAGGTGAGTGATCAAAATAGAAATCTACTAATAGTTAGGTAACTATTCATGTTATTATGACGAAAATGTATGCCTGTGGCGTGAGCCATATCATTTCACAGATTAACACTTTGTGAGAAGACAGGTGACCAGAAAAACCAAAATCTTAAACTTAAGTGACCGAATCGTAACTTTTTTTAAATGAGTGACCAAAATAGAAACCTAGTAACAGTTAGTTGACTATTTATGTTGTTTACCCATTCATTAAAATCCCATCATCTCTTCTAAGCATTATTTATTTATTTATAAATGTAGACAAGCTATTAGAAGCACACCGTAGGCGTGGTTTGAACACTCACTATCTTAGTACTAAAATGAGTTAATTACCAATTTTCTTTTCCATGTGAATGTTGGTTTCTCCAGTGTTATCACAAAGAAATATAAATATATATAAAGATGTAGTGATTAGAAATGGAACATCTTAGCTCTTGTTGTGTAATGCTTGCAGTTTTGGCAAAATCTTCATGACAAATCTACTAGGGAAGCCAGTGATCATCTCAGCAGATCAGGAGTTAAATCGCTTCATACTGAAGAACGATATGCGATTATTCGAGCCGGGTGGCCAAGTTCTTTCCTCCATGTATTAGGTAAACATTCAATATCCGTTGAAGTTGGAGATGCACACAAAGCGCGCATGAGATCCATCGTCGTCAACTTCTTGAGCAACGAGAGGCTCCGAACAGTGTTCCTACAACATTCTAACCGAGTTGCTTCTTTGCTTTTGAGCTCATTGGAGGAGAACTCAATCATCTCTGCAAAAGATGTTTCATTGAAGGTATATATGTTATGCATACATGTTTGCAATCTATGAATTTTCAAGTTAATATATAAATATATAGTAGCTAATTATTGATGAAGATGATGATGATATCTTTGCAGTTTCCTTTCTATGTAATGGTGAAGGAGATCTTTAGCATGTCTCCTGAAGAGCCTGAGAATGATAAGCTCATGAGAGAATATGACACACTTGTTAGAGGAATTGCATCTATTCCTTGGAATTTACCAGGAAGTCAATATCAGCAGGCCTTAGAGGTATATATAGAGGCTTACATATACTTAAGTTATCTTTTTTTTTCTTTTTTTTTTGACAAAAAGAGCTGCTAGCTATTAAGTCAAAGTCAAAGATATACATAGTCCTTATGTGGGAGGTGGAGGTGGAATACGCATGTAGTAAGCGAGAAAGTTAAAATTTCATTTATCATTTTGTTAAATGCATTTCAAAAGAATCTTATAGCTGATTCGAACTTCATGACCTCAATTTAGATGAAACACTTAGTGGGAACCTGAGTACCAATAAATATGCCCCAAGGGTCATTGGTTATACTTAAGTTATCTTAGAAGAACATGATTAATGTGTTAATTAATTTCTTGTTGTTTATTAACTAATGAAGTCAAGGAAAGAGATATTCAAAGTGTTTGAGCAAAGAATGAAAGAGAGGAGAGGAGAGAAAAAAGGTGATGATCTTCTTGGTTGGGTCATGAAGAACACTGAGTACTCAAAAGAGCAAATGTTTGACTTCATTTTGCACACACTCTTTGCTGGTCATGACACCACCTCAAGAGCCATTTTCTTGATGATTTACTTTCTTGAAGGTTGTCCTCAAGCAATTCAACAGCTCAGAGTAAGTATATGTATAATTAAGATTTATTGAGGATGAATATTCTTACATATTGAAGTCAAGAAAAATGTATATATATATGCTCACTCACAGGAAGAGCATCTTCAAGTTTCAAGACTTAAGAATCAGAAAGGAAAGAGTAGCTTGACATGGGACGACTACAAGACAATGGAGTTCACAAAATGCGTAAGTTTAACTATCTGTTTGCCAACTTTCTATCTCATGCCTGGATGTTGATTTGTATTGGTAACTACATGAAGGTTATCAATGAGACTCTTAGGCTTGGCAATATTGCTGGATTTGTCCAAAAGAAAGCAAAGATGGATGTTCAATATGGAGGTATATACATATGTGTGTGTGTGTGTGTTTATTAATTCATAAAAATCAAGAAATTTATAAGGCATGAATTTATGAACATATATTCTTTGTTCTTGTTAAGATTATGTGATTCCTCAAGGTGGTTGTATCATAGCAAGCTTCACAGCAGTTCATTTAGATCCTTCTCTTTATGAGAACCCAAACTCTTTCGATCCTTGGAGATGGATGGTTAGACTTATACTGAACTTTATATATAGTTTATAATTGATCGAGTAGAATATTAATAGCTCTTTAATCTGTGAAAGTGTTCTTATTTTTTAGGGTTCATGTCGGGCAAATAAAAGGATTGATCACTTCATGGCATTTGGTGGAGGTCCAAGACTATGTCCAGGGGCAGAGCTTCTTGCAAAAGGTTGGAGATGGCAGTGTTTATTCACCATCTGATACTGAGTTACAATTGGGAGTTGGTTGAGCCTGACCACCCTATGCATGTCCCTGCAATCCACTTCTTCAAAGGGTTACCCATAAAAGTTCAAGCATTAATTAGTACTCCCTGAATCATTGATGACATTGTGAGATAGTAACAGGATTTTTCAGTTTAATTTCCGGGTTCGTATCATTGCACATGTGTGTATGTCGAATATTTTATAATGTTCTTGATATACATATGGTATGCATGTCATTTTGAAGAGGTGGCTTATGTTCTTGTGTTGATTATGTCTTAAAATATATCTTTGCTTTTGCCATATTAGTATTTGTTATATCCATTTACTAAACCCTCAACTAAAGTATTTTGTGCTGTAGCGTAATAACAGTTATATACATATACTTAGTTGATCGAGGATATCATAGAAGACTTTTTCAAAATAGCGCCCAATAAGTACCTCGGTCGATACCCTACACTCTCCATATCCTTCTAAATTAGTTCCATGGAAGTATATATGCTCAGCAAGCATGTTAAAGTGGAGGTGGTGGTGATCCCAACTCCATATTATCATAAATGATTAAAGTAGACATGGAGAAAGCTTATGATCTTATGAAGTGGGAAGCCGTCACTACCGTACTTCAAAAAATGAACTTTCCAACTGAATGGGTTTACTGGGTTAGGGCTTGCATTGAAACCCTACAATAGAGATGGAGATGATCAGAGAGAGATTCAACTGAGCAGGCCTTCAATGGCGGTTCCTCTCTTCAAATATACAATCTCAAGTGTATTACAAAAACCCTAAATGTGTATATATACAAAAGACTTTATGTAATCGGATTTGGGTTAAACTTTCAACCTGGCCGACCCGTTAACACTTCAGACAACACTACCCCTCAAGTTGGTGCATATATATCACACATGCCCAACTTGGATACAAATTGTGAGAACACATGCCCCGCACTGCTTTGGTGAGTATGTCTACTAACTGGTTCTACTGCTTACGATTGGTGGAACTACAATGATTTTCTCATCGATCTTTTCTTTGATGAAGAACGGTTCGGCGAGGTTTTGTTCGGTCATGTTGAACTGGTTTATGTGCAATGTTACGAGCTGCTTGATTGTCACAAAAGAACTTTATTGGTTCAGTGTTTTCGACACCTAGGTCCTTCAACAGGTTTCTTAATCCATAAAACTTCACAAATTCCCAATGCCATACCATGATATTCGGCCTCTGCACTAAAGCGAGCAACCACATTTTGCTTCTTGCTCCTCCATGTGACCAAATTACCTCCCACAAAAGTAAAGTAGCCTGATGTAGAATGCCGATCATTAATCGCTCTTGCCCAATCTGCATCCGTATATCCCTCAACTCTGAGATGGTTTTTCTTCCTTAATAGTATCCCTTTTCCTGGATTTCATTTGAGATATCGCAGTATCTTCATCACTACATTTATGTGTTGTTCACCAGGATTATGCATGAACTAGCTAACCACTCCCAAGTCCCAAGGCATGTGCCAGTGTAAAATCCAAGATTTTTATTGAATAAAAAGTGATTTAAAATTCTCCTCTATTTAATTTCTAATTAATTTTGCTAAAAGGGCAATATAGGGATTAGTAAAAGTCCCAAGGGCATTCTAGTAAAAATGGGCATGAATAAAATCATAATTGATTTAGTTAAATTTGGAAATAGCCAATTTCATTAAATATGGAAAAGCCTCTAGATATTTATTGATTTGAACCAAGATGGAAAAAGGATTTGAAGGAAAATTCTAAAATCCTATGATTTAATTAATCAAAAAGGAAAGGGAGAAATCAAGTGATTTAATTGATTAAATTTAAATAGTTTGCCAAGGACTTAAAAGGAATTTTATAAAGATTGAGGGCTACATAGTAAAAGAAGTTGTCTCTGGTAAGGACGTAAATGTAATACAGAAAGGACAATGGACTTAAGAGAAAATTCTCTCTCTCTCACCAAAAGCAGGGACCCAATTATGATTTTGGGAAGTTGGGGGTCTTTTGTGGAGAAGGACCAGAGAAGCTGTATAAAGAAGGAACAAACGGTCAGGATTGAAGGATCGGGAAAAATACAGATCGCAAGGCACCGATCTCACCCTCCATTTTGGCAAAGATAGCAAGCAAACGTAAGCCCTTACCGTGCAGGTAGATCTTAGCCGCGCAATTGATCGAGAGATGATCACGATGCTATGAAGCTTCTCTTACCGTCAGCGCGCCATCGCCCGTGATCTCCTGCAACCATGAATGGAAAGCTTCTGACGAGGGATTTACATGGAAGGAGGGTGACTACCATATGCGTCGGATTCCCTCGTTAGCGGGATTGAAGTTGGCCGGGAGTTCTATAAGAAGGGTTTGTCCCTTCGATTGTCACAGTGCCATCATCCGAGAAGGAAGAGGACTTGAGGGTGCCACGGCACGAGCATCATGCGGAAGGGCCGGAGAGAAGAAGTGAGACATCTACAAGAGCCTCCCCGGAGCACCACCAAGCCCAGGACCTCTCTCAGAGACCCTCGCGCCACTAGCCACCGCGGTGAGTACCAACTCTCTGTTTTATTTCCCGACGAGCATACATAATAGGCCGTTAGCTAGGATGATGGACGTTGGGAGAGCAGCCGGATTTCCTTGCCGATGGTGTTGAAGGACTAGATGACGGGAGACAGGCCGCGAGCGGCCATGCTCCGGCAAGGGAGGAGGAGGTCTGCGCTCCTTCTCTCCAGGCGGCACCCACGGTGTACAAAAGCTTCATTAGGCGTTGGAGATGGTGGTGGGAGGCCGCTGACCGGCCACGGCATTGCCGGAGATCGCTACAGGTGTCCGGAGCGTCGCTCCCTCCTCCGTCGAGTCCCGGCCTGAGAAGAGAGGGAGAGAAGACGAAGATGAGAGGGAAAGAGAAACAGTAAAGAAATTAGTTAATTTTTTATGATTAATTCGTTGTTAACTAAATCAATATGTTACATTAATCAATTAGTTTATTATGTAATAACTAATTGATTAGTAAGATAATTAATTAAAGATTAATTAACTTGGGGTGATTAATTGACTAAATTAGCTAACTGGTTGATTTGTTGGAAGCTGATTAGTGAACTAATTAGAAGGTCTCACTAACCAATTAGTTTGATAGCTAAATTGATGAATAAGCTAGCCAACTTGGAATTTATCAAGTGAGAAAATTAATTAACTAATTGGTTAGTTGAATAATTAATAACAACTAATTGGATAATTAGTTAGCTAGTCAATTGTCTAAATGGGTTTAGACTAAGCAAAAGGTTAGTTGATTTGGATTAGTCAACTTAAATGAATTGGATTGATTTAAAATGAGGAATTGATTAAAGATAGTCAATTTAGCAAGATCGAGTCCGAATCTAGATTCAAGTCACTTGGCTTGATCAAACTCGATTAAGTCTAGGATTTGGGCCAAACAAGAATGGGTTGGGTCTAGTCAAGTACAAAGAATGGCTAGTCAAGAAAAGAAAATAAATAAATAAAAAGGAAAATGGAAGGGGGTTGTAGGAGAGGGGTTTTGAACTAGAGACCCCTCTCATGGGCTTTGTAAGCTTTAACCACCAGAGCCCAACTTCTTTTGTGATAAGAGGGATCTGTAAAATTTATATAAGCTAGACTAATCCAATTTTAGAAATTGGAAATAATTAAGCATAGTCATTTAAGGTAAAATGACACAGGAACATGGGGAAGGCTCGCAAGTTGGACTTGGACCGTTAGAGCATGCATCGTAATTGTCATACTCTTAGACATGCATACTTATCTAAGATAGTATAAACTTCACCAGATTTTTGGCGTGGATGCGTGGAAGTCCCGTGGAGTCTGAGACTTTGTGACTTTAGGTAAAGTACACTTGCCTTGTTCCTCTCTTGGAGATTTTATTGACATGTCTTTATTGTGACATATTGCCTTGTATTCATACATGCTTCCATGATTTGTTGAAATCTATATTTAGCATGTTCGATTATTTGGGATGTTGGGATCCTACTTGTTACATTCTTGGCCGGATTGATGGGCGGGTGAGCTCCTTTTCAGCGGACGTTGAGGGCCAGGACACCACGATGTTCTGGCATTGCCATGCTAGAGGATCGATACTCGGTTGTCACGCCCATCGGTGGGGATGATTCATTTGGCCGTGTCGACATCGCGTAGAGGTGGCGCTACCGGCATATGACGAGGACCGTAGCAACCGGATGGTCATTTTCTCAACGAGGTTAGATTGATGAGTGCTTGTTGGGGAGACATTTGAGGAGCTTCCATTGGAACTTATAGCTAGGAGTCGTTATCTTGTTTGTTTTGTGATAGACTCTAGGGATTGTTTTGAGGCGTGCCCAGCTTGATTTTGATATTCATGATTTATTGATATCATATTTTCTTGAACCCCCGCAGTACTTTACTGGAGCTTTCCATTCAAAGCTCATGCACTTGTTTTCTTCACGTTTCTGAGATCCCTTAGGACACTGATGCAGCGAGAGCCGCGATCGTGGGTTGGGTGGATTGCAGAGGTCCGAGGACCTTGTTTTCATTTCTTGTTCTGAGTGAGACATTTTATTCTGTAGGACCCTTACAGGGCCTAGTATTTGTAGGGTATATGAACCCTTATTATTATTTCCGCCGAACTCTGTTATTTTAAATAAATTATGTTGTTTATTTGCATTATCTGCTTTACTCACTTAGGCCTTGTATCCGAGTGGGGCATGTCTCTACTCGAGTAATGCGGCCGATGCACACGTGCGAGGTCCGGGATGGGTCGAGCGTTCTGACAGTTAGGTCTAGTGTGCGCCAAGTATATTAGCCTGCCAACCAACCTCTGATATCTCCCTTTGTCCACTAGTACCTGGTTTGGATCCACTCCAAGCTTCAGGCCTTCCTCCAATGGCGTATCAACTGGTTGACAACCTGACATACCTGTCTCCAATAACAAATCTAACATGTATTTTCTTTGGGACAAGAAAATTTCAAATTTACGTCTGGAGACTTCATTCCCTAAAAAATACTTCAGAGAGCCTAGGTTCTTCATTTCAAACTCTGTTGATAAGTACTTTTGAAGTGCCAATTGTTCTTTTGCATCATTTCCTGTAACCACTATATATCGTCAACATATTGATGAGAGCTATGATTTTTGCTTTCTTTTCGTTTTATAAAAGAGTATGAGTGCGAGTTACTCTGCCCATATCCAAACCTTCTCATAGCATCACGTGAATCTACTAAGCCAAGCTCTCATAGACTATTTGAGTCCATATAAGGACTTATGTAGCCTATAAACCTTCTTGTTTTGAGAGGTTTGAACATACGTATCCTAGTAGCAAGTCCATATACACTTCCTCAGCTAAGCCTCCATGTAGGAAGGCATTCTTTACATTTAGTTGATGTAAGAGCGAGTCCAGGTTGGTTGCTAGAGACAACGATTAGCATTATGGTGTTGATCTTGGCTACGGGCGCAAACGTCTCCATGTAGTCGATCCCATATGTCTGTGAGTATCCCTTCGCCACCAATCTTGTTTGTAACGGTTAATGGTACCATCTGCTCTGTACTTCACAAAATAAACCCATCTATACCCCACTGGCTTCTTACCAACTGGCAAGTCAACTATCTTCCAGGTGGCATTCTTCTTTAGTGAGCTTAACTCCTCATTCATTGTTTCCTGCCATTTGGGGAACCAAAGCTTCCTGCAAACTGTTAGGAATAGATATAGTGGATAATTGATAGGCAAATGACTTATTTTATTCCGATAGGTGGTGGTAGATATATAGTTACTCATAGGATATTTCACATTATTTTTGGGGATCAAGCTTCGTATGTGGGTTTAGCTATACCTCGATTATGGCGTGGAGGGAGACGTTGTGGTAAAATTTGGATATCAGTCTGAAGACGATTGGTTATCATTGGCACAACTTGTTGGCAACTCTGATGATTCTTCAATTTGCAGGTCATTGGTTATCATCAGTGACTCCTATGTCATTGGCTCCTTTGGTTCGGCTACATTCTGTGTGGCATCACCATTTGTCTCCAATATCTCATTCGATATATCAACAAGATCTATAGTGATTGTGTTGTGAACTTCTTCACTATAGTCCTGAGCATGAACTTCTTGCCTCCTCTCCCCTAAAGTGCAGGTTCGGTGGTAAATAATACATATCACACTCAAGGAAGGTCACATCCATAGTAACAATCATCTTCCTAGAAGGCGAGTGATAACAACGGTACCCTTTTTGGTGTAAGGCATATCCAACAATCATGCACTTCAGAGCACGAGGTTCTAACTTGCTTCGTTGGTGGGAATGAAGATGAACAAAGGCGGTAGCATCCAAAAACGAGAGGAGGCAAATTAGAACTAGGTGGTGTATGCAATAAGAGAGGAGAGTGCGGCATGAAGAGACTTTTGGGAGACTAACTTGTGAAGTTAGGGAGAAGAACAACAATGTGGGCATTTTTGTAATTTTCAAAGTTTTTAACTAGGTCAATAAACTCTTAGGTGACGTGACATTTGAAAAAAAAGGGTCTTTTAAGGATATGAAAAATATCAGGAGTTTTTTGAGAAGTTACAAAATTATCAAGGTTTTTTTTTTAAAAAAAATCCTCTTATTTTATTTGTTAAAATGGCCTGATAAATCATCTTTTAAAAAACCTTTTAACTATAAAAAAACTGATTTTAATAATTTCTCCCATAGTTATCAGAAACGGATGGGATATTAAATAGTTAAGGTCCCAGATCACTAGTTTATCGATTCAATCGTCTGGTCAATTGGGTCAATGTCGGGTCAATATAAATAGGAAAAATTATTTTTAGGTCCTGAAAGTTTGCAAACTTCCCAGACAGTCCCTCTGACAAAACAGTTTCCCAGACAGTCCCTCATTTCTGGTTTAGTTACTTTTTGGTTCTCGAGCGTAACTCTGTCAGTGACTCCAGCCGTTAATACCCATTTTGCCCCCAACTAAGCTACTCTGTTTTCCCGCCAAATCAAAAGAAAAGAGTTCAAACATAACTTTAAGCCATCACTTCACCACTTTTTACAATCTTTTCACTGACTTTTTGTACTTCGTGCCCAGCTTTTTCAGAACTTCTTCTTCCTTTGTTCTTTTTTGTTCTCTTTTGTTCCCTCTTGTTTCCATTTGATAGAGAGAAACTTGTCTCTTCTATCATCTATTCCTCCCTTAACCGGCGAGTTCAGTGACCTTCTCTTCCTCGGAGAGTCACCTTCCAAGGCTAGTCGAAGAAACATTCACTTTTTCCGTGAGTTCCTTTCTCATTTTTTCGAAAAGAGTTTTTCCGTATCAGTTTAAAACTATGCCAGTATATAAGGCACTCTCGTTGCTTTGGTCATATCTGAGACCTTTTGTGCGATGCGCCGGATATAAAGGGAGAGGGCGAGTTTTGCGGTTCTGATGTTGAGTTCGTAGGGTGTCAATACTAAACGAGATATATATAGCGGCAGGGTCTTGAAGTTTCCGTGTAAAGGTTAGGTTTGTATGTAGCCGGATGCACACCAGCTTGTTTGCCTAATTGAAATGGAGGTGAACTTTCGGTGTATGTGCCACGTATATCACATGTTCCATCGGCCGTCGACCTTATTATCGATACCTTTGAAGATGCGGTTGATGGGCCCTCAAGCTCCTAATTACCATCGTAAATAATATGCCTTTTTTTTGTTGAACCAACCTACCCGCCAGTATGTCCACGTGATCCTTCTTGTATTTCATGTATTTCATGTTTCCGCTTAAACTTATGCGTTCACGTTTAATATAGTTAGTTTCCGTTTAACAATGTAACTTTCCGCTTAACAATACCGGTTTCCACTTATTGTCGTGTAATATACGTTGTTTTTGTTTAATATTTTGACTTTCCGAATAATATATCCTAATCTCATTTGTGATATATATACACCAACAGGAGGGATTCGTACTCGGAGAGCATATCGTTTAGCCGAGGCACAATTCCATTCCAGCAAGGATCTACGGGGGCATTAGCCATTTCTACTAAACCGGATAGTACTGAAATTGTGTCGTTGAGAGTAGGTGACCAGTTTAGTTACAGTGACCACTTCAAGGAAGCACTTCGCAATTTCGCTATCAATCGAAATTTTGACTTCAACTTCATAAAGAATGATAAGAAGAGAGTGACTGTCTAATGCGCCGCAGTGGATTGCCAGTGGCGTGTCCACGCATCGACAGAAGATAATCATACAACATTTACAATCAAAATGATGCATCCCACACATACATGTGATGGCGATATCGGTACGACGTCGCATCCGAAAGCATTGAAGAAATGGGTCAGTGCTCGTGTGGTGCAGAAGCTGAAGGACCACCCTCTGTACAGAGCTATTGACATTCAGCGGGATATGTTGCGAGATCATGGTGTCAATTTGCCGTGTAAGTAGGCTTGGTTGGGGAAAGAGGTGGCCAAGGGTATTCTTCATGGTAGTGAGGTGGTCAGCTATGACTTGTTAGTATGGTACGCAAACAAGGTGATGGAAATGAACCCTAGTAGCATTGCCATCGTTGATGAGGACGGTGAGCGGTTTAGACGCGCATTTTTCTCATTTCGTGCCTGTGTTGACGATTTCAAGAGAGGTTGCAGGCTATTACTTTTCGTTGATGGCACTCATTTACTTGGAAAATACAGGGGTACGTTATTGGGAGCAACGGGCAAAGATGGGAACGAGGGCTACTTTCATGTTGCGTTTGCTGTCGTTGATAATAAAACCGACGCCAACTGGACATGGTTCCTGTCAAAACTCGGCGATGCCATTTACGGGGATGACGACTATGGCAAGATTATTACATTCGTATCGGACAGGTCAAAGGGCCTTATCAACGCCGTCGCAAATGTTTTCCCTTCTGCCCCGCATGCATATTGCTTGCGACACTTGGAAGCAAACTTCATGAAGGGAAATGTTAGGCTTGGGAAATCTCTGAAGGATGTGTGTTGGTCCATATTTGTCAGGATCGCTAACGCATGTACTGTAAAGGAATACGATGTGGCAGTCAACGACCTACTTGCTGCATCAGCTGATGGACATCGTTGGCTACTTCAAAAATCCGATGTTTCTCATTGGTCAAACTATATGTTCAAAGGCGACAGATGGGGAGAGATGTATTCCAACGTAGCAGAGTCATTCGATGCCTAGATTAAGGAGGCACATCATCTCCCCGTAACGAATATGGTCGATTCAATAAGGTAAGATAGATTCGTTTAATATATCACTTTATCGTTTACTTTATTTGGTTTCCTTTTAATATACTGATTTACAGTTTACTATAACATTTTTCTAGTTAAAATAATTTGTTTTCATTTATTATTTCATGTTCCGTTTAATATAATTTGTTCCTAATTATTTTCAAGCTTTTCCGTGTAATATAACAAGTCTCTACTTAATATCTTTTCTTTTTGCTTCGTCACTGCTTTCTTTTACCCAACAAAGGTTCAAGCTCATGGTCATGCTTTGTAACCGCCATGAGAATTCTCGAAAATGGGAAACCCACTTATGCCCTAAAATACACAATAAGTTGGAGGAAATTGTTGAAAAAAGTCGCAACCTACTTGTTGGCCGTTCATACGGAGATCATTTCGAGGTTGTAGACGAGAACAACCACTCTGCTAGTCTGCTCTCAAAGATATGCATATGCCGAAGGTGGCAGGTGTACGGCCTACCATGCAAACACGCATGTGCTGCAATAATGCTAACGGACACAAGTGTACATCGGTATGTTGATAACTACTTCACAGTTGAAGCTTACCGGCTAGCGTATGCCGAAGCTATTTTTCCCGTCCCAGATGATGACAAGCTAACTGATTCAAACCGCGAACTACTTCTTCGACCACCATGCAGAAAAAGGCCGTCGGGTCGTCCAAGATGGAAGAGGATAGAATCACAGGAATCTGATGTGTGTGAGTTACGCTGTAGTCACTGCCATGAGGCTGGCCACAATCGGAGATCTTGTAATGCACTGATTGCTGACTAATAGAGGATAATTTATCAGGGAAAAGAAAGGAAACGCACGAGTGTTAAACGTTATTACTTTCTAGTGTGAAAGAACAATACGTAATTACTCTAACGCTTATTGTATTTCGTGCGTTTCTTGTTTTCGCTTGAATTATATGTTTTCGTTTAGTTATACTGGTTTCTTCTTACTATCCATGTTTTCCGTTTAACATTATGACTTTTCGTTTAATATTTCAATTGGTTGGGAAAAGAGGTGGCCATCTCATTCTCCCAAGGATGATGCTTTGGTCCCCTTCGGGTCGCATCAATTTAATTCTCTTCAATGCCTTTTCCGCTTACGAGGCTCTGGCGCTTCTATCAATTGGTTGAATGTAGCCGGACGAAATTATAACCAAACTTACCTAAGATACTTTACCCAAAGAAAATTGCCTCAATCCTCTTGCGTCGCCTCAATCCTCTCACGTCGCGTCAATTCTCTCGCATCGTCTTGATCGTCGTGCGACCTCCTTCACTTTTTAAATAGCCCTCCATAGGGGCACAACCTCCTCACTCTTTCCCTCTACACGAATGGATCCTCACAGGCTTCGCAAATCTCTAAGAGAAATCGTCACAGGACCTCCACCGAACTCAAGCTCATCAGAAGTCCAAGAGATGTCCAAGACGGCGTTGAAGGAAGAGGAGCCACCTGCCTAACATTCCACCCTGAAAAGGATCAGGGATGATGTCGTAGCCTTATACAAATGATCGGTACTCTTTCGCATGGATATTCGTCGCGCTATGGAGAACTACCAACTTTCTGAGGAGAACATGGCCTGCGAGCGTGAGATCGTCGCCCGTACAATCTCCGAGTTTAAGGAATTCGACGACTTCCAACGTTTCTTCTGTATGGTGGGACGAAAAGGTATCGAGGAAGGGTTCAAAATCTTCCAAGATATCTCTCGTCGTCATCCTGATCTCGACTTGACTCAAATGGATTTCACCCAAGCCCTTCAGTATCTTCCTCCCAGTTCATCGGGAGAAGATCTTTGATTGAAAAGAATATTCTTTAGCTGGCTGGTCTTGGACCCCTTCATTATGCTTTTTTTTCTTGTGTTGTTTAAATTTTCGTCCTTTTTGTTTTGTTGGTGTTATCTGCACTTTTATGTTTGTTTTGTTATATTTGAACGTTAATTAATGTCATTATATTTTCTTCTTCTTATCCATTTGTGGATTGTGGTTACACACTACGATTGTCATGCTCCCGTTTAATATAATTAGTTACCATTTAACATATTATTTTTATGTTTAATATCTCAAGTTCCCATTTAAAATATAACTTTTCCATTTAATATATAAAGTTCCCATTTAATATATAACATTTACCTTTAATATCTTACGTTCCCGTTTAATATATCAAGTTGGTCTCTAGTATTCAATACTTTCTAACAACATAATAATCATGTCCATTGGAAGCGTTAATGTTTGTTAAATGGAAATCTAAATTTAACACGACTTTTGATCAGCTGGTTTGCCCGCTTCAGATTCCCCACCGCTCCGCCTGATGCCTTCCATTAATATCTGTGCGACGAAGCGCAAACGTAACAGCGGTACGTCGGTGTGGGGGAGGTGGAGTTTCTCATCATTAAGGATCTGCTCTATGAACCGCATTACATAGATTGGGTATTTAACGGTCCCCGCCTTCTGTTGCGGGCAGTTATGGTCAGTTATAAGTGGGTATGCTTGCGTTTCGCAATCTCTCAATTCGATTTGGATGCAGTCGTCGAAGAGTCGCCGCTGATATAAGAATAAGGACCATTTAGAAAAATCTAAAGAAAATTAAAAAAATAAAGTTAATCGTGTTTTACCATTTCTCGGGCGTTTGCTTCGTATATAGCACTTTTCAATGAGGAGTAGTAAACATACTGCTTCTTCTTCTTGTCTAGAATGACGATATGGTAATGCTTATTTAGGATTATGGGCAAAATAACCAACTCCACTTCGTTAAATGCATGGACGGCGTCCTTCATTATTGTAAGGGCAACATCTCCGAAAGCCAGTTAGCCCGATGCTCGGAAGAGCCCGCGGTCTCTAGTATTGTGGCCGTTCTTGTAAGGGTAGGGAGATTTGGCCATAGATTCAAGGATGATCAGTACATACACATCCATGATATCGTCGATAGCCATTGTCTTACTGTCCAACAGCGTATACAGATGGTACCGAGTGGTGTATGCCCACTCTTCTTACAAATGATGGTCCTGAATAGTGAAAAGTTGAATATTAAGTGTGATATTAAACGGGAACTAAGTTTAATAAACGCAAACGCCGAGACATTAAATGAATACACTATCTCTTAAATGACAAATTAATATATTTAACAGAAATACGTAATATTAAATGACCAATTACTATTCTAAGCAAAACTCTAAATATTAAACGAGTACTCTGTATATTAAATGGAAAACTTACTTGTCGATTCTGCAATTGAGATACATCCCAATTGCTGCTTTCTCTAGATTAGTAAGCTACATAAAACCGAGAGGATTTTTAATTTTTGGTATAAAGTTTGTCTTAACTGGCATTGTGTTCTCATTTACCATTAAATTCTCCACCGTGATCTCATCTTCTCTCTACGGTTCAGTGACTGGGTGGGCGATCATTGGTGCCTCAAAGACAGTTGTCGGTTCAGGATCTGAGGCACCCGACAGATCTGCAGAGGTGGCCGATGGTTCATTGATGACAGAGGGCGGTTCAGAGGTTTGTAATTCAGCGACGGTTGTCGACAGTCGTTGGTCGGCGGTCGCTGGTGCCAACGTAATATTGGTGTTTTCATGGTCTGAGGCAACCAACATATCTGCATGGTCGGTGGGTGGTTCAGTAGTGGCAGTGACCGGTTCAGAAGTTGGTGGTTCAGCGACGGGGTCGACTGTCGCTGGTCATGGGTCGCTGCGGTGGGTGCAGGGTTTGGGGCAGTGGGCGTCAAGTTCTTCATCTGTGTCAGTGATTCAATTACGCTGCCAAGTGTGACCATGTAGTCGTCGCTGTCATCTTCAACATTGGCTGACACAGATGGACTTCGCTTAACATTTGCAGCTTTTTTGACCTTGCCTGATTTCCTCTTTGGTATTTTCTCTTCGGGAAGAGGGGCCATCGCAGTTTGAGACCGGGTTACTGGCTTCTGGGACCGACAACGGGGCCCGCATGTGATTGTCTTTGACCGCTTCCCTACAATTGGGGATGATAGCGATGGTGCAGCCGTCGTCTCGATTACTGGCGTCGCCGTCGCCATCTTTGATACTGGCGCCGCCACCATCTCCGATACCGGCCCCTCTGTTGTCTCCGATACCTCTGGCTTCGGAGCCGGTGGTTCAACGACCCGCCTCTGTCCCTCCATTTTGTCAAGTCGGGACTTGATGCTGGCAACATCTCTTAAAAGAACTTAAGTGCCTTCTTAAGGTGTGTTGCAGTATCATCATCCTTTGGCCTCCTTGTCGGAGTTTCTGTAGAAGGACGACGGCGGGTAGTACGCGGGGGGCTGCTGGACTTGGAGCATTCGCGGACACTTTTTTGTGCACTGTCTGTCGCTCCCTTAGCACCCTTGCCACGGGATGGGGGCGTAGTGGCATCTTTTTCCTTCTTTTCCGGTCTGGGCCCATGATCGTCTTGCCTCACGGCTCCTACGTTGTCTTCTTCCTCCGATGTGACGGGGACAAGCTCGGAACACTGTAAAGAATCAAAATGTGCCTTATGTTAAACGTGAACGCTAGATATTAACCCCAATCCAATAATGTTAAAGAGGAATTCGTTATATTAAACGAACCGTACTTTTGTAAACATAAACTCAATATGTTAAGTGAAAATAAACTATGTTAAACGGGAAGTGTTTATATTAAACAATAATATATCATCCTACATGAGAACTTTCAATTTTAAAGAAAAAGCTGGAGTACCTCCTTTCCATCGAGCGATTTTAGCAGGGGACCAAGGGAGGCTTGCTTTCTGAAGCTGTTCTCCCCATAGCTGAAGATCCTTGGTGTCCTCCCATAGTGCACCTTTTTCCCGGTCCCAATGACCTCATAGAACCAAATGTTGAGGGCGACAATGCATCCTCTTAGATATCCAATTTGTACAGTCTCATCGGATTCCCTGGACTAAACGAGTGCAGCTAGCTATCTTCGGGACGTCATCCATAAGCCACTTATGAGTGGCTGCGCCTGCGTAGCGGTTTTAGTGCCGACTAGCTTGTTCGCGTAGTCTGCAATCTAGTTACGAAACACACATGAGGTGCTTGGGAAGAGCATTGTTCCAAGGAGGTACACTAGCAGCAGCTTGGCAAAGTTTTCTTCTTTCCCTCTTTTCTTCTAAACAAGTTGGAGAAGATTTTTTTTTATGGCATCTTTGTGCCTGTCGTATATTTTACCCATGTATTTCTCTTGAAAAGCTTATTGTTTTTTCTGCTTCTTGAAGACCACCGCTTTCCCATGGCAGCGAAGGCCAAAGATGATAGCAATGTCCTGGGGTCTGAAGGCCAGCATGCTCTCTCCAATACCAAATCTGTTGGTGCGCCCGTCATACCTCTTTAATAGAGCATCCAGCAGTCCTCTCTCCTGAATAAGAGGTTCGATGTCCAATAATGGGGTAAAGGGTGTCCTCCTAATGAGTTTCCAGTGCCTCCCAGTCATATGGGGTTTCAACTCGGCAAGTGTTTGGTGGACCGGTACCAAGTAGCACCTACCGTTTACTAGATTAGACGACATATTTCCCGTAGCCTGCATCAAGAGAGATTTATTACGAAAGGTTGTAGAACGCTTAAATGGAAACTTTGAAGAATAAACGGAAATAATGTATTTTACATAGAAATTAACATTGGTAACACTTGTAGACATCATTCGTAAGGAATGTACAAGAAAACTATCCCCTAAACCCCAAACCCTAAACCCTAAATCAAAAAAAAACCCTAAACCCCAAATTTCTTGCTTCGAAGTTCCAGCAATGCGAGCAACAACCCAAAATTGCTCACCAATATGTTCAATCTTTCATCGCAAGTGCATACAAACCATGAAAAACAAGCGAAAAGAAGGTAAAAATCATGGACACCCTTAACCTCTATCTAGGGTTCCCAAGCATACTTTGTACCTTACGTAGTAGCTTTAAGTCAGCCTAAACCCTAAACTTTGATCTCTGGGAAGCAGCAGCAATGGCGGGAGTACTCTCCGGCGAGAGGTGGCTTCCGCGGTTGTCTTGGCGTCGGAAAAATACTTACGATGCGTGTTCTTGCGTTACGGTTGTATGAAGAACCGTTTTAGAGTGAGGAAATTTTGTGAAGGAGAAGGCGGTGGCAAAGCGCCATTTCTGGATTCCAAACCGCCCACATGGTTGCTTTTTGAATTGGGGGCATTTTAGACATTTCACCTGTGATGTTTTCATGCATTGGGGGAGGGCTTGGTAAAGATATAATGATATATCAAAGGGCATTTTGGTCATGTAAAAAGAAAAGGGATGGTGTTAGTAGATGGAAGGACCTTAATGAAGTTGTGTGAAAGGAAGGGACTTTTTGGGATATTGCAAACTTGGGAGGACTTTTTGTGGATTTGTGAAAGTTTGAAGGTCTTTTATTCATTACCATATATAAATATTAATAATAAAAAATTATTTTAAATAATTTAATAAAAAAACTATTACAAATAATTTATAAAAAAACTATTATAAAAAACATACAAAAAAACTATTTTAAATAGTAGTTTATTATTAAAAGATTTTTTAATAAAAAAAATAATAAAAGAACCGGCTTATCACCTCTCTCTCTCCTCGGATTCCGAATCCCCCTCCTCCCTCTTTAAAAGCCCATTCCTCCCGAAACTCCCATCTCTCATCCCAACTCCATCAACCATGTCACGATGTCCCGCCCCTCCTCCCCCTCCTCTTCTCTCTCTCTCTTCCATCCCATCCCTCTCTCTCAACCAAGAAGGCCTCTACCTTCTCGAAACCAAGAGACCTTTGGGCCGACCCCTCTAACTCCCTTTCCAAGCTGGAACCCTCGTGGCCATACACGCCCTATAGGTGGTAGGGCTTCACCGCACTGCCGTCATTAGCCGTCACTGAGCAATGTGTTCAGGTATACAATTTGATCACCTCCATACTTGGCCTCAAGGGAATTCCAAATAATGGTTCTTCTACATTTCCAGATTCTATTCTTCTCTCAGACAATTGACTTTTGGCAGCATCTGGTGATTGCTTCTAGCTTTACTTGATTTCTTTAGATGCATTCCCTCGGCAATAATATATTTGAGAAATTTTCAGGTTTTATTAGTGTCCTGAAACTCGTGGAAGGTGTCAATTGGAGTTGTTGGAATTTCTCTGCAGCATAATGTGGTACTTGTAGATTTAAATTTATTATGTGATCTTTGTTGTATTACTATTCGCAACTAATTTTAGTTTGGTTACTGCTCAAAATTCTTGCTCTACATTTTCCCTATTTCTTTCTCCTCTTAGATACTTGCTTACAAGAGGATCTGATAATGGCTTTTAGTCTATTTCTTAGATGCATTCCATTATTGATGCACTGTGGAGTAATATATTTGAAAAAATCAGTTCATGTTCTAGTATCCTGAAACTTGATGAAGTTATCAATGAGTGTGTTTTTCTTTGGAACATCATGTGGTGCTTCTACATTTATTTCCGTATGGGATATCTATTGTGTTACTCTTAGACAGTAATTTAAGTTTGGTTCTTTTTTTGTGCTTTATACTTCAATTGCATGGAATTCTTGCTCTAGATTACCCTAATCCATTCTTCTCTTAGATACTTGCTTACAAGTGGATCTGATAATGGCTTTAGTCTATTTCTTAGATGCATTCCATTATTGATGCACTGTGGAGTAATATATTTGGGGGAAAAAAAACTCATGTTCTAGTATATCCTGAAACTTGATGAAGTTATCAATGAGAGTGTTTTTCTTTGGAACATCATGTGGTGATTCAAGATTTATATTTCGTATAGGATATTTATTGCGTTACTCTTAGACACTAATTAAGTTTGGTTATTGCTCTTTTTTGTGCTTTATACTTCAATAGCATGAAATTCTTGCTCTACATTTCCCTGTTCCATTCTTCTCTTAGATATTTGCCAACAAGAGGATCTGATAATGGCTTTTAGTCTATTTCTTAGATGCATTCCATAGTTGATGCATTGTGGAGTAATATATGTTCTAGTATCCTGAAACTTGATGAAGTTATCAATGAGAGTGTTTTTCTTTGGAACATCATGTGGTGCTTCAAGATTTGTATTTCGTATAGGATATTTATTGCTTTACTCTTAGACACTAATTTAAGTTTGGTTACCGCTCTTTTTTTTTGGGTGCTTTATTCTTCAATAGCATCGACTCAGGGAGAGGGTAGTAGAGCATCGACTCCGGGTATATCACAAAGGTGGCGAGAGAATCAATTTGGTTTTATGCGTGTAGATCCACAAATGTAGTTTTTCATTTTCATATTAAGAAACTTGATGGAGATCTATAGAGAAAAGAAGAAGGATCTCGATATGGTTTTTATTGACCTAGAGAAAGCCTATGATAGGGTACCAAGACAAGTCCTTTGGTCGGTATTGGAGAGGAAAAACATTCATGTAAAATATATAAATATTATTAAGGATATGTATGAAGGAGGCGATTACAAAGTGTGAGAAGAGTCGGAGGAGAAAGGGAGGAGTTTCGTATAATAGTGGGTCGACATCAGGGATCGGCCTTGAGCCCATACTTGTTTACCCTAGTGATAGATGAATTAACTAGTTATATCCAAGATGACATCCCATGGTGTATGTTGTTTGCAGATGATGTTGTCCTAGTGGATGAGACTAGAGATGGAGTAAATCAAAAGCTAGAATTATGGAGAAACACTTTAGAAGTAAAGGGCTTTAGGTTAAGTAGAGTAAAAAGCAGGAATATATGCATTGTAATTTTAGTCTAAGTAGAAAAGATGAAGGAGAAGTAAAACTAGGAGGGGTGGTAGTGCCTAAGGTTAACCATTTTAGGTATTTAGGTTCCATTTTTCAGGATGATGAGATGATAGATGAAGATGTAACCCATAGAATTAAAATTTGGATGGTTGAAATGGAGAAGTCTGGCCAAGGGGTGTTATGTGATAAAAGATGCCTAACAAAATAAAGGGAAAATTTTATAGGAGGGACAATTGAGACCCGGCCATGCTATCACGAGAGAGCGAGTGTTGGGCAACTAAAGTTCAACATATGCATAAGATGAATGTGGCCGAAATGAGGATGTTAAGATGGATGAGCGGTCATACAAGATTGGACAAGATTAGAAATGAACACATTCGACAGAAGGTGCATGTTGCACCAATTGAAGATAAAATATGAGAAGGGCGTTTAAGATGGTTTGGACACGTACCCCGGAGACCCTTAGGTGCTCCAGTTGGAAAATGTGATAGTTTAGTTGTAGAAGGTAAGAAGAGGGGTAGAGGTAGGCCTAGGATTACGTGGAGAGAGGTGGTGTCTAAGGACCTACGCATGCTAGATATTGAGCCGGATCTTACTTTTGACAGAGCGACATGGAGACAAAGAATTCATATAGCCGACCCCGTCTAGTATAGGATTACCGATCAGTCGGCTAAAAGATTTTTCTTCATTAGCTTAGCTTTGTTTGTAGGGATACTGTTTTGCTTCTAACATCCCAATCTCTCATAGAATTATTTGTTGTTATTATTATTTATTTATGTATTTTTTTTATTTTATTTCATTTTATTTCAATTTATTTCATTTTATTTTATTTTTATTTTTATTTTTATTTTATTTTTGAGAGCGACATGAAAACAGAGAATCCATATAGCCGACCCCACCTAGTATGGGATTAAGGCTTAGTTGTTGTTGTTGTTGTTGTTGTTGTTGTTGTTGTTGTTGTTGTATTCTTCAATAGCATGAAATTCTTGCTCTACATTTCCCTGTTCCATTCTTCTCTTTGATACTTGCTTACAAGTGGATCTGATAATGGATTTAGTCTATTTCTTAGATGCATTCCATTATTGATGCACTGTGGAGTAATATATTTGACAAAATAAATAAAAAATAAAAAAATTCATGTTGTAGTGTCGTGAAACTTGATGAAGTTATCAATGAGAGTGTTTTTTCTCTGGAACATCATGTGATACTTCTAGATTATATTTCGTATAGGATATTTATTGTGTTACTCTTAAACACTAATTTAAGTTTGGTTACTGCTCTTTTTTTTGTGCTTTTTTTACTTCAATTGCATGGAATTCTTGCTCTACATTTCCCTGTTCCATTTTCTCTTAAATACTTGCTTACCAGAGGATGTGATAATGACTTTTAGTCTATATCTTAGATGCACTGTGGAGTAATATATTTGAAAAGAAAAGTTCATGTTCTAGTGTTCTGAAACTTATGAAGTTATCAATGAGAGTGCTATTTCTCTGGAACATCATGTGATACTTGTAGATCTATATTCCTTATAGGATATTCATTGTGTTACTCTTAGACACTAATTTAAGGTTATTTACTGCTCTTTTTTCTGTGATTTATACTTCAATTGCATGGAATTCTTGTTCTACATTTCCATATTCCGTTCTTCTCTCAGGCACTTGCTTACAAAAGTATCTGGTAATGGCTTCTAGCTTTAGTCTATTTCTTAAATGCATTCCATTATTGATGCACTGTGGAGTAATGTATATAGTTATAAATTCTCTTCTTTTGGCCCAAGTGGAGAAAATCAAGGCTCATGCACTGGTAAGCTAATTTTATTGGCTGGTGTGGATTATAAGTCCTTTTGGTATTTAGCATTGTAAATTTGGTTCATATATAATGTTAATGTTTATTATGCTTTCTCAAAGGTGCACTATCTGATTAGAGTTTACTCCTTTTTGAGTAATAAAACAATACTCTGGAAATAAATAAAAAAATTCCAGTTTCAATTCAATATAAGAAACTTGTTAGGGTATATATATATAAATAATATACGAACTTTATAAAAACACCATACTTGTTATGTATCTCATTGATCAAAGGTCGATTAAAATTCTTTGAAGAAAATATATTGTTTTAGTGTCAATTCTTTTATGAGTTTGTAATTAAATTTGCCCCTCTAATCAGATGCGAACTGATTGATTGATGGTAATTAACAAGTTCTAATTTTATCGTTAGGATTAGTATTTTGAGTCGAACTCCAGCATATTTTCTACATATATACAAACTATCATCATGGGCAACTCAATCAAAAGTTCAATTTTATACAACTTTGAATTCCAAAAGTAAACTGGTTCAAATGCCTTTATGATCACCTATTCTTAATCATACCCAAACTCTCCACCGTCTGTATTCATTGGAACTGTCTGCAATTCACTCTCCACTCTATAGAATTATCTTTAAAGAGTTCTATTTTTAGTTTTATTACCATTGGAAAATAATCTCTATAGATTTGATGGAATAAGTATTATGAATTTTACTATGTTTATGTGTAGTCTAAAACATAAGTCTTTTAGTTATAATATATTATTTCTTTTTTTCTTTCTTTTCTACACTCCATGGTGCTCCATTTTGAGGTTGACCATAATATTTTCTTATAATTCTTAACATAGACCCGTGAAAATAGAGCCAAACTCTTCAGCTCTATGCAAACAAAATCTCTATATATATCGATGCTTGGTAAAGGGATTTTTTTTCATGTTCTAGTGTCCTGGAACTTGACAAAGTTATCAATGAGAGTGTTAATTTTCTCTGCAGCATCATATTTAATTTAAGTTTGGTTACTTCTCTATTTTTTTTAGTGCTTTATACTTCAATAGCATTGAATTATTCTCTCAGACGCTTGTGAGATGATCTAGTGATGGCTTTTAGTTATAGTCTCTGTCTTTAAATGCATCCCATTATCAAAATTATTACATTTTTGAAAATTTTTCATGTTCTAGTGTCTTGAAACTTGTCAAAGTTATCTATTGGAGCAACTCTAGATTCTAATTATTTGTGAGGTGTTATATCTGATTATTTTTGTTTTGATTTTTCAGTTGTCAAGAGTTTTATTGGTAAATGTCAATGATTTCTTTTTGTGATTTAGTCATTTTATTTTATATATTTTCCTTAATTTAAATTAAAATATAACTGAACAAGGTAAGAATGGGATATAATAAAGTATAATTTTGCTCATATAATTTTTAGAAAATCCAAAAAAAATTGGGTTGGAATTTTGGAATTTTTTTTCTTCCACAAATTTAGATTTTTTTAATTTTTAAAAATTTATCTATATTACTAAGTGAATGTACTTTTAATTTTAAAAGTATCTATCTATCTATATATTTATTGGAGGCTAGGTTACAAATAATTTTAATTTTTAAAAGATTAAAAAAAATTAAATTGGAATTTTGAAATTTTATCAAAATTTTGGAATTTTTTTTAATTTTAAAATATGTTTAATTTGAAAAAAAAATACTTATCTCTATATTTATGGGAGTATATCGGTTAAAAAAAAATTCAAAAAAATTAAATTGAGATTTTGAAAATTTATCCAAATTTTAGATTTTTTTTAAAAATTTTAAAAAGTCTATCTATATTATTAAGTGGGACTATTTTTAATTTTAAAAAGTGTCTATCTATATATTTATGAGAGTGTATGATTACATATAATTTTAATTTTAAATAAATTGAATAAAACTAGATTGAGTTTTTGAAATTTTCTAAAAAATTTGGATTTTTAATTTTAAAAAAGTCTATCTTATATTATTAATCAAGAATATTTTTACTTTTAAAACTAGTCATTGATTTTAGATTTGCTAAAATTTAAACATTATGGATTGAATTTTAATATATAATAGCAAAATCATCACAATTCTAAGTGTTTTTGTTGCATGCACTCATTGAAATCTTCTGGATTAGCTTTCCAGAGAGTTAGTTATATGTAAATATGGATAATTTTGGAGAGCTTAATTTGTTTATTTAATTTTTTAGATTATTCCCTGAAGTTTTACTCTCAGTAGAATTTGATATCTAGTCAATCCTAGTTCTAACAAAATTAGCAAAAAAAAAAAAAAAAAAAAAGCCGCCAAGCCTATAAACATCAACTCAACTTCATTTGTTTCCCGCTTTACTTTCAACAAACAACAATGTCTGTGCTTTGGTCTTTTTCTTGGGCTTGGTCTCTGTCTCTGCCCCCTCAACCCTCTGATGATTTATACTCCACTCCATCGCGTCTCCAAGTGCAACGCTTGACTACTATACCATCTTTGATGACAAATACTTGTGCATCCGTTTACCGTTTCCGTAGTACTTGGTTGGCAATGTATCGATTTTGGCCGTCCAGTGAAAGAAACACCACGTTAAGCACTTCCGGCGCCGAAGAGAACATAATACTCCTTGATGTTCCTTCTCCTCCCTTCTCTGATTCTGCCTTGGATTCATTGTCTTCTATAATGTCGGGTCTTATCTGGTCTAGATTACATATGGTTTGTCGTAGGGTGGTGCTTCGCGAAATTGCTTATGCTCTTCTTGAAGCGGTACCTCAACTGCTCAACAGCTCTGCTGCATTTGAGTTGGTTATTGGTGCAGCGATGTTTAGAACGAATGTGATGCCTCGAGTGATTCCACCTATTACTATTGCTAATTCAGAAGAATTGTCTTCTGAGGAGTCAGTTGTAGTACAAGAGTCTTTTGATTTAACACCGCAGAATGTTGTTGCTCGGTCTGTGCCAAACATACTTTTGGATAGTTTGAAGACCAAAGTGTACTCTGGAAATGACGCCGAAGCGGAATGTGCTATTTGCAAGGAAGATTATGTTGGAGGTACTGAGGTCGTCTGTTTGCCATGCTCTCACAGTTTCCATGATAACTGCATCACTCGTTGGCTTCAAGAAAGAGAAACATGTCCGATCTGTCGATACCGTTTGCATATGTAGATGTGACAAATTTGGCATGTTCTTGTTTAATATAAACCAATCTGGTTGTTCAATTGTTTTTTGTTTTTGTTTTATAAAGTGGATGAATCATATTCATTAATTTAGGAGCTGGTTGTTCAATTATTAGTTGGTGTTGATTTTTATTATAATTTTTTTTTTCTTTTTAAGAATTGCACTATAAGATGAAGATAGAAAAGGATTTGTTAATTATAATTTTTATAAACTAGTTAAATAAGTTTACTTATAATTATTTAATTAGTTAGTTGGATTACAGATATTTGTATACGATCATGTGAGATCTGCTATGCTAATTATCGGAGGTTATTTTAATTATTAAATAAATAAATAGATAAATAATAACTTTAATAATAATATTAATATTTTAAATTTATTCCAAATGGTATACAGATAGGTGATTGTTTAATTTGAGTAGAATAAAATAAGATATTTAATTCGATTTAAATATGAGCATCCTCTTTAATTTTATAATCTCCATATATCAATCAGTTTTATTATCTTTATTATAATTTTATTTGTTTATATACTCATCATAAAGTAAATTAAAGATTCTTTCTCTTACTTTATTCTAATGTATGTAAGCAATTTTCTTGACCTAAATTACTGCCATGTATGATCCCATCTCTCTCTATGTCTAAATTAAACATCATTTAATATATATAACTTTGATAAAATTTCTATTAACCAAATTAAAATATATTTTTTTAAAAAAATAAATAAATAAAATTATATCAAAATATATAGCCATAGTTAAGACCGAACTCCTTCATTGGATGTCATGAAAGCCTTGAAACTTAAAAAGACATAGAGTGTCATCTACTGCATGAACTCAAGTCAAGTGCCCGGCATTCCTTTGCCGTCTAGGATCACTTGAAATTCTTGTTTAACACTCTCATCTCTTATTCTTCGGCAAACTTTGTCTTTCTCTCCTTTCAAATCTACATCTATATATCTATATATCTATATATATATGCACATATGGATATGCAAAGATCATGCAAAGAAGAAAGATATGGCTTCATTTACATTTTATGTTCTAGTTTTGCTCATGATCTTATGTCTTATTGTTCTACTACTAAACCTTACAACGAAGAATGGGAGTAGGAGAAATACTTCAAAGCTTCCGCCGGGAACCATGGGTTGGCCTTTCATCGGAGAAATCTTCGCTTTTAAGAGACATCGCCGAGCAGGTTCAATGGGAGAATTCCTTGAGCATCACATCGCTAGGTGTGTTTCTTTTTCTTTTTAATAAAAATAGATAAATCATATTTTTATTTCATTTGATTTCGAAATTTAAGTACATCTCACGTAGCTTAGATATATAAAGATAGAAGAAAATTTAGCTCTCTGTGTCCTACTCTTTGGGTCTTCTCAAGTCTCCTCCCCAACTTGTGTATTGTCCTCGAGACTAAAAATATGGTAAAAATACCAAATTTTGTGGTAAACCCCTGCCGAAGAGACCTCCAAAATATTTTATTCAAGATATTTTAATTTGTAATATGATGTTTTGACATTTTATTCAATCAATAAATATATAAGATATTTCTCTTCCCAGTTTAATTTGTGAGTATTTTGTTAATTTCTTTCAAACCTATCAGCCATGTACAAATCAATCAAAGCAGTATAGTAGGTTGTTACAAATACATTATGGGTAAACAATATAAATAGTCACCTAATTATTAGTGGGATCTATTTTGATCACTCACTTAAAAAAGTTACAATTCGGTTACTTAAGTTTAAGATTTTGGTTTTTTAGGTCACTCGCGCTCACGGTGTTAACTGCGAGCTAACATGGCCTGCCACATGGTATACTTTTCGTCATAACAACATGAATAGTCACCTAACTATTAGTGGATTTCTATTTTGGTCACTCACCTAAAAAAAATTATCACCTACAAAAAGAATATAAAAGAATTACATAAAATAGACATTCATATTTGGAACACTTGAACAAAAATGGTAATTTCTTTCCAACTAATTATATGTTTCCAAAATTACAAAATTTTTGTAGTTTGATATTGTAATCCTCAAAGATAAATTGGATAGTGTTCCCAACTAATTATGTGATTCTAAAATTTGAAAAAAACTTATGTATACTGTGAAATAATTAGCTAAGTTTGTCTTTGGGAAGTATTTTTTTAGAATCATGTAACTAGTTGCGAACATTGTCCATTTTGTCTTTCAGGATTACAATATCAAACTGCAAATTGTAATTTTGTAAACAAATGACATATAATTAGTTAGAAAAATTACTATTTTTGTACAAGTGTTCCAAATATGAATGTCTATTTCATACAATTCTGCATATACTCTTTTTTTAGGTGACTGAATTGTAACTTTTTTTAGGTGAGTGATCAAAATAGAAATCTACTAATAGTTAGGTGACTATTCATGTTATTATGACGAAAATGTATGCCATGTGGCGGGCCATATCAGCTTACCGTTAACACTGTGAGCACGAGTGACCCGAAAAACCAAAATCTTAAACTTAAGTTTCAATCAATCGTAATTTTTTTTAAATGAGTGACCAAAATAGAAACCTAGTAACAGTTAGTTAACTATTTATGTTGTTTACCCATTCATTAAAATCCCATCATCTCTTCTAAGCATTATTTATTTATTTATAAATGTAGACAAGCTATTAGAAGCACACCGTAGGCGTGGTTTGAACACTCACTATCTTAGTACTAAAATGAGTTAATTACCAATTTTCTTTTCCATGTGAATGTTGGTTTCTCCAGTGTTATCACAAAGAAATATAAATATATATAAAGATGTAGTGATTAGAAATGGAACATCTTAGCTCTTGTTGTGTAATGCTTGCAGTTTGGGCAAAATCTTCATGACAAATCTACTAGGGAAGCCAGTGATCATCTCAGCAGATCAGGAGTTAAATCGCTTCATACTGAAGAACGATATGCGATTATTCGAGCCCGGGTGGCCAAGTTCTTTCCTCCATGTATTAGGTAAACATTCAATATCCGTTGAAGTTGGAGATGCACACAAGCGCATGAGATCCATCGTCGTCAACTTCTTGAGCAACGAGAGGCTCCGAACAGTGTTCCTACAACATTCTAACCGAGTTGCTTCTTTGCTTTTGAGCTCATTGGAGGAGCACTCAATCATCTCTGCAAAAGATGTTGCATTGAAGGTATATATGTTATGCATACATGTTTTCAATCTATAAATTTTCAAGTTAATATATAAATATATAGTAGCTAATTATTGATGAAGATGATGATGATATCTTTGCAGTTTTCTTTCTATGTAATGGTGAAGGAGATCTTTAGCATGTCTCCTGAAGAGCCTGAGAATGATAAGCTCATGAGAGAATATGACACACTTGTTAGAGGAATTTTATCTATTCCTTGGAATTTACCAGGAAGTCAATATCAGCAGGCCTTAGAGGTATATATAGAGGCTTACATATACTTAAGTTATCTTTTTTTTTTCTTCTTTTTTTTGACAAAAAGAGCGGCTAGCTATTAAGTCAAAGTCAAAGATATACACACCTCGCAAATGTACAGGTGGAGGGTGGGGAATGCGTCAGTAGTAAGCAAAAAGTTTATTTCACTCATCACTGTTAAATACACTCAAAAAGTGCCTCACTCACATGATTCGAACTTCGCGACCTCAATTTGAATGAAACCCTTAGTGGGAACCTGAGTACCAATAAATATGCCCCAAGGGTCATTGGTTATACTTAAGTTATCTTAGAAGAACATGATTAATATGTGTTAATTAATTTCTTGTTGTTTATTAACTAATGAAGTCAAGGAAAGAGATATTCAAAGTGTTTGAGCAAAGAATGAAAGAGAGGAGAGAAGAGAAAAAAGGTGATGATCTTCTTGGTTGGGTCATGAAGAACACTGAGTACTCAAAAGAGCAAATGTTTGACTTCATTTTGCACACACTCTTTGCTGGTCATGACACCACCTCAAGAGCCATTTCCTTGATGATTTACTTTCTTGAAGGTTGTCCTCAAGCAATTCAACAGCTCAGAGTAAGTATATGTATAATTAAGATTTATTGAGGATGAATATTCTTACATATTGAAGTCAAGAAAATGTATATATATATGCTCACTCACAGGAAGAGCATCTTCAAGTTTCAAGACTTAAGAATCAGAAAGGAAAGAGTAGCTTGACATGGGACGACTACAAGACAATGGAGTTCACAAAATGCGTAAGTTTAACTATCTGTTTGCCAACTTTCTATCTCATGCCTGGATGTTGATTTGTATTGGTAACTACATGAAGGTTATCAATGAGACTCTTAGGCTTGGCAATATTGCTGGATTTGTCCAAAAGAAAGCAAAGATGGATGTTCAATATGGAGGTATATACATATGTGTGTGTGTGTGTGTGTGTGTGTTTATTAATTCATAAAAATCAAGAAATTTATAAGGCATGAATTTATGAACATATATTCTTTGTTCTTGTTAAGATTATGTGATTCCTCAAGGTGGTTGTATCATAGCAAGCTTCACTGCAGTTCATTTAGATCCTTCTCTTTATGAGAACCCAAACTCTTTCGATCCTTGGAGATGGATGGTTAGACTTATACTGAACTTTATATATAGTTTATAATTGATCGAGTAGAATATATATAGCTCTTTAATCTGTGAAAGTGTTCTTATTTTTTTAGGGTTCATGTGGGGCAAATAAAAGGATTGATCACTTCATGGCATTTGGTGGAGGTCCAAGACTGTGTCCAGGGGCAGAGCTTGCAAGGTTGGAGATGGCAGTGTTTATTCACCATCTGATACTGAGTTACAATTGGGAGTTGGTTGAACCAGACCACCCTATGCATGTCCCTACAATCCACTTCTTCAAAGGTTTACCCATAAAAGTTCAAGCATTAATTAGTACTCCCTGAATCATTGATGACATTGTGAGATAGTAACAGGATTTTTCAGTTTAATTTGAGGGTTTGTATCATTGTACATGTATGTATGTCGAATCTATAATGTCCTTGATATATATGGTATATGCATATCTTTTTGAAGAGGTGGTTTATGTTCTAGTGTTGATTATGTCTTAAAATATATCTTTGCTCTTGTCATATTAGTATTTGTTATATCCATTTACTAAACCCTCAACTATTTTATGCTGTAGCCTAATAACAGTTATATACATTTACTAAGTTGATCGAGGATATCATAGAAGACATTTTCAAAATAGCGCATGATAAGTACCTCGGTTGATACCCTACATTCTCCATATCCTTCTAATTAAATTAGTTCCATGGAAGTATATATGCTCCACAAGCATGTTAAAGTGGACGTGGTTGTGATCCCAACTCCATATTATCATAAATGTTAAAGTAGACATAGAGAAAGCTTATGATCTTATGAGGTGGGAAGCCGTCAGTACTGTACTTCAAAAAATGAACTTTCCCATTGAATGGGTTTATTGGTGTTAACAACTAATCCAGGTGGCAGCTGACCTTGACCAGCATTAGAGGGAGGCACTCACATTGATGCTGGGTCAAAGAGACTTGGTCTCTCAGTTATCTATCATGTCTTGTTAGTTGAATGAAAATAGGGGTAGTGGCGGAATAGCGTGTGTTAATGGTCTGTCATTAGTTTGCTTTTGTTTTGTTTTAAGGTTCTTTTCAGTATCTTGATTATTAGAGTGTCTTGCTGTTAATGTATTGTGTGCTTCTTTTAATGTAAAAAGCTCCCTCTTGTCCTATTCTATATCAAAAAGCTATTCCAGCACCTGTGAAACATCTTGAAACCCTTGTTAACCTGCATCTTCTCTCATTCTTCCACTGAAATCTTCAACATCTCTGGTTTCAGAGCTATGGCTTCTACAAATAGTGCAACGGTGCAGTTCTCCTCTCCTTCAGTACCTATATTCACAGGCGAGTGCTACGAGTATTGGAGCCTGATGATGAAGACTTTGTTTCTCTCCCAAGACCTCTGGGAGCTGGTGGAGCAGGGCTACTCCACAGAAGGAGATGAGGCTCGTGTGAAGGAGAACAGGAAGAGGGACTCCAAAGCCCTCTTCCTTATTCAATCAGCTATGCATGCCATCATCCTTCCTTGAATTGCAGCAGCTACCACATCAAAGCAGGCATGGTCCATTCTTCAGGCTGAATACCAAGGCTCCCTTAAGGTGAGAACAATCAAGTTACAACACCTGAAGAGGGATATCGAGACACTCCAGATGCAGGCCAGTGAGAACATTCAAGGCTATATCACAAGGGTCTCCAGCATTGTCAACCAGATGCGGGTCTATGGACACTCCATCACTGACCAGGATGTGGCTGCAAAGGTGCTGAGAAGCCTTCACCCTCGATTCAATCATGTGGTTGCAGCAATAGAGGAGGCACGGGACTTGAACACCTTAACTATAGATGAGCTTAGTGGCTCATTGAAGTCCCATGAAGACAGGCTCAACTACACTGTTGAACAAACAGAATCAAAGGCCTTCTAAGCAGAAGGAGAGGCCTCTGGTGTGAAGAAGCCAGACAGCAATGGTGGGAGAGGGAGAGGCAGAAGCTTCTACAGAGGAAGAGGACGAGGACGTGGCCGAGGCAGAAGCTCAGGCAGAGGATCAAGCAATGATCAGAGACACTATAAAGGCCACATTCAATGTCATCACTGCAAAAAGTATGGTCATGTGAAGGCTGAGTGTTGGTTCAGGGAGAAGGAGGCCAACATTGTAGAAGCTCAGAATGATGAAGCTGGCAACATGTTCATGGCCCATACTGATTTCACTCAAGCTCCTAGCAGCATCTGGGTGGTGGATAGTGGTTGCTCTAACCACATGACTGGAAAGAAGAATCTCTTCAAGGACCTGGATGAAAGCCACAAGCAAACAGTGAAGCTAGGAGACAACAATGAGGTCCAAGTTGAAGGGAGAGGCACAGTGGCCATTCCAGCAAGCAATGGCAAGGTACAATTCTTGAAAAATGTTCAATTTGTACCCAAGTTAGCTCACAACTTGTTGAGTGTTGGGCAGCTGATAGCAGGAGGGTTCTCAGTGTTGTTTGACAAGAATACTTGTCAAATTAAAGATTAGCATACAGGCCAAACATTGGCTTGTATTCAGAAAACCAGAAACAATATGTTTCCTCTAGAGGTGTCAAGCATAGAGCAGCTTGGTTTGATGGTAAATGCCTCAAAGGAGTCCAATCTTTGGCATCTCAGATATGGACATCTTCATCTCCAAGGACTGAGAACTCTAAGCAACAGAAGTCTAGTTGATGGTCTGCCACCAATTTTAGATGTGGACTTCTGTGAAAGCTGCATACTGGGCAAACAATTCAGAAAGCCCTTCCAATCAGGGAAGGCTTGGAGAGCATCTAATCCTCTTGAATTGATCCATGCTGACTTGTGTGGGCCAATGCAGACAGAATCCATTGTAGGTAACAAGTTTTTTCTCTTGTTTACAGATGACTACACCAGAATGAACTGTGTGTACTTCATCAAACTCAAGTCTCAAGCACTGGAGAAGTTCAAGACATTCAAGGCACTGGTTGAGAACCAGTGTGGACAATCAATTAAGTGCTTGCGCACTGACAGAGGGGGTGAATTTCTTTCCAAAGAATTCACCAAACTATGTGAAGAGCATGGGATCAAAAGGGAGCTCACTGCACCATATACACCCCAGCAAAATGGAGTGGTGGAGAGAAAGAACAGGTTTGTTGTGGAGATGTCTAGAAGTCTACTCAAAGAAGGAGATCTTCCCAATCAATTTTGGGCTGAGGCTGTGGCAACTTCAGTGTATCTCCTCAACATATCTCCCACCAAGGCAGTGCCAAATCAGACACCATATGAAGCCTGGACTAGAAGAAGACCCACTGTAAGTCATTTAAAGGTCTTTGGGTGCATTGCATACACTCTAATTCCCTCCTCTCTTCATCAAAAACTTGATAGCAAATCTGTTAAGTATGTTCTGGTAGGATATAGCATTGAGTCTAAAGCTTATAAGCTTTATAATCCCATCACTTGTAAGGTGATTGTTAGCAGGGATGTAGTCTTTAATGAATGTGATAGGTGGAATTGGAACAAAGGCAATGGTGATATTGGTGACTGTCAACTGAAGGTTCCATTGACAATTGAAGTAGCTCCTCCAACAGACAACACTACAATCATCACTGGCAGCCATACAAGCAGCTCACACAACTCCAGCCACACCACCAGTTCAAACAACTCAAGCAACTCAAGCCATACAAGCAGCTCAACTAATTCAAGTAATTCAAATCCTGCAAACAGCTCAAACAATCTCACACCTGTTGAAAGAAGTGCATCAGTTCATGATCAAGCTTCACCAATTGTCAGAAGTGCAGACAGTCCCTCACATACTTCAGAGTCTTCACACTCTTCTAATGCTACCACTGATCAAAGTTCTGCCACAAGAGCAACCTTTTCTGAGGAAATTGGCCCAAGGGGAGTCAGGTCATTAAGGGAGATATATGAAAGGTGTGCATTTGCTTTTACAGTCTCTGATCCACTTTACTTTGAAGATGTTGCAGAAAAAGAAGAGTGGAAGCTGGCTATGCAAGAAGAAATGCATGCAATCAAGAAGAATCAGACATGGGAATTAGTTGATCTTCCCTCTGATAAGCAAGCAATTGGCCTCAAATGGGTGTACAAAACCAAACTTGGTTCTGATGGCAATATTTTGAGGCACAAGGCCAGGCTGGTTGCCAAGGGTTATGCTCAAGAATATGGAGTTGATTATGAAGAAGTGTATGCCCCTGTTGCAAGGTTTGAGACAGTGAGGGTGTTCCTTGCTCTAGCTGCATAAAGGAAGTGGCCAATCTTTCAATTGGATGTTAAATCAACATTCCTTAATGGTGATTTACAAGAGGAGGTATATGTAGCTCAACCTCAAGGTTTCACCATCCCAGGCAATGAAGACAAAGTGTACAAGCTCAAGAAGGCCTTATATGGCCTGAAGCAAGCTCCCAGAGCTTGGTATAGCAAGATTGACCAGCACTTTGTCAATCAAGGTTTTGAGAAATGCAACAATGAACCAACATTGTACAAGAAGTGTGAAGGAGAACATGGAGTGCTTCTGGTTCTTCTCTATGTAGATGACATCATATATATGGGCTCCTCTCAACAGATAGTAGAAGAATTCAAACTCTCAATGATGCAAGCTTTTGAGATATCTGATCTGGGTCCACTCCACTACTTCCTTGGATTGGAGATCAAGCAAGAAGAAGGTGGCATCTTTCTCTGTCAGAAGAACTATGCTCATAATTTGCTCAAGAAATTCAATATGACAGGATACAAGAAGGCTGCTACTCCAATGAACACATGTGAGAAATTCTATTTGCATGATGGCTCAGGTGAAGCAGATGCAAAGACATATAGAAGCCTGATTGGAGGGCTAATATATCTCACACACTCAAGGCCAGACATTAGTCATGCTGTTGGAGTTCTCTCAAGGTTCATGCAAGTTCCATCCAAACAGCACCTTGGAGCAGCTAAAAGAGTGTTAAGATACTTAGTTGGGACAATTGATTTTGGCCTCTATTATACTCATTCTCCTAATTGCAGTTAATTCATATAATCTTGTCGATCAAGGTGCTCCATAGAAGACAGGAAGAGCACCACAAGAAATGTCTTTATCATGGGCACAACAGCTGTTACATGGAGCTCAATGAAACAAGAGATTACTGCTCTATCAACTACAGAAGCTGAGTACATAGCAGCAACATTAGCAGCCTGTCAAGCAACTTAGCTCAGAAGACTGCTGGCTGACATGGGTGAAGAACAAAAGGAGCCAACTGCACTCCTTTGTGACAACAAATCAACAATAGCTTTGACAAAAAATCCAGTGATGCATGGCAGAACCAAACACATTGATATAAGGTTCCATTTCATTCGTGATTTGGTTGAAGATAACACCATTTCATTGAAGTTTTGCAGCACAAATCAACAGTTAGCAGATATCCTAACAAAGCCATTATCAGCTCAGAAGTTCAGTTATTTAACGCTGAAGTTTGGAGTCAGCTGCTATGGATTAAGGGGAGGTGTTAACAACTAATCCAGGTGGCAGCTGACCTTGACCAGCATTAGAGGGAGGCACTCACATTGATGCTGGGTCAAAGAGACTTGGTCTCTCAGTTATCTATCATGTCTTGTTAGTTGAATGAAAATAGGGGTAGTGGCAGACAACGTGTGTTAATGGTCTGTCATTAGTTTGCTTTTGTTTTGTTTTAAGGTTCTTTTCAGTATCTTGATTATTAGAGTGTCTTGCTGTTAATGTATTGTGTGCTTATTTTAATGTAAAAAGCTCCCTATTGTCTTATTCTATATCGAAAAGCTATTCCAGCACCTGTGAAACATCTTGAAACCCTTGTTAACCTGCATCTTCTCTCATTCTTCCACTGAAATAACTGGATTAGGCTTGTGTTGAAACCTCTACAATGACATTTTTTATTAATGGTAAGGTGGCCTAACGGGTCAAACAAAAAAAAGGATTTAGGCAAAGGGTTCCATTGTCACCCTACATGTTTGTGTTGATATCTCAAATTTTAACTAATGTTCTTAACAAGGTAGGTTCATTGCAGCTACTTAGAGGTGTCAATATTAGCTCATCCGAAGAAATTAGCCACTGTTTATATGCATATATATGACTTGTTATTTTACTATGAAGCTACTAGGAGAAACTCAAGGACAACCAATTTATGCATGAGTATATATACTTACCTGACAGGTCAGACAGCCAACCTAGTTAAGTTATAAGCATTCTTTCCATCATGGTTAATTAAATTGGAAATTTAAAATATCCATTCTAGGGATTCTGGGAAAACAGCTGGGTAATTTCCCTTTTAGACACCTAGGTGGTTGTGTCTCCCATTTCAGAATACCAGTAAATAAATTCAGAACATTAATAGGAAAAGAAGAAGGGAAATTAGCTCATTGGAATACATTAAATTTATCTATGGGGTTCATCATTGACTAGTAATGACTTTACGCTTTGATGAACTATGGGGTTCATCACTTGAGATTACTCTAGTTTTGAGTAATTCATGGATTTCTCGTTCAAGAATGGTTGTTTCTCTTGAATGTACCATACTTGCATTTTATGAGTTATACATCTCGTGATCCTAACATGTTTTTCTATGGTTTTACCCGGCCGGGTGGGAGTTAAGCACGGTTGTGTGCATATGTCTTTTATCGATGGCGCTATTGGACATATGTGTCCTCCATGACCGCCGCCAATGATCAACCGAGGAGCCCTGCGGGATGCAAGTCGAAGTTGATGACCGGTTCTTGAGCCGCGTAGATACTAGCCGTAGGTGGTGGCCGGATCGTGGAGCCAGTGGATGATCACTGGCTGCGGTGATGACCGACTACGACCGATACGACTACAACCGGTGGTTTATTTAATGTCGACTGCGGTAGATGGTTAGTTGATGCCGGATGTAGCCGATATTTGTTTTTAGCCAAGGAGGTGTGTTTTATGGTTTTACCCGTATGTTCTAATTTACCTATTCGTTCAGATTTGTTGTTTATACATGTGATATGGCTATTGAGCACTATCTTTATTTCCCAACTTTGAGTTATTATTAGGATTTATCTTTTTATTTTTTTATTTTTTTTTTTTTGGGGGTTATGCGGTCAAGTATATTATCCTGCATGTTTGTTTTCTTAATGATGAAAATGAATTTGGCATATTGCCTCATTGTTTTTAGCGGTCCTACTGAGCCCTTTTGGCTCATACACCCCATTGTTTGTCCCCCATTCCATGTTGTGACTTAGGAGGGAGCTTCCGCAGGACAACCTAGCAACATCAGGGGAACTTTGAGCTGAGGTCTGCGGACCCTACTTTTATCTATTTCTTTGTTTATGATCTGTGAGCCTTGCGTGCTTGTGGGGGCTACCCCATAAGTATGCAGCGTCTGTCGCATGCCTGGGGCCCGGATCAGGTTTGGGCATGACAAAGGTTTCCCCTTATAATTATCTATTCAATCTTAAACTTACACAAATATTACAAGAATAATTAAGGAGTTGTTAGACTCATTGTTCTTGTTGTTTCACCTCTTGAAACATCTTTCAGTAACTCCACAAGTCTGTTAAACAACTTTGGAAATTGCCAAATAGGATTCTTTTAGGTAAAAATCTTGAGAGGTCACCAAACTATGCTCATATTTCACTTTGGGCACCAAACTTCAATTTGTATTTTTTTGGTTACCCAACTTCTATTTGATTTCAGCAGGAGGGTACCCAAGAGAAACCGACAAGAATTATCAGGTGTGCCGCCGGATTAGCCACGTGGAGGGTATTAAAATCCTAATTTATAGAAATCCTAACTAATTGAACAATATTTGGAAAAGAAAAACAACATTTGAATTTTGATTTCTACAAAGTCAAAACGAACAACATTAGAAATCAAAGTTCAAATGTTGCTCAATTAGTTAGGATTTTTTTAAATTAGGATTTCAATACCCTCCACGTGGCTAATCCGGCGGCCACGCTCACTACAAGAAAACTGTAAATTTGCGAGGGACAATCCCTCGCTAAATCAGAAAATCCCCTCGCTAAATAACTTTGGCGAGAGAATTGCGAGAGAAAATTATCCGTTACAATATCGATTCTTGCAAATATTTTGCTAGGGGAAATGTCCCTCGCTGATAATAATGAGGGATTAGCGAGGGAAACTGGCTCTAGGTAATTAGCTAGAACATTATTCCCTCGCTAGTCCATGCTAAATTCTCTCCACGAATCACTGCCTCTCTATCATTTGCGATGAATTAGCGAGGGTACCTCTCTAGGTATTTAGCGAGGGAAAACAACATTTCTCGCTTGTTATCATTTGCGACAACTTAGCGAGGAAAACTCTCTAGCTATTTACTTAGCGAGGGCTGATCCCTCGCTATTCCCTCGCTAATGTGAGAGTTTCTTTCTATTTAAAGACCAAATTTATTGGTCCCCATACTACAATTTTAAGCCACCTGTAATTTTCAAAATACATACATGTATCCTGCAATTGACTCCATATATAAATTAATATAGTCAGTTGTATTACAATTTAAGTATACAAACAAAAAGTTTAACATATCTAATAAGCAAAGGTGTACAACCATGTTCCAAAATGCAGTAAATAACGGACAATATATAAATACAAAAAAGATATAAAATAAGAAGATCAACAAGCAAGTGATCATGTGCCATCAGGCGATGGATGAACGACGCGTGGTCGAGTGAGGGTTTCGGTAGTGGGCTGCTTAACATCTGCCGTGATTCGCTCCTCGAATCAGCCGCCAGATCTGCGGAAATCGTGTCTCAAAAGAAGCACGCATCTCCGCTTCTCGCTGTTGCATCTCCATTTCTCGCTGATGCATCTCCGTGCGTATAGATGAAATAGCCACATCCACCTGCTCCTGGACCTCTCTAGCATTGTGTGCATTAGATGCACTACATGATGAATAGGAAGCATCGGGATAGTAGTAGCTCGCCTGTGTTCCTAAACCACACACCCGATTCTTTTTTGCCCCACCAGTGGCCTCATAATATAGTTGATTTTCATCCAATGTGGTTCCCTCCGATCTGCTTCTATCCTCTACCAAAGTAAGATATCGATCCTAAGAGAAGCATGCAATATAATCCAAAAGAAAACAAGGCAAATATGTGAGAACGAAGCAAAGATGACTAACAAAAATTCAAAAATTGACTAACAATTAATTTTTATTGTTTTTCCTCCAGAATTCTACAACTACCACTGAAATGGAAATCAAGAAACTAAGGACGCAATGCACAAGATCTGTTCAAATGGCATTAGTTCAACACTATCCAGAAATTCTATTAAAATTAAAACCTCAGTGAATAATCCAAACATCCTATATTTGACAAATCATTACAACAGATATAACAATTCAACACAAAGTACCACAAGCAAGCTCATAAAAATTGGTTATAGAACAGAAGACCTAAGATCACAGTTGAAAAGTTAAAGACTTTAATGGTTAATATGTAAAATATTTAAATTTGTGAGATTCTTAAATTACACTGCATAAAAGATGATCATAAAGAATTAAATTTAATAGATAATTTCTGAAACCAATGAAGCACCAGACATGAGTTCAAGAAATCATGTCTTAAGCTCAGAACAATTCCTTTTAAACAATCACAGAGAAAAATTTCCCCGTTGGTATCTATCAGTTGCATAACCCCACATTAAAAATCAATGAAATTCATTGAAAAATACAGAGAAAAAAATTTCAAGTGACTCACATTTATAGTGCGAGCTCTATCACTCGTAAATGTTTGACCATCACCCTTCTTCATGTGCGTGCGCCTAAAGACCTCGAAGGGTGTCGGGGGGCTGTCATATTGTTGCTCCTACACATATAGACCAATAAGAATGTAGTTAGCGACAATCACAAGTTTTGTTGTATTTGTACAAATTTAACTCATATAAAAAATCTTACTAATCGCTTCCCATGCTCAAAATGGGAGATAGAGCCTCCACAGTGGGTAGAGGGACACAGCCCATCCTCAGATCCACCACGTCGGTTCTTTGCATTTTGTTAAGATATACGCACAACATTTGGTTCCCTCCATGCCTCTTTCCACTTGGTCTACACAGATTCTGGAACATATTTAGGTCGGCAACTCTTGTTCTTCAATCTACAAATCATATCGCCGTACCGAGTGGAAGCCTTTGTTAGCCAAGCTTCCTTGACCAAGTGGTCAATCGCCGGATTCCAATAAAAGTATTTCTGCATGATAACAAATAATGTTTTGTGATACAACCAAGTTCACAAATAAAACATACAATTATTTGCCTCAAAATTTGTTGCATAATTGGAACTTAGGCTTACCTTGAACTCCTCAAAATAAAACTCCTTGGTCTCATTTGATACTGACACCCACCTAGCCCCATCATCATCAAATCTCTCCTCAAAAATGGATCGAATACGATGAGAGCAATCAGTAGATGGACATAATCTGAAGAAAAAAAAGTAAAAAATGCATCAACAAGTACACAGAACCAAACTGAAAAACAAGGAAAGAATAGTTTAGTTTTTGTATACTTACATCCCACGAGTAATTGTGACCCATTTACGATTTGTTCCCAGAGGGTCAGCAGGTATTAGATATCCCCTAGTTACACTAACTTCTACTTGAGAATCACTCTGTTGAGATGATCCAGTAGGTGGCGCATTCTCAGCCGTTGTAGAAGCAATATTCACTGAAGCTACTGATGGACCTTGTACGGGACGCATCACCTCGGGTTGTTGTTCAGGTGTAGATTGCATCTCAATTAGTGGTGTAATGGTGGGAAGATGTGGGGTCGCATTCAGAGTAGGTGGTAATGGACACTGTCTTGAACACCGTCCCCTCCCTCCATTACGACCAACTCCACCCCTATTGCCTCGTCCTCGCGTCATATCTACAAAAATGAAACCAATGAATGCTATTATACATAAAACTGAGCAAGATATAGCACAAACCTTTTTATGCAAACAAACAAGTTATTAGAGGTAGCTTCCAAACTCTAATAACTTTTCTTTTTCGATGTCTACTATTAATGCTGCTGACATGATCTCCGAGATTGATGATAGTAGAGACTTGGTTAAATTAATTTTCTCATCTTTTGATTCATTCTGTTGTCTGGGAAAATATATAATTTCCAATGAACTTCTAATTTACTGTAAATGAAACACATATAATTTATCCATCTTTTCATAAAAAAAACTATGAGTAGCATTGTACTATTCATGAAAGCTTAATATGGTGTCCAGAGGATATAGTCTTACTGGCAAGGTTTTGCAGACTTTGGTGATTAGTGCCTCCAAAAAGTTAATGTAGGTTGACCCCTGGGGTCAAGAATAATCCCAAACTTATTAAAAAGAAAATTACAAAACAAATACTACAACTTCTACTACTACTAATTAATGATAATAATAATAATAAAAAAAAGAAATATTCAATTAGAGACGAGAAAGAGACTAATTAATTTGATATTATATTTTGTTCTCCGCAATCCGAGTAAAAGAGAGAGTGAAATATTGATAGCAGAAAAAAAAAACCCATTGTAAGTCATAGATTTCTGAATTCTTTTGATTTTGGATATACATTTAGAATGAGATAGTAGACCAAAACATTATATATAAACTTTTGAGAAAAATGCATGATTCATTTATATTTCATTCTGCAATCCAGAGCAAAGAGAGAGCAAATATTATAATTGAAGTGATTGCAGAAAAACTCATTATCTGATAAAAGCTAGAGTTCTCAAACTTGTGAACTTAATAGACATTGCTGGATGAGAGATAAGATTAAGACAATTAATAAATCACTGTATTTCATTCTATAATTCAGAGCAAAAAGAGAACAAAAACCATCTAAATTGTGATCTTGATAGAAGAAAAACTCAAGGAAGGTCTGATAAAAATCTGAAAACACTACTCAGCATTCAAAACAAGAACATGAAAAGAAAACAGCTATATTTCCGTACTTTCTATTATTTTTATTAGACATGGACAAATCAAAGATAACTAAACAAACATAAAGTTATGTAAAGCAAACTAAACAAATCAAAGAAAACTAAACAAACATAAAGTTATGTCATAAAGTTAAAAAAGAAAATAATTTACCTGTTCAGTTTGATCCTCTATGCTCTCAGAAATGATTTTCTCTGTTTCCATGAGAAAGATCAACTAACTAAAGAGCTACACAAAGATAACAAAATATATTTTATAGTCGACCCGTAAATGTAGACATTACAAAATATACAAAATGCCAAATAACAAACCTCAAGAACAAGTCCAAGAACACCAGAAACGAAGAATATATCCCAATACCGCAGGAGCCTTTTCAGTTTGAACAGCCTATTTATTTTGAAATCCAGGAAGGTTTCATTGAATTGAATGAAAAATAAGTACAAGTGAAGTTAACCAAAGAATAGACGTAACAAGAAAAAATATACTTACATATACTTCATGTTAATCAGCTTCCCAAGCTCAGAGCCAAGTGTCCCTTTAAGATGAAGAGTTCTCAATTCCCTGCAAAAAAAAAAAAAACCGACAATGTAATGCTACAGTTCATGTGCAATGAATAAGCAAAAAACAAAGAGAAAGTTATGATCAACTTCTTCTCAGGTTGAATCACTCAAAGGAAATACATTCATAAAGCGATATTCACAAGATCTTGTTATTATGAATTACTCAAAGTTAGTTAAATTTTTGTACTCCAAAGAAGATCAGGTTGAATGTTCATAAGATTGATGTTTCGCAACACATGGAAGAAACAGTTAATAGTCTCCAAGATCTTTACATTTAATCGCCTCTACAATTTATACTAAGTTTATAATTTTATAATTTTATGAAAGTTTACAACCCCAACAACCATCCAGTTTTTGGTAACTAGGATATGCTAATTAGACTTTGAAATTGATACTTTCACACGACTAATTGATAATACCTTGGAAAGTTGCCCTCTCTTGAGAGCTCAGGCTCTTTATTCTCAGTTTCAACTTTCAAAATGAGGAAGATACCATCCCAAACATAATTAATTTCAGAAAACAACAACAAATCAAGATAATATACTGGAAACCTAGTTTCGAACAAAATAACTAACCAAAAGATCCATTAAAGACAATAATTTTAGTAATAGATAAGAAATTCAAGATATTAAAGCATAAAAATTGAATTTTCTCCATTAAAAACTCACCATCTGTGCCCTTCCTTAAAGAACGCCCTAGCTGTACCTCCAACAACAATGGCAACAATCTTCCCAGCTTGCTGACCTAATTAGTCAATAAAAGAAGAAAAAGAACAAAATCATCAAGAGAAAAACCTAATTCATCTCTTAAATTCAAGAAATTTTAGGGTAAAATGGACGCAGACCTTGGCTGCGCCCAAACATCAAAATCTGTAGGTTGAAGATTGAAACAAAAACCGAAACCCTAGAAATTAAAAGAAAAACCAGAAAGAGAAAGAAATAATCAAACCTGGAGAGTCGATTGAGCCAATAGAAGCACCAAACCCCATCAAAGAACGAATTAACACTGAAGAGACCTTCTCCTCGGGATTGGGCTTCTCCGGATGTTCCAGAAATAATCTCAAGTTCCTTTTTCTCAGGGCGGAGAAAACCCTAAAATCACAAACACGCGAGAGGCAGTACGAAGAAAGTAAAGGTCAAAAAAGGCGCGGGAGGTAATGAAATTATTCACGAAAATTAGCGAGGGAATTAGCGAGGGACGAAACCCCCGCTAATTCATTGTAAACAAAATATGACACAATGAGATTAGCGAGAGTTTTGTCCCTCGCTAATTTCATTATATGTTTTTGTTATCTAATGGAATTAGCGAGCGAAAAATCCCTCGCTAATTTCAGTAGACCCAGAATGTTATATAATGATATTAGCGAGGGATAATCCACTCGCTAATTAAATTATATAACATATAATTAGCGAGGGATTTCTCTCGCAATATAGCTAGGGACAAATCCCTCGCTAAGTACATGTTTTTCCCTCGCTATTTTCTAGCTAAAACAACACCTGGTGCACGGCTTTAGCAACGGAGTATTTTCCCTCGCTATTTCCTAGCTAAATATGTATTCGTCGCAAAGTTGTCGCAAATTTCTAGCAACTTTGCAATGAAATATTTCCCTCGCTAAAATCCGTCGCAATTTAGCTGTTTTCTTGTAGTGGCTAGATAATTATTACTGGTTTCCCTCGGGCACCCTCCCACTAAAATCAAATAGAAGTAAGGTGACCAAAAAGATACAAATTGAAATTCAGTATCCAAAATGAAATATGGGCATAGTTCGGTGACCTCTCAAGAGTTTTACCCGATTCTTTTATCTCCATTAAACACCCTTGAGTCAAACAACACAACAAGAGAGTCCTAGCTGTTGGAAATAGAAATGGGACCACACACTCACAAAGAAGAGATAAAAATATATTAATCTATTTATAAAGAAAAATGGAAGAGGGAGATTACAACAAGCACAATATAATTTTGTTCCACTCTTACCAACACTACCCATATTTATAGTACTTTGGAATTGGTTTCATATCTTCGTATTAATTTACATACACATATATCCAAACATCTCTTCATGAGACACCAAACACCTTTTCTTAAGCACCCTTTTAAAATAATTAAGTTCTTGTTTAATACATGCACTCCTTCATCAATCAAGTTTAACATACACAAATATTACAAAAATAATAAAGGAGTTATTAGACTCATTGTTCTTGTTTCACCTCTTGAAACATCTTTCAATAACTCCATCACAGGTCTGTTAAACACTTAAAATTGGATTATTTTATCTCCATTAAAACCCCCTTGAGTGAAACAACACAACAAGAGAGTCCTAGCTCTTTCTCTTTGGCATTACCAATGCTAACATATTGATGAGTACTCTTCTATCCAACTTCCATTGGATTCCTCGTTAGTTTGAGTTGGACTCAACAAAGATGCCTTTTATTTTCTTCTACCTCATCTTCTTCACAAGTTTTGGTGATATATACCACACTTTAATTACTTCTCTCACTATATATACCTCTCATTCACACCTAATTAAACATGAAAGCAAAAAGTGAGGATCAAAGTTGTTTTCAATGAGTTCATTAGCCCTTGTTATGTTAATGATTTTTTTAGTGAGTGTTTTTGTTCTAAAATACTTGAAGAGCAATGGAAAGAGTAGTGAAGGCAACAAACTCCCACCAGGATACATGGGTTTGCCTTTCATTGGAGAAACCTTTTCCTTCCTGAAACCCCACTCAGCAACTATACTAGGGGAGTTCATGGATCATCACATAGCAAGGTGAGAGAACTATATATAGAGACTAGAGTATTGATTCTCACTTCTCACCAAGCATGTTCAATTCACAGTAAGCATGCATGCAGGTTTGGCAAGATCTTCACAGCCAACATCTTAGGTGGGAAGAAGGTGATCTCCACCGATGCAGAGTTTAACCGGTTTGTGTTGAAGAATGACAAGAAGTTGTTTGAGCAAGGTTGGCCTAGTTCATTTGTACAGATAATTGGCAAAAACTCATTATCGATGTTGGCCGGAGATGATCACAAGAGCCTACGGTCCATCATCTTCAACTTCTTGAACGGTGAGAGGCTTTGGACTGCGTTCCTTGATGATGCCGAACAAGTTATGTCTCTCCTCATGAGTTCTTGGAAAGATGGTTCTTTGATCTCTGCCAAGAATGAAGCAATGAAGGTGCATGATGAGTATCCATAATTTTAATTGTCAGCTGTATATATATGTTGATCAATTGATGGATAACATATATTTGTTTTCAGTTTTCATTTTATATTATGATTAAGGAGATGTTGAATGTTGATCCTGGAGAGCCTGAGATGGATAAGCTGATGAGAGAGTACAATGAACTCATAAAAGAAATTGCTGCCATCCCTTTGAACCTACCAGGAACTTCATACTGGAAGGCTTTGAAGGTATATGTATATATATTTACATATATCCATTTGATTAGAATTATTAAAACTTGGGAGTTTTCTTTTTTAATGAAGTCAAGGGAGAAGATACTCAAAATTTTTGAGAGAAAGATGGAGGAGAGAGAGAGAAATGGTGATGAAAACCCTAGAATATTGGAAAGAGATGACCTACTTAACTGGTTAATGAAAAACACAGCATATGGCTTGGAAGAGATCGGTGATACTTTGCTACAAACTCTCTTTGGTGGACATGATACCACTTCAAGAGCCATTTCCCTCATGGTTTACTTCCTTGATGATTGTCCTAGAGCTGTTCAGCAGTTAAGAGTAAGGAAAATTTAAAATCTTCAATGCTTTTGCTCTCATTATATATGGAAGAACTAAATGATTGGTCTACTGTTTGTATTTTATCAGGAAGAACATCTTCATCTTGTCAAGAAAAAAGAGGAGAGAGAGGAGACTAAGCTGAGATGGGATGACTTCAAAGCCATGGAGTTCACCAAATGTGTAAGCTCTCTTGATTATATATAATTAGAAAGAAGAGGATAAACTAAATAATTAACTATACTTGGATTAAATCTTGTTCAAGGTTATCAATGAAACTCTGAGACTGGGAAACATAGCTGGATTTATATACAAGAAGTCAAGTAGAGAGATTGAATTCAAAGGTAATATATGATCAAATAATGGACTAGTTGGCATGGCATTAATGAATAACAGTGATTAATTGTGAGTATGACTTGCAGACTATGTGATTCCACATGGTTGCACTGTTATAACACACTTCTCAGCAGTGCACTTGGATCCTAATCTTTTTGAGAATCCTACTCACTTTGATCCTTGGAGATGGATGGTGAGTTTCTTCAAACTGTTCTGCAAACTCTTCAAAGTGAAAAGATTAATGAAATGATCTCTGAACAAAATTTGTTTGTTTGCAGGGATCATCAGATATAAAGATGAAGAATTTCATGCCATTTGGTGGAGGGCCAAGGCTATGTCCTGGTGCAGAGCTTTCAAGGATGGAGATGATGGTGTTTCTTCACCACCTTTTGTTGAATTATAGTTGGGAGTTGGCTGAGCCTGACCACCCAATTAGCCTCCCTTTCGTTGATTTCCCCAAAGGTCTGCCTGTCAAGGTTCACCCACTTTCATACAAATGAATAGTGGCTTGATGATCTTTAATCACCAGATCATATCATACAAAACAAAGAGTAGCTGTTGAAACTTGAATGTCTATTGCTTAACTAATATCAATCATTGGAGTTTTTTGTGCTAGAGCTTTATGTGAATTTCTTTTCAAAGTTTTTTATTTTTTTTTGACTAAGTGGATAAACCACATTTTATTTAGATTAGGATAAAGTTGTGTTACATTGCTTGGTCATACTAGGAAAATGAAAATACAACTTTTGGCCCAGTCCTGATGACATCAAGCTCCTCTTCGTGTCCCGTCAATGCTTCTACTGGTTCTTCCCCGACGGTATTTTGGCCATCGTCATCCTGTTCTGGTATGCTTTGTGTAAATTCCAAGCTTCGCTTGACCAGGTTTGCTGCCGCCTCCAGCTTTGCGCGTTTCGCCAATGGAGCTGCATCCAACCAAGAGATAATGAGGAAAGAAATATCACGAATGATTCTTGAGTAAACACATTGTTTAGCCTGAAAACATCATCGATTTCTCTCTCCCCAAATGCTCCAAGTGATCGCCATGGCAGCAATGCACCACCCTTCACGTAAGGTATTATTCACCCTCGAGGGGGTGTTTCTGGTGCCCCATAATGTATAAAGGTCCGTCCCCCCAGGTCGGGCTCCAAACAGGGTCGCGAAGTGATCCCATATCTGTCTCACATATGGACAGGCTATAAGTAAATGATCCACTGATTCATCTTCGGTCTCACACAGGTAGCATGTTGTGCGGTCTCCTCTCCACATCCTTTTGTGCAAATTATCGAGGGTTAGGATCCTATTTTCTCTTGCCAACCATGCAAATAGTTTAGTCTTGAGAGGGCAAGGTTGCTTCCAGAAATACTTTAGGAGATCACTTCTTATTCCTCCATCAATTCTGAAGCGGTAGAGTGATTTGACTGTGAATGCTCTATTATTTGTGAGTCTCCATTCCCTGGTATCTAGTGCATCTGGGTTTGTGACTGGTTCCAATAAAGTCTGTATTAATAGAGGCATGTCCTCCATTTCTGTCACGCCCCAGGCCGATTACGGGACCTCGCACGCAGTGTCTGAACCCGTAGAAATGTAGAGACGGGCCCCACTCGGATACAAGGCCTAAGTGTGTAAGCAGATAATGCAAATAAACATCTTATTTTATTCAAAATAAAACAGAGTTTCAGCGGAAAAATAAATATCAAGGGTTCAAATATCCTACAAATACCAGGCCCTAAGGGGTCCTACAAAATAAAATCTCTCACTCAAACAAGAAAGATAATCAAGGTCCTCGGCTATGCAAATCACCCGACCCACGATCGGCTCAGCTCCTGCGTACTAGAGTCCTACGCCTCAGGATCTGAAAACAGGAGAAAACAAGTACATGAGCTTTCGAATGGAAAGCTCAGTAAGTACCCCTGCGGGGTTCAAGGAATATGATATCAACCAATCATAAATATCAAAACAAGCTCGGGGCACGCCCCTCAAAAATAAGCCCTAGGAGTCTATCACAAAAATAAGCAAGAAATCGAGCCCTAAGCGATGAGTTCCAAAGAAACTCCACAAACGCCTCCCCGGCCGGTACCATCACCAACTCGCCGAGAAAACGACCATCCGTCGCTACGCCCTCGGGTCGATGTCGGTAGCGCCCACCTCTCTACGGCGTCGACACGTCAGCCGATCGACCCCACCGACCGCGTGGACAAACTCGTAACACTCTCCCTCTGGCTAGGAGTGCCGGAACGTCAGGGTGTCCCGTCCCCAACGCTCTCGCAAAATCTGGAGCTCACCTGCTCCACTGAATCCGGGACGAAGAACAGAACACACAGGGATTCCAACATCCCGAAAAAAAATCAAACATGCTAAACAAAAGATTTCAACAAAACAAGGAAGCATGTATGAATAACAAAGCAACATGTCACAGTAAAGACACGTCAATAAGATCTCCGAAAAGAGGAATAAGGCATGCTCAAACATGCAAGTCAAAAGTCAAGAAACCAATCAACAAATGACTGGGGGGTACAAGGCAGAAGTACTTACCTCACTAGTAAGTCCAACCGTCAAACCCGCTGCCTCTCCCCGACGCTTACTCAAAGCTCCAAGTCGATGCACTGAAACCATAAACTAGTCACAAAACAATGCATACATGCTTGTGAACAACTAGTTCTACTTAATTTTAATGCCTACAAACACCAATGCAGAATTTCTGAACCTAACGCTACAGTCCCAAATAACAGTCCATAACTTTTGATCCAGAAATCCGTTCAAGTTGTACTTCAAGAGCTTGTTGGAAAGATCTCTTCCTTATCTTTCCAACGGTACCTTACACGATACTATCCGACGCTCTACACATTTCCCAGATTTCAGTTGAAGTAGGCAGCCTGATAACACCCTTTTCCAACTGAATCCACACATGTGATAATAACATTCATTCTCATATTTTCCTAACATAAACACCACCCAGCCCATCAAACCTCACCAGAGGCTCAAGCTCCACCATCATTAATCACCTCAAACCTTAAGAATCTGCGCAGATTTTAATATTTTTTTTTTCTCCAATGGAAATGTATTCATATTAATCTAATTCCCAACTACTTATCACTCAATTAGATAAAGTAATTCCCTTTCAAATCAACTCATTCTCTTCTAGACTCGACCTCAAGACAAACTGGTCCATTACTTCCACCCCACCTCCATGTCATTAACAAACCAAGGAGAAAACAAAAAAAGTCACCGTATGGCCAACCAAGCAACCTCCACTCAAGCATACTATTAATCATCTACCACATTCTAAAATCCATAACTCTAATAACATCCTCTCACTTATACACCAACATCATTAGAGCGATCAACAAATCACCCTCAACATTCAACTATTAACAACTAATCCAAGATTAATCCTTGATGATAGCTCCATCAAGATTTAACAAGAACTCTAAAACTTCATCATCATTACTACCATCATTTTATCAAGTTATTGCAACACCTCTAGTGAAAACACCTAGAGTTCACAAGCACTCATGCTCGTGGATCATACCTCCATCATACCACTTGTGGGGATCGGGTTCTATATCAAAATTATGCATAAACCTTATCCTATTTCATCAATCTCCAAACAAACTTCATGTTTAAACACCATCCTTTGGCTTCACCAAGTATCATGCTTATATTTCACCCACTCGGCAAGAACCTCTTACTACACTCCTGTGGAACCATCACCTTCAACACTACATCACAACTATCTAACACAACCGAGATAGACCTCTACTTTCACCATGCTACAGGCCTTCTAAGCTTTCACCCAAAACTCAACCCAACACCTAAGTTAACACCTAACACCACATCCAAACATCACCAATCCCTCCATGTCCCCAGTTTAAAGAGCCAACAATAATCAACATTAACTCATCATCAAATACCTTCAACCCATGCACAAATTGGAACCATACTAAACCTCAACAAAAGTTCATCAAAACAATTCATTTCATGCTCCTGAAGTCTCCAAGACCCCACAGCTAGCACACTCTATCTCCTTTCCCAGAAATCAGAAGACATCAACACCTTGATCCCAACCACCACTCTAGGCATACACAACCAAAAAGAAATCTAATCTACAATACTCACATGCATGTGTATCTATGATTCATGAAAACTATTAGACTTCTACGCATGCATTCAACTAATGTGCCTTCACATAAAATCACAGGCAAGAAGACTCACCGCCATGATCCTCTACGTAGCCTTATCAAGATCGATATCTCCCTGCCCAACCGACTCTAGTTCATTAACCCACTAGAGCATCAAGTTAGCACAAGGACCTTACTCCTATTATTTTATGCTAACAAAACACCACCATCAACTCATCTTACTATTAAAATAAACAATCAGAAATCCTCATCACAACAACAACTAAAGCCTCAATATAGACACACACCCTTCCTCTCTTAGTCTCCACCAACACCTTGCCATTGTTCAATCCAGCACACCATAAACCAAGGCCTTTAACACTCTCTAAAACAATTAGCAGATATGCATGCTTCCTTTATTAACATATGCATGGATTCATGGGGTTTCCATGTCCTTAATATAGGTCCAAACCCATCTTACAAACCATGTATGATCTTAACAGGACTACATTAACACTTTCATGATCGCATGCATGCAGGACTGGACCCAAGAGTAAGAGGGCAAGAGGCTTACCAGTACCCACAACTCGTGGTGTGTGGCGATGAGGTCCCAACGTCGTCCCTCGTGCTATGGCCGTACGTCTCCTTCACCGCGATCGGGTGAATCTCAGTGCAACCACCTCTCTCTCTCTCTCTCTCTCTTTCTCCTCTCTCTCTCTCTCTCTCTCTCTCTCTCTCTCTCTCTCTCTCTCTCTTTCACGTCGGTGGCTTAGCGATCCGGATGGTGCTCAAACAAGCAGGTGTTCTTGGGATCACCCAAAGAACCATGGGAGTGTTGAAGGTCGCCACGCCTCTTCCTGATCTCCCTTGATAAAGCCGGTCTTCTCCTTATAAGGGCCTCACCGAGGGTCAGAGGGCGCCATCACGATCCCGGCCCATGCAGGAGTCAAGCGAAATCACCTCCATCTCGAGGCGGGCGGTCCGGTGATCGCGGAGATAGATCCTCAGCGTGGTGGCGGCGTTAGCTGGCAGCGAGGAGAGAGCTACGATCCTAGAGTGACACTCAGCCGTTGGATCTTTTCATTTAAACCCTATTCAATCTCCACCCTTCATTTTATTATTGTTGACTTCCACGTGCATGGTTTTCTTTGTGGACTTTGCAAATAAAAACCTCCACTTTTCATATTCTTATTGACAGGTCCTCATTACTAAAATTCAGAGAGAGAATCCACACTGCATCTTGTGTGATAGGTAGTTTACAAATATTTTTATTACTTCTTCTATATTTCTTTCTTCCTTCAGTACATAGAACCTTACTTAAGTATTGATAGGGGTCACTCGCATCAGCAGCAACCAGATGAGACTTGCATTATCAGAAAAAAAAATCTCAAACAAGTACCCATAATTTCTGAATTTTACATATTTGTCCTTGGCAGACCCATTAGTCTATAATTAAGATTTTATCCAAGTTTTGTAATTCAAATCATTTCCAACTTAGGACATTCCCAAATTTATTAAATCAATCAAGATTTAATCAATTAATTCCCACTTCCATCTTAGTCTAATTAAAATCAATCTTGGGGAATTTCCATATTTAATTAAATCAATTATCAATTAACTTAATTAAATTTATGAATTCCTTATAAATCTTCTTATACCCTTGGAACTCTATTCAAATCCCAAAATGTCCTTTGGCACTTTAATTTAATAAAAATTAAATTAGAGCAAATTTTAAATCCAAAAAAAATAAATAACCCCTAAAATCCTTGGATTTTACAATTTCATTGGCCGTTAGGGGGCCCGGCTTTAGGAGCGATAGGCCTCTTTGGACTCTGGATCTGGCCTCTTGGATAGTTAGGTGTTTTGTAGTAGATAATTCATGCATCCCTGGGTAAGTGTGCTTCAAAGATTGCCCCTTCCACCAATTGTCCATCCAGAAGTTAGTTTCACTGCCAGAGCCCGGTATGACGCGAATGTTGGCCATTACTGGGGGACTTTCCCGCAAAGACCTTTCCAGAATGGGGATGCCCGCCCCAAGGCTGGCTTGTGAGGGTTGATATAACCTCTCCTTGAGTATATGTTTTTGAGAATCTTCCCATGTATACCCACTCGTCCGTGAGGATCCGCCACCACCATTTCCCCATTAAAGCTCCATTGAAAGTTCGGAGGTCTAGGATCCCCCATCCCCCGTTTTTTTAGGCCGACATATTTTTTTCCCACCTGACTAGGTGGTAGCAGTGTCTCTCACTGTCAACTCCCCTCCAGAGAAAGTCCTTTCTTATGCCATCAATCTTTTTGATAACCCATTCTGGCAGGCGGAAAGCTGACATCCAGTGGATTGGGATTGTTGATATTACAGAGTTCAACATTGTAAGTCTACCTCCCATGGATAGTAGCTTTCCTTTCCATGATGTCAACTTCCTTCTGATTCTCTCAATTAAGGTGTTCCAATTCTCTTCCCTAGGGCTTAATTCTCCAGAGTGGGACTCCTGCATACGTAATTGGAGGGTTGCCAAGCAGCTTTTAACACTTGAGCAAAGTCTTTTATGTTGTAGTCTGACGTTTTAATCGGAATCACCACGCTTTTAGAGTAGTTTATCCTCAAACCCGAGAAGCCCTCAAACAAGTAGAGGATTAACTTCAGGATGCGCGCCTCATCCAAGCCTCCAGTGCAAAAAACCAGGATATCATCTGCATACTGTAGTGTCGAGATGGTATGTTCACTATTCTCCCCAATGGGGATCCCCCGGTAGATATTGGATTGGATGGCGTTTGAGAGCATCATTGGTAATACATCCATTGCCAGGACAAAAAGTAACGGGGACAGCGGGTCGCCCTGCCTTAGGCCTCTTTTACTTCTAACATATCCAGACGGTGTGCCATTAATAAGGAATCGTGCTTTTGAGGATGTGAGCAAGCATCTAATCCATCCTACCCATTTAGGCCCGAATCCCCGAGCGTTAAGGATATCAAATAGGTAGTCCCAGTCCACTGAGTCAAAGGCCTTCTCCAGGTCAATTTTGACTAGGGTCCCATTTGTGCCCCTGGTCTTCATCATATGTATTAGTTCCTCGGCTGCAATGATATTGTCATGTATCATCCGCTCCTGTATGAATGCTGTCTGGGATTCCTCCACTAAGTCTCCCAGCACCCTTTTCAGTCGGTTTGCCAGAACTTTAGAAATGATTTTGACCGAGCAGTTGATCAGGCTGATCGGTCTGTAATCTTTTATACTTTCTGGAGCCTCGTTTTTGGGGATGAGCAGGATATGCGCCCAATTCAGGCGTTCCAGGTTGGCTGTCCCCTGGAAGAAATCATCAAAGAGTTTCAGTATGTCATCTTTTATAGTGCTCCATCCCTGTTGGTAGAAGGTCATTGGGAAGCCATCTGGCCCCGGAGCCTTGTCCGCTCCGAGCTCGCTTATTGCCTGTTTGATTTCTCCTTCTTGAAAAGGTTCGTCTAAGTGCGAGAGCTCCACCCGTCTTTTGCGTATGAACAGGCGGTCCCAAGATGTGTTATATCTCATCGCTCGTGCTTTGCCAAAAAGGTTTGTGAAGTGTCCTGAGATGACATTTGATATGTGTGTAGATCCAGTGATTAGTGATCCTTCATGCTGGAGTTGTGAGATCCAGTTTACATTCCGCCGTTGGTTAGCAACCGCATGGAAAAACTTTGTATTCTGGTCCCCCTGTTGGAGCCAGTTAACTCTAGACCGTTGTCTCCAATATGCTTCCTCTTCTGAGATGATCTGCTCATATTCTGCTTTGTATCTTGCTTCCTCTTCCATTTCTGTCATTGTGAGTGCCCTTGTTTCTTTGTGGGTGTCAAGTGAGCTGAGGTGACTGAGAATTCCCCGCTTCCTGTCCATTTTTTGGTTGAGGGTTTCCTTCTTCCATCTACAAAGTTTATCTTTTAAGGCTTTCAGCTTTTTGGCTAATATAAACGCGCCATCCCCTTGTAGTGATTGATTGTGCCAAGTCTCTCCGGTCATTTCCCAGAACCCATCTTCCTTCACCCATTCTCTGTTGAATCTGAATGGGGTAATTTGTGGAGTGTGTGTTCCGCAGTCCAAGCACAACAGAAATGATCTGAGCCCACACGCGGGAGGGCATTTTGCCATATGCGTGGGAATTCATGGAGCCATTCTGTGGATAGCAAGAATCTATCTAACCTGGCGAACGCAGGCGACTCCCTTCCATTGGTCCATGTTTATCTCCTCCCAAGGAGAGGGGGATCAATGAGATGAAGATCTTGTATCATCATCTCAAATTCCGCCCTTTCCTGTGTCCCATGGGAAGCGGTGTTGGCATCCTCTCGGCCTCTAATTGTATTAAAGTCTCCGCAGAGTAGCCATGCTCCCCCTCATCTTCCCCTCATTGCCCTAATCTTATTCCAGCATTCTATTTTTTGGCTCGAGTTACACGGGCCATACACCGTTGTTATCATCCTTGGTAAATCACCCTTAGCTTTGTCTTCTAGGATTACGGATAGCGCGTATAGATCCCTAGTTTTTCTTTGGAGTCTATATTTGTCACTATTCCATCCAATGCAGCATCCCCCTCTGGTTTCCACTGCAGGGAGGGCTTCCCATTTATCAAAGTAGGTCCCTTCTATTGAACGCCAGCATGCATTGCTGATGTTCTCCAGCTTTGTTTCTTGTAGGCAGAAGATATCTGGCTTGTGAAGATATATGGAGTCCCTAATGAGGTACCGTTTCTTCTTCTGTCCCAAGCCTCTCACATTCCAAGAGATAACTTTCATCATGAAACTTTTTTTTTACCCGGGTGTTATCCTCCGTAGGTCAGGGAAACCTTAGCTGGTTTTCCTCCCCTCCTGTGCCCTCTCTACTTCCGTTCTGCGGATGTGTTGGATACACGCGTCCCTTTCAATTTCCGAGGGTCCCAGGTCCACCCCTACTTTATTGGCAGCTAACAAGAGGTTCCTGTTTTGCCAATCACATAAGGTTAGAAGAGTAGAGATTGGGTTAGTATCTTTACCTTTCTCTTGGGAGTGATCCCGATCTGTGATCTTCCGCCTTGAGGAGGTTGATGGAGCAATGAAGCCTTCCTTTTCGAGCCTTTCCGATGACGGTTTCCGAGTCCTTTCACTACGCCTGGTTGCTTCATGTGTCTTCTGCTGGCGTACAACCTTCTTTGTTGGGGTCGGCTTCTCAGTTGGTTCTAATCTTCCTTGTTCTAGTTTCTCCATCATGTCTTCCCAAGTTGAATCAGCCATATAGTTCCATATCCCATTGACATGTCTCCACTTATATTTGGAGAAGTCTATTTCAGACCCTGGATCCGGGTTTGGGGGCCTCTGTTCCCTTAAGGTAATTGGGCTGGGCTTTTGCTTGTCTACCGGTCGAGATGATTGTGGGCTAGCAACAGGTTCTGGCTCCACTTGCATGGGTTCATTGCAGCCTTCTTTTGTGACTTCGGGATCTTTAAGTTTTTTCATCCCAAGTGTGCTCTCATTCATGGTTGGTATATTTGAGGGGGTATCATTTGGTTGTTCATAGTAAGGTCTACTATGGCCTCCCTCTCCTCCACTTTATTCTCTTCCCCATCTAAGTCAACATTCCACATTTGTTCCATCTCTAATTCAATTTCCCTAATCAATTGATCATCAAAGCTTTCATCCGATTCTATCTCTGCATCCTTGCCATGTTCTGAATAGAAGGGAAATGAGGATATATTTGCATTACTATTTTCATTGCAAGTGCTCTTTGAGAGTTCCTTAGCATTATCTTGATTAGGATCATTAACATGCTTGTTAGGAACATTCTTAGAAACCATTTGTTTAGAGGGTTCATGCAGCCCCGTGTCCATTGTCTGGACATTTGTTGAGTTTATGGATGTTGAAGCTCTCCTTGCCACATGTGCCTTGGGTGATGTTAAGCCTCCTTCTCTTTCTTCAGCTTGATTCACACGATTGGCTTCATGTGTGATAGGCAACGGTTGACAATGCTCCACATGTCCCTCTGTGCGAGATAAGCGGCTTGAATTTTCTTGATCTCCACGACACCTCGTACGTGGTTTTTCCCCTGGGTGCGAAGGTGCCATCAACGCCGTGTTTTTCCACGCGTCTCTCCCCATTTGAGAATTTTCCTTTTCTTTTGTTTTTCTTTGAATTCCACGGATTTCCATGTTGGTCTTTGACCGATATCAACTTTTCCTTTCCCTTGTATCCGCCAAGGTCCAGACTGATTGCTGGTGTCATGAGGCGATGGCGTCTACAGGGGAACGTCTGAACCCCATCTCCTCAGCTGTCACCTCTGCTTGCAACTTCTGGTTATTCCCTGGCGGTCCACACCATTTCTCAGAGTTCACCGGCTGGTTTCCATCACCCTTTGCACCGCTGCTCGTCGTCGGTGTCTCCGGCGGCTTGTCCCATGGAAGAGGAGGTTCCCCTCTGTCCAGCTGAATCCTTATGGTAAATTGCTCTGTGAGTGCGTTATATTTCACCGTTGTTGGTAGTTTCCTCCCGGTGGATCCTCACCGCTTTGCCGGTCTTAAAGAAAGCTCCACTTTTGGCCAGGTAGACTAGGTCTCCCACAGGCTTCAGCATCCGTGCAATCATGTCTCTTCGCCGGCAAAAGATAGGCAGACCTGTAGCAGTGATCCAACGGACTTCTCCATCTGCTTTGCCGGTGGCGTTGGTGGCCGCCGGGCATGGTTCGCAACGGACGGTGAAGCTCGAGAAGATCATCTCCCCTAAACTCTCAATCCGTCTGGCCAGGTCCTCAGAGGGACAGTGGAGGAGGATCCTTCCATCCTCGAAAGGTTGTGACGTCCATTTGAGTACCGACGCCACCTGAGCTGCGACCTCCTCTTTCACCTTCTCGTGTAGACGGAGGCCGGCGAAGCCCTTCACCACCGTTAATTTCTTTTCAAAGTTAATAATTGTTTTTACCAAAATCTTGTGGGCAGTTGGGGATAAAATGTAATTTTCCATATTTATACTCCATGATGCTCATTTTATTTGTTGGTTTTTGTTAGTGATATTATCTGCATGTCGAATAAAAGAAGAGGAGCAAAATGGAAAATATAATCATATGAACTTGTATCTGTCTTTTAACTTCATCAGCTTCTCTTAAACCAAACTCATTAATATACCAATCATCGATCTTAATTTCTTCCAGTTTTCCGTGTCTTTTACTCTTAAGAAAATGCATAACTACTCAAGTATTGTTGTGAAGCCTTTCTCAATGAACTCCAAAAGTTGTCAGTTTATGAATAATACCATTTATTAATGGTTAAAATGTTGTGATACAAACAGTCATGTGGTTACAAAATAAGATTGATAATTGAAAGTAGGTAAAAATGGGGGAAAGTTGTATCTCCCGATATGTTATATGAGGATTAGGTGCTCCCCAGGCCGTGTCGCCTTTGAATCCCTATGGAGTTTCCAATGCGAAGTTTAGGCTGCTATTCACTAGGTTGTGCACCTCTTGTAGCCTCGGATTTTTCTACGAGTTTGCTGCATCAAACCAAGATAACAGGAGAAAGTTAGTGTCACAAATAATTTGCAAGAAAACACATTGTTTGTCTTGAAAACATCTGATGTTTCTTTTCCCCTATAGGGTCCGTATGACAACCATCGTCGTGAACTCTCAACCTTTCCTCAGATTCTTGTTAATCTTAAGATAGGTGATTATTAGATCCTCGATCGCCTGAGTGGAGGGAGGGGTGTGTGAATTCTGTACGGTTGCCTATAGTGTTCCCATATATCTTGTGCTACTAGGCGATTGAGTAGGAGATGTGCGACCGTCATTGGCAACATCACATAGGAAGCAGTCTATCCTGGTATCCTTCCAATTTTTTTACGGAGATTATCCAGTGTGAGTATTCAATTTTCTTTTGCTAGCCATGCGAACAATTTGACCTTCAATAGATCACTCCTGGTTCCTCCATCTGTCAGAAAAATGTAGAGCGATTTGACAGTGAACTTTGATGTGGTAGCATGTTTCCATTCCCTATGGTACCTCTCTAAGTTGTGGGTATTTTTGAGGTGTTGTGTAGGCACTTCATAATTCATCAATACCTCTTTGCGTAAGCGGGCCAAGCTTAAGGATTGGAAGTCTGCGCAATAGTCTCCCCCAGGCTTTCTTGACTAAAATGGCCCTTTTTCAGTATGAGAGGTTGTAATGAGGTGAATTCATCCCATGTTGAGCTTTATTCTATCCGTTTATCCAACCACATATTGGTAGACTTCCCATCTCCTTGTGTGTGTGATGTTATGGAGGACAACCGGTCCTTCTTTGCAAATTCCTTTCCAGAAGAAAGACGCATGTGGCGAGGCTTTCCCTATAAAAGGCCGAGGAAACTTCTTTTATAGTAGGAGGGTATGATAATCTTTCTCAAAGACTGCCTCTCCCATAAGGAGCCTCTACTACCATTTTCCCAACAGTGCTCAGTTAAAGTGCCGCAAGTTCAGAATACCCCACCCGCCTTGTTACTTTAATTAGCATAGTTGTTATGTTAGATCACCAGGTGATATACGTGTGAGTTCAAATCCGCACCCTCCAAAGGAAATCTCTTCTTCTTAGCTCCCCCAACACCCCACACACACCCAACGATAGGAATCTTCCCTTTTAGGAGTTCAGCCTTTTCCTCATTTTCAAGATCAAAACTGACCAATCGTCTTTTCTCAGACGTTCCTTAATGATGCAATAGGACAGTTGATAATTTGGGCTATCTCGTTGGCCGTATGACCCTGGGCTTTTAATGAGATGATCGCACTCATATGGACGGTTATTCTCAGCCCTGAGAGTCCGTCGAATAGGTAGAAAATGAGTTGCCTAGTTCTGAATTGAGGGAGGTCTCCCGTGTAGAAAACTAGGAGATCGTCTGCATAGTGGAGAGTTGTGATGTTTTCTTCCCTACTTTGCCCCACCTAGACTCCATTATATATGCTAGATCTGGCAGCCTCTTTGAACATTGTGGCTATTACATCAATGACAAGTCCGAAAAGTAGTGGGGACATTGGGTCCCCCTATCACAACCCTCTCTTGTTCCTTACATGTCCTGCTGGGATTCCCTTTATTAGAAAGTTAGCGTTGGAAGTGGTAAGAAGTGCTTGGGCCCAAGTGATCCATTTCGAGCCAAATTCCCTTGCATGGAGGACATTCTAGAGGAAAGCCTAGTCGACTATGTCAAAAGCCATCTCAAAATCAATTTTGACAAGTGTCCCATTAGTGTTGTTGTGTTTGAGCAGGTGGATAAGTTCTTCTGATGCAACAATATTATCATATATTATTCTGCCTTTAATGAAAGCTATTTGTGAGTCATCCACTGGCTCCTAGCCCGATAACCTCCCTTAATCTGTTGGTCAGTACCTTGGAGATGATCTTAATTGAGCAGTTTAAAAGGCTAATGGACATGTAATTACTAACAGTGGATGGCACATTTTGCTTGAGTATCAAAAGGATGCTTGCCCAGTTTAGTCTTTCTAAGTTTGTTCTCCCTTGGAAGAAGTCATGGAACAACTTCATTAAGTCAAGCTTAATGAGCTTCTATTAATGTTGATAAAAAGCCATAGGGAAGCTATCGGGCAATGGTGCCTTGTGAGCCCCTAGTTATACTTTGTTTTTGAATAGTAACTCCCATGAGGTTTTATACCTCATTTCCCTTTCTTCCCCAAAGAGTTTACGGAAATGGGCTAAGATGGCTTCTTGTATTTCAATTGGGGTTGTCAAGGTGACATCTCCTTTCTGTAATTGGTGTATCCAGTTTTTCTTTTATTAAATTGTTGCCTCATCCTAGTTCATTTGATCTTGGCCCCTTCTTCGATCATCAAACCATCCTCCCTCTATCAATTGCCCATCTATTGCACTCCACCATGTAGTAAGTATCCCTCAACTTTGATCTCACGCCACCTTTGAGGTTGTCCACCGCATTCACAAAAGATGAGTTATTGTTTCAATAGCCATATTGCACATGTTACACGGATCATCGTGCCCTATGGAGAGATTGTATAGAAATTGTTTTGTGGCCAGCCTGCCACATAAGATCTTCCACATAAAAGTTTTGACCCTTAGGGCTATTTTCATTTTTCATAGATTCTTCCAACCTCTTTAGGGTACTAACTCCTGTATGCCTATCCTTCATATATCAGACTTGTTAGATTGCCGCTACTGGTGCTTGAATAGACCAGATCCACTCCCTGATCTGATCATCCTGCTTTGGGCTGAGATTGTATCCTTTCCCTTAATTTTTTTTTCCTCTTAAAAAATAAATAAATTTTGTCTCATGGACGAGAGGGGGTCCACCCATCTCACATCTGGCCTCACATGAAAAGAAGAATTGAAAGGAAAGATGCATTTAAAGATAAGTTCATGAATTATGGTACCCCCTCTCTCTCTCTCTCTCTCTCTCTCTCTCTCTCTCTCTCTCTCTCTCTCTCTCTCGGATAAGCTCGTGGTCTCAATCTAAGCACCCACATGGAAGTATCCGAGACACACATCTAAACGACGCCGATCCCTAGTCGACAAATCCCCTTTAGGCAACACGGTTGGCGGAATCAATTAACATGTGGGAGATGGCGGAGGAATTCGAGGCTAATTATCAGGCATTAAGAGTAGTATCCGAGAGGTGGAAACGACTCCACAAACAGTGATAAAAAGAGAAGGAGAAGACAACAAAGGCACGCCATTCTGAGAACTAGAACCTATCATCTTCTCCACTCACCTTCCCCTGCACTGACTTGAGCATTGGAGCTATCCCCGGGCGAAGAGCCCGTCCGCGCACACCTAATTCTCTTGTGCAAGTAGTTGTCTTCTCCGGCAAGGTGCAGTCCCGACAACAAAAATAAATTCTACCGTTGATCAAGGATCGGACTCGATCATGAGGAAAAACCGATTCTCATATCAACAAAATTACATAAACATTTCTATAGAAATCAATGAATCATGAGAATGTATTGTACATGTGACTTGAAGTATGTCATACCATAATATTTATGTATCGAGGAATTTATTTTTTTTTCTGGATAAATATGAATAAACTACTAAAAATACGTCATATGCGTGGTTGGAACCCTCAACCAGAGTAGCCATTGACGAACTTCACCTATTTTTTACAGAATGATACCTCTGCTAACTTATGTGATCATTATCAGCCATCACATCTGAAGTCTGCAAACCTAACATTGGTAGCAAGTCCCATTGGTTTTAATCACTTCCAATCGTCTGAAACACCCATTGTCATGTTTGCGCCCACGCTTCCACATGTTTTTAATCAGTATAGCATGATTAATCTCTTTTGAGAAAAAAAGTAAGACGTATTCTTCTATTTGACAATGAAATTGGAGAAATTTCAAAAGAAAAACAAATAAATAAACAAAGAAAAAATCCCTATTCTTCTTTTGTGTCATAGAATTTTAGCCAAAAACTAAACTAAATCATCTATTATCAAAGAAGATGAAAATTCTGATAATGTTTGGATAGAGAATAAAATAAAATTGAATTAAATCTTTTAACCAAATGCTTTATTACAAGTATGGACATCTTAATTCAATTAATAGAATTAAGATATGTTTATCCGAATTAAGTTAATCATAATCTTTATTTTTAAAAATAAGGTATTTCTATTTTTTTCCCTATTCCAATATGCTGTTTAGCATTTTTATTGATATGAGTTGATAATTATTAACGGATTATATTGATAATTGTCAAATTTATTTATATGAAAATAATATAATCTTCTATAATAAGGGAAAAAAATGTGTGGCATGAAAGAAGTCACTTACGCCTCAATGCAGATGGTGTTATTTTTCTGTGGACTAATCCGAGATCAAGCGGGCCTGTACACATCCATGACTTACTATTTATTTATTTATTTATTTGTTTTGGAAAAGGTGGATAAAGAACGATAATTACAGATAATAATAGTCATAAGCAATACAATTCCAAGGAGATGGCAAGATAGTGCAGGAACAAAGTCAGCAAACCGTGTGGTATGGTATAAAAGGAACGACTGCTCAAAGTCTTTCTCGTTCTTCAAGTTTGTTGAAGTCTAACATATATCAGTTGCTGAAGTCTAATATGTTTGGAGGAAATTCACATGTAATGTTCTTCAAACTTTGGAGTCCAGAATCGTAATAGTTGTAAATTCCCTTAAATTGACCGAATATGTAATCTAAGCTCTAATTTATTTGATTTGTAAAATATACTTTCCCTTGTTCCGGGTCACATGGTATTCACGTGTTGATGTTTTACTATATTTGAAAATTTATTAATTGGAGAAATTACAACAAAGCTACTGGTTTGGCATGCCAGTCGAGAATTACAATGGTTTTAAGCTTAAGCGGTTTATAGCATGCTTTCTTTCGCTTGAGAAAAAAAGTCCAAAAAAACTTAACCCCAATAATATTTGCTGATGTGGCAATAAAAAAATTCAAAAAAACACAAAAAAAAAATAGGAAACAAAGTAAAAAAATTCAACAAAAAATCTAAACAGAAAATCCCATATATTAAAAACATCATAAATAAAATAAAAAAAATTACCAAAAAACATAAATATTTAAAAATGAGAAAACCTTATAAAACCCCACAAAATCGCTTAAATTCAAAATAAATAGATAAATAAATAAAATTATTAAAACCCAAAAAATAGAAAAACTTCTTAAAAAATAAATAATCCACAAAATTCCGAAAAAAATAAAATAAACTTAGAAATTTCCCAAAAAAAACCAAAAAATCCCACAAAACTATTTTAAAAAAAGAAAAATCTAAAAAAAATAAGAATAGTAGAAAATTCCATAAAAATCCACAAAATCCCCTGAAAAACTAAAACAACCTAGAAAAATTTGTAAAATTCCAAAAATACCAAAATATCAAAAATAAATATATAATTAGAACACAAAATATGTATATAAACTTCAGATTTTTCGATATTATGGGATTTTTTTGAGATTTTTGGGAAATTTATGAAAATTTCTGGAATTTTTGGCCAAATTTGATTATTATTTTTAGATTTTTCGTGGATTTTCTCGCTACTTAAACAAAAAATTCTAGGTATTTTTAGTTTTTAAGGGTATTTTTTGTTTTTTTTTTTTGGATTTTTTTGCACTTTTTACAATTTTTTCCTTTTTTTTTGAATTTTTAAAGAGTTTTGTGGTTTTTTTGGGGAAATTTCTTAACTTATTTTATATTTATTTTTTGGAATTTCATTGATTACGGTTTTTTTTGAAGCTTTTTCTAATTTTTGGGGGTTTTAATATTTTAAATAATTTATTTATTTATTTATTTTTGAATATAAGTGATTTTCTTGGGGGTTTTATAAGTTTTTCTATTTTTTTGGATTTTTAAAGATTTATGTTTTTTTGGTAATTTCTTGATTTTATTTATGAGTTTTTAGTATATGGGATTCTCTGTTGTTAAGAATTTTTTCTATAATTTTTAGTATTTTTTGTGTTTTTTTGAATTTTTTTGAATTTTTTTAATGCCACATCAACAAATATTAACGGGGTTAAGTTTTTGGCACCTTTTTGCTCACGGAGTAAAGTCTGAGAGTACTAAAGCTATTCAACTTAAACTACGTAATCTCAATTAATATAGAGGCAAACCACAGGGTAGTTTAGTATAATTTCCCCTTATTAATTTCTTAGTGTGTTGTTACGGGGTGAGAGTTTCACTTGCTAACCATGCAACGTTTGGACTTATTTCTCCTTCTGAACAAGCTAAGTTTTAGAATCTCCACAAGAGAGTAAGTGGGAGAGCTGAGAGGCACTTGAAAGAAAGAAACTTTGTATCGAATTTAGAGAGAACTACACTTGTTGAGTGGATGAGCTTTGAAGTCACTTGGTTACAATGATCCTCCTCAATGGACGGTGGAGATTGATCCAATTCAATGATCATGGTTGAGCTTACAGAATCTTATATAAGAATCTAGAGGTTCTATTATATTCTAGGCTATACTTAAGAAGATGCAAGAGAGCTCTAGAACTGTCTTGAAGTGATAGGAAAATGAGAGATGTGAAAATTTTTAGTATCTAGTATTAGTGGCTTTTTAATATAATAAATTATATTAATTATTAATAATGTTAGAATTAAACATATATATATTATTAATATATTTATTAATATTAATCAAATTTAAAATATAATATTATTGGTTTATAATATTGTATTATATTATATAATTTAAAATGCTTAGGGAGTAATATTAAATATTATTTGTTTAATAAATTATATTTTATATTATTGGTAAATAATATAAGTATAAAAGATTAAAAAAAATTTATTAATATAATCATTAATAATAACTTTTATTTTTTTTAAATAGTATATTTTTATTTTCAAAATAGGCAACAAACGCCCCCACGATGGATTTCAAGGACGTGCACAGATACATATGCACAGAACACTCGAAGGCTCACATACTACACAAAATACCCGCAAACTCATGTGTTGTGCCCTCACCCTGCGTGGAGGGGATTCGAACGCGAGATTGTCTCCAAACAAACCCCACCTCTTAGTAGGGGACCTAGGCTAGGTGCTACTTTGTGCAAGTGAAGGCTCGAACCCGAGACTACTTGTCTAACGCAAGGGAACAGTACCGCTAGGCCGATCATATTTTTAAATTATATAGAATCAAAATAATAATGCTAATGAATATTAATAACTTTGGACGATAAAGTAATCATCTTTAATAATTAATAGATAATATCTAATTAAATGATTTAATGAGTAATAATATATATTTATTAAATTAATTAGAAGGCATGTGAAGGTGGATAATAACTTACACCAAATTTGATCATAAGTCCACATCCATGAAATGGGAGATATAAATATATGAGAATATCATCCAACATTACAGGGTAAGTGGTTGTGGAAACTGATAAAGAAGGAGACCAGTCTCTGTGGAAAGATCATCCAGCAGGCCTACTTTCATGGCTCCAATTTTAACCCATTCAAGAAGGCGTCGAGTCATACATCCTACTTATGGAGGGGCATCATGGAACAATGGGACCTAGTCACGGCAAATATCACAACCAAGCTAGGAATGGGGGAAACAGTGAGACTTTGTTTCGAGAATTGGATCAAAGGAACAAGCCCCTAAAGGACCTTCCACAAGCTCCAAATACTATTTGAGAGAGAGGACCTCACTATCCAGGAAGCACAACAACTATACCAAAGTGGAATCACGCTACTCAGATAGGGGCCCTATCTAATGGGGCAGCAGAAGATGATGCAGCGAATACAGGAGCACCTAGGCCAAGGTTGCTTGATAGGGAAAGACACCAGAAGCCCCATCCCAACATCAATCTGGTAACAAGTTTGCCCCCTGAAAGTCAAGTTGTTTGCCTGTCTGGAGTGGGATGACAAACTTCTCACTCTACACAACCTATCAAAGAGAAATTGGGTTGGGGACAAAACCCTATGCTTCCTATGCAACAAGGAGATTGAAACCGTTGAACACCTACTCACTTGGTGCCAGTACTCAAGGGAGATCTAGTGGCACTACAAATTGCTATTGAAATTAAAGAACTAGAGCGAGAAATGATAAAGGAGAGAAAAAAATCAAAATGTATTCTTCTATCTCAGCCTTGAAATTACAGAGTGAGACTTATATATAAGGCTATATATGGAATATTTAAGCAAACCGACTAACAAACTTTGTAACAAATTGATTCAACAAATTAACCAACTGGTTAGCTGTAAATTGATACGCTGGAAAACTAATTCCTCTATTACTCCCCCTCAAGATGGATTGAAAAGATTTTTAACAACCATCTTGGTCAATAAAGGAAATAAAACAGGAGCAGGAAGAGGTTTGGTAAACAAATCAGCTAACTAAAGATGCGAACGGATTGGCAGTAGCTTGATGAAGTCATTTAAGACACGATCTCGGACAAAGTGACAATTAAGCTTAATGTGTTTCGTTCGTTCATGAAATGTTGGATTAGTAGTGATGTGAACAGCAGCCTGATTATCACAGAAAAGAAGCACATGGCCTGCTAATGTGACCTGAAAATCAGCAAGCAATTGTTGTAACCAAATTAACTCACTTGTTGTAGCAGCTAGAGCTCTATATTCCACCTCAGCTGAAGATCTAGAGACAGTTGTTTGTTTATTAGATTTCCAGGAAATTAAAGAGTCACCAAGGAAAATACAGTAACTAGTAGTGGATCTCCTTGTGTCAGGACAGGAGGCCCAATCTGCATGAAAAAAGGCTTTGAGCTGTAAGGAAGAAGCAGGAGGAAAGAAAAGGCCTTGTCCTGGAGAGGCTTTAAGATATCTAAGAAGATAATATACAGCTTGAATTGGTGAAGTCCTAGGTTTAGCAACAAACTAACTGAGTTTGTGTACAACATAGGTAATGTTAGGACGAGAGTGAGTCAAATAAAGCAAACGACCAACCAATCTTCTAAACTGAGATGCATCAGGCAAGAGATCCCCATCTGAAGCATTCAACTTTTGAGTCGAATCCATGGGCACAGAAACTAGTTTGGATGCTAACATACCAGTGTCTTCCAAAGTTAAAGAGTATAATGTCTTTGAGACAAAACTATGCCTTTAGAAGATCTTGCAATTTCTAGACCAAGAAAATATTTTAAAGGACCAAGATCTTTCATCTTAAACTGATTGTTCAAAAACTGCTTGACCTCAACAAGAACAGCTGATGAGGGACTAGTGAGTATAATGTCATCCACATAAAGCAAACGTACCACAAAGGAAGAACCAACACCCTTAGTAAAGAGAGAATAATCAGATTTGGATTGAACAAAACCAAACTAAAGTAAGGCCTGAGAAAACTTGGAATTCCATTGCCTTGAAGCTTGTTTCAAACCATAAATGGATTTGTGAAGTTTGCACACAAGTTTCCTAGAAGAATCAACAGATGTGGGCTCCCCTTGTTGAAGATATCCAAGAGGAAGATCCATATAAACATCTTCAAAAAGATCACCATTAAGGAAGACATTGTTTACATCTAACTGAATTATAGCCCATTGATTACAAGCTGCCAGAGCTAATAATACCTTGACAGTGACTAACTAAGCTACAAGTGAAAAAGTGTTAAAATAATCAACACCCTCTTGTTGTGTGTAACATTTTGCAAGTAAACGTGCTTTATATCTGTCAACCGAGCCATCACTCTTATATTTGACCTTGAAAATCCATTTACAGCCAACAGAATGCTTGTCAATAGGAAGTGGAACAACAGACCAAGTGTTATTATCCACCATAGCATCAAGTTCAACATGCATAACAGCACGTAAATGAGGAAATTTTACTGCTTGGTGATAAAATTGAGGCTCATAAACGGAAGAGACAGATATGATAAAAGTTTTATAAGATGAAGAGAGACTATCATATGACAGAAAGTGAGAAATAGGATAATATGGAAGTGTAGTGTTGGGAGAAGAGTGATTGGACAAAAAACTGCAGTGATAGTCTTGAAGATAAGAGGGAGGTTTAGTGGTTCTTGAAGTTCTCATAGGGACAACAGAACCAACTGGACTAGAGGAAGATACAGGAGGTTGAGTAGGTGGTGGAGGGTCAGTATTAGGAGAACAAGAAGGAGTAGTGACTGACTCATGAGTAAGGGTGATATTTGGTGTAGGAATGACTAGGTGTGGAAAAGGATAAGGTAAAGATTCATCTTGACTAATGGAATGAAAGGGAAAAGTAGATTCATGAAAAATGACATCACGAGAAATGAAAATCTGTTTAGTGAGAACATCAAGCAATTTATACCTTTAAATGCCAGAAGGATAACCAAGGAAGACACACATTCTGGCACGTAGCGGAAAGTTAGTTCTATGAGAAGCAAGGGTAGAAGAAAATGCCAAACAACCAAATACACGAAGAGAAGAATAATCATAATCAAGCTGATATAACTTGGCATAAGGAGAACTATTTTGAAGAACAACAGAAGGCAATCTATAGATTAGAAATGTATTAGTCAACACACAATCTGACCAATAAGGAAAATGGACTTGTGACTGAAAATAGAGGGCTCGTGCAACATTCAATAAATGTTGATGTTTTCGTTCTACAACATAATTTTGTTGAGGAGTACCCACACAAGAGAATTGATGCAAAACACCCTTATCTGCAAAGTATTGAGTAAAAGCTAATTCTTTAGCATTATCTAATCGAAAGGCCTTTATGGTCACATTAAACTGATTTTCAACCATGGTAAAAAAATGTGGAATGACGGAAAGAGCATCAGATTTTGTCTTGAGAAGATATACCCAAGTAAACCTTGTACAGTCATCAACCAAAGTGAGGAAAAACCTGTGTCCATTATATGATGGTGTAGAACATGGTCCCCAAATGTCACAATAAACAAGATCAAAAGGTTTTGAAGCCAAAGGATTATTACATGGAAAAGATAATCATTTTTGTTTAGCTAATGAACAAACATAACAGATATCCTGCTGTTTAAAACTAGAACAATTCAACTGAGCTTTCATGGAATCTAAATACCTCCAAGATGGATGGCCAAGCCTAGTATGCCATAGTTGAGCAGAATCACCATCTCTGACTGTATTAACTGGAAAATTCAAGGATACTGAGTCCAACACATAGAGACCAGCGCTGAGATTAGCCTTGCCAATCATCCTTTGTGATTTGAGGTCCTGAATTATTAAGGAGTCAGGAAAGAATTGGATTGTAAAACTGGAATCAGCAGTCAAAGCACTCACTGATAGTAAGTTAAATCTAAACTGTGGCAAGTAAAGCACATCATTAAGAGTGATTAGAGAATTCAATTTTATATCCCCAGAAAATTGTGCAGCAACAGATTCATTATCTGGCAAAGTAACAGTAGAACGAGTGATAGGATTCATGGAAATAAAAGCGTTGGCCTGACAACAGATATGTCTTGATGCCCCGAAGTCCACAATCCAAAAACGTGAAGAAGACATAGAAGAATTCAAAAACATAGATAAACAAGTACCTGTAGAACATGAGGCTGAAGATTGGTTCTGTTGATCAAAAGAAAAATTAGTCATGTGGCCTGAAAGCATGGTAATCAACTTCTGACACCGAGCATGATTGAGATGCTGAAGAAGATCACCAGAAGAACAAGGGACAAGTGCTGAAGAATCACCAAGTACCCCGGAAGTTTCTTCTTGCCAACAGTAACTGATTGGAGAGAATAACTTCTGTCTTGGCTAGCTTGTAACCAGGGGGATAACCATGTAATTTGTAACACTTATCAATGGTGTGACCATGAAAACTATAATGAGTAGAAAGTAATAACCCACCCAGAACCTATACATAAATAGGTACTAGAATGAAAGTGTGAAGTGATTGTTTGTAATTACCTATTAGTTCGAGGACCTAATTAAAATTTCATAATGGTGATTCAATGTGATTAAACTAACATGGTCCAATATATCATGCAACCTGACTTTGGATTAACCTTGTAGGGATTAACATGAGATAAAATAGAGAATTATAAAATAATTATAATTGATCTTTATCCAAATATGGATTTTAATTTGATTATGATTTAATGTTTGAGTTTGAGTTAAATAAAGATTTATCTCATAGAGATAATTATAGTTTGTTTATGAATTACAATTGGATTATGATTCAATGTTTGAGTTTGGATTAGATAAAGATTTATCTCGTAGAGATAATTATAGATTGTTTATAATTGATCTCTATCTAAAATATAAGTTTTATTTTGATTAAGATTCGAAGGTTGAATTTGAATTGGAGGAAAACTTATCGAATAGAGATAATTATAAAATATTTTGTGATTTATCTTTATCTCGTTAGAGTAAGACTATGACACTCTCCTCTATATAAGGAGAGGCATAAATAGAGAATCAATATACAATTTAGTGAGAAAAGAGATTGAGTAATGGCGTGAAGAAAAGGGTCACGCCAGGAGTAGGTCTCGAATTGAAGTAAGTGACTCTTGCCTAGTTCCCACCCAGAGATGGGTTTCTTTGGCCTTCTTATTATTTGGTTTGGTATGTCCTTTGTTGGTATCGTGATTGTGCTTTTTGTTATGATTTGGATATCTGTTGTTGACTCCCGACATATATATTGTTGATGTTTCCACATATGTTGTTTGATTGTTTGGACAAGTTTGTTGTTGGATGCTTTCGGCCGAGCATACCACCGTGGACCGACATTACCTTGTGAGACTTCAGTAGTGCTTGTGTTTAGGTTGGGTCGGTATGTGTCCGGATTGGGTATGCATTACCCATGGAGCATATACACCGTCGTCCTGGACTTGACCATTGAGGCGCCACTGCACTTGTCTTGGCCGTGGAGGTATGATTGGATGAGTGTAGGGGGCCCGTTTGTTTGGTTTCTTATGCAGACCGATTGTTTCCTTGATATGATCCATATCTTAACTTTATGGTTGTGCATATCGTGATTTCTCTCATAGGCACTTACTGAGCTTTCCTTTCGAAAGCTCACTTCTTTTTCTTTTCCTCCCTTTCAGGTTCTAAGGAGTAGGTGACACGATCTCAGGTGTCGTGTAGATAGCCGGGAGGGGTTGATTTACTGAGGTCGGCAGACCTCGATATTTTCTTTTCCGAGTGGGAGTCACCAATTTAGTACCATTAGAAAACTATTTTGTATAGGGCGTATGAACCCTTGTATTTTTATCTTCCGCATTAGTACTCTGATTTTTAATGGAATTATGAACTTTTGGATTGTATTATGTTATCTGCTATTGTTACTTAGGCCTTGTATTTGAGTGGGGCTAGTCTCCACTTGGGTACGGCCGATCTGTTTACGCGCTCGAGGTCCCGGGATTCGGGTCGGGGCGTTACATAGAATAAGGTCTATCTTTCTTTTGACCTTTGGGATTATGGCCATGATTTTGTTGTGAAGAACTAACAGGATGTTTAGCATTAGTACAAGCCAAAAAAGCAAGATTATTCCCAATAGAATCAGAGGAAACACCAAGTTGTTGATGCTGCTCTTCTTGAGAGATCAAGGAGAAAACTCGATTGATAGGAGGTAAAGGATCAAGAAGTAAGACTTGACTACGAACTTAAGAAAATGAATCATTCAAGCCCATAAGAAAAGTCAGAACATATTCCATCTGTTGATGATTCACCATATCCTTGACACCACCACAAGTACATTGTCCACAAGAACAAACAGGACAAAAATTACCTAATTCGTCCCAAAGAGTTTTCAATTTAGTGAAGTATGTACTCACAGAGTGCTCATCTTGACGTAGATTCACCAAATCACGACGTAGATGAAAATTCGTGGGCCATTACTCTGCTGAAAACGCTCCTAAAGATTCAACCAGATCGCTCGAGCAGAATCTGAGAAGATGATACTCGCATAGATCTCCTTGGATACAGAATTCAAGATCCAGCTAATAACAATGTTATTATTGCAAATCCATGAATTTAGGAGAGAAAGATCATCACCAGAAGGCTTGGCAAGAGACCCATCGATGAAGTTCAGCTTGTTCTTCACCGATAAAGCAATAGTCATCGCTCTGCTCCAAGAAGCATAATTCTCCCCTGTCAAGAGCTGCAAAACGAGAACCAATTAAGCCTGGACTATTGGAATGATGCAAATAGTAAAAACTTGAAGGATCATCAATGGCGGATCTGCTATTGTTATAAGAAGAACCAGGAAGCATCGGTGATGCCATGAAAAGATAATCAGGCAGCGAAAAAAAAAACAGGATTGAGAAAGCTGAGAAGAACAAGAATAATTCAGATCAAAGTGGCAAGGAAGGAACCTGGCTTTGATACCATATTGAAATTGAAGGACTAGCGCCATAAAGGATGAAGGAGAGAAAAAAAAAATCAAAATGTATTCTTCTATCCCAGCCTTGAAAGTACAAAGATAGGGAGAGACTTATATATAAGGCTATATATATATGGAATATTTAAGTTAACAGACTAACAAAGTTTGTAACAAATTGATTCAACAAATTAACTAACTGGTTAACTGTAAATTAATGTGCTGGAAAACTAATTCCTCTATTAATTTCTCCTGGGATACACGACCCCCCTACCAAGATACAAGATCTATGGGGTGGGGATGCGATCTCCAGACTTATGGTGAAGGAACTCCATAAAGACTGGAACTTGATGGTCATTGCCATCACTTGGATTCTATATTTGGAGAGGAACATGAGATGTTTCTATGATAAATATCTTGTTTTCAAGCAATTGATCCAATAGGCAGACCTCCTCTTCTTATCTTGGTATGAAGCAATGCGTGCCACCAAGAAGAGGAGTAAGCAAGGCAATTCAAGACAGGGATGGGGGCACCCTTTGTGATAGGAGGACTAATCTTGTGGCTTCACCCTATCTAATCCTGTGTAACCTTGGACTCCCTAGTTCAACCAGGAACCTTATATTCAATTAATAAATATGGTATATATATATATATATATATATATATATATATACGGGCATGATATAGTGTGGTCGACCGCAAATGTGGTCGGCCCGCTAAGTGAGATGGCATATCGGGCCGAGCCTCAGGCCGCTCGGAGCCCGGCCCAATAGTGTACTCATATAGCGGGCCGACCGCACTTGCAGTCGACTGCACTATATCATGCCCGTATATATATATATATATATATATATATATATATATATATATATATATATATATATATATATCCAGCTATTTTTTTAAAAAACAAAACAAAATACAAAAAATAAAATGTGAGAGATGAAGACTTTTCAACCTTCGAAACAAACGTCACCTAATTTATTCGGAAAAAATATGGCACTGTCTTTGTCTAATATTGTCCATAACCTTGACGTTGGTCTTTTTTTCCTTGTCTTACCTCCCTCCCCTGGCGTCTTTTCCTTTAACCAGAAGAGAATTTATAGACACCTAATTTATATAAATGAAATTCCAGATGATGCTTTTCCAAAAAAATTCCACATGATGTCTTTCTTTTCAAGGTTATGCTCCTCCAAAGAAACGAAGGGGACAAGAAACAGTAGAGTCACTAGTCTACATTAAAATCCAAGCATGAGGCCAGGCAAGTCAACGATGATAAGATTCCTTTTAACATGCTAGCTCTTCATCAGTCCACATCCTCTTGCCCTCCTTTCTCTTCCAGTTCCAACCATGGCTCTCAGAAGTGCATCCCTTCCTCTTCTCTTGCTCCACCTCCTTTCTCTTCCAGTTCCAACCATGGCGCATGTTCACCGGAATCCCGGAGATGAACGGGATGACATCCAACCATGACTACAACCTAACGTATTTTGAAACTGATAAGGAGAAATACGTTGCTTACTTTGTGCAAGCTAGCAACATCATCAGCAGGGTTATAATGGATGTCTCCGGGCAGCTCAAGATGTTAACTTGGGTGGAGATCAATCAACAATGGACGCAATTCTGGTTCGAGCCAAAAGCCCAGTGTCAAGTCATTGCGTTATGCGGTCCTTTTGGTATCTGCAACGAGCATAGTTCTTCTTACTGCAGTTGTCTCAAGGGTTTCCGACAGAAATCGCCAAAAGACTGGGATTTGAGTGATCACAGTGGGGGCTGTGTTAGGAACACAAAGCTGCAGTGTGGCGGCAATACTACCTCATTGCAAGCTAATGTTGAGAAAGATGAGTTTTTCGAGATGTCCATTGTGAGGTTACCTGATAACGGTCAGAACATTCAAAGTACTGAAAGTTCTAGTAAGGATGACTGTGAGCTTGCCTGCTTGACTAACTGCTCTTGCACTGCCTATTCTTATGGTAGCAGCGTATGCACTATATGGTATGGAGACCTGCTTAACCTGCAAGATCAGTATACCGGGTCCGACGGAGGAACACTATATATCCGTCTCGCTGCTTCTGAGCTTCCAAGTCACCGTAAAAACGGACACATTACCTGGCTAGTTGCTGCTGGTGGGGTTGCGGGGTTTCTGGTTTGCGTTGTCGTCGTTTGGATTCTTGTTGTTTGGAGGAGGAGGATGAGGAGAAGACAACCGATTAGTACCGCAGAGTTACCAGTGATGGGAGGTTTGGTTGTCTTCAACTACAGCGAGTTGCAACGAGTGACCAAGAACTTCTCAGATAAACTGGGAGCTGGAGGGTTTGGTACTGTGTTTAAGGGAGTGTTACTAGATTCAACTGCTGTAGCTGTTAAGAGACTTGAAGGGCTTCGTCAAGGAGAGAAGCAGTTCCGAGCGGAGGTGAGCACACTCGGAACCATTCAGCATGTTAACCTTATTTCCTTGCGTGGGTTCTGTCCGAGGGTGATGATAAAAGATTGTTGGTATTTGATTACATGCCTAATGGTTCTCTGGATTCTCATCCGTTTCATACGATTCTTCCAAGGTTCTAGACCTGTCGGCTCGTTATCGATTAAGCTCGGAATTGCGTGAGGATTGGCTTATCTCCATGAAAAATGCAGGAGTGTATCATACATTGTGATATAAAACCGTGAGAACATACTTTTGGATCTTTGCGTTCAACCCAATTGTTGCTGATTTTGGTCTTGCAAAACTACTCGGCAGGAGTTCAGTCATGTGTTAACTACCTTGAGAGGAACCATTGGCTATCTGGCCCCAGAGTGGATTTCAGGATTAGCCATCACACCCAAAGCTGATGTTTATAGTTTCGGAATGATGCTTTTGGAAATAATATCAGGCAAGAGAAACACCAAACAATCTGAGAGTACTGGGGACTATTATTATTTTTTCCTGTTAAGGCAGCAATGCAAGTGACAGAGGGTGTGGTTGATTGTTTGTTGGATGAAAGACTGAATGGGGATGCAGACATGGAAGAAGTAAATAGAGCTTGCAGGGTTGCTTGCTGGTGTATTCAAGACATGGACAGTGAAAGGCCAACAATGGGAATGGTTGTTCAGGTGCTGGAGGGGCTTCTGGAGGTTAATGTACCTCCAATTCCTAAACTTCTTCAAGACCTTGGTGTTTATTCTCACGGTGAAAGTATCCATTTTGAATTATCAGCTTAGAGATTGTCACTCTAGCTACCTCTATTACTATACTTGGTTTGATGTACTGCATGGCTGATTATTTTCTTTTTTATATACATGCTTATGTAATGTTCAAGACATATTTCTCAAATAAAAAAATTAAATTAAATGTTTAGGATATATTCACGTAAATTCTCTTATTAAGACAGGAATTTTTGTAAAACATTGTTAGTGCAATGGCACTAGGATGGCATCATTTGACACAACAAATCAAGGTGGTCGATGTCCGTGACTCAAGTGATTTGGAGACCACATCAAGGTGCAGCCCAAGGAGATGTAGATTCGGGTCAAGCCATTGAGAGAATCAGGTGCATCAACATTAAAGGAGGCTGATTAGGCCATGTAGATTGAAAGGCTAATTGAAGGATGATTGAAGATCACATGCAAATCTAGAATGGTTGATTGAAGATTGGTGGAAGATGCCATGCAGCTTGATAAGGCAACTTCAATCAAGTGGCCATGCATTAGTGAGTTGTCATGCATGGGAATGCATGCAAATGGGCTACAAAATCTCAGCTGATTGGTGATTGATGAGAAAGCACATGCAGCTGATTGATGACAGATTTGGCGCATGAAGATTGATTCTCAAGGTGCTTAATTGAAGCCAAATCAAGACCATATTTGGTAAGCAAATATGGAGAAGCATAACAGGCCAAACCAGGTTTGGAAGGTGATTGGTGGAGCCAATCAATGTCAACCTTGCATGAAGATAAAGGTTGAATGATGGGTGCGCGCTATGGTAGAGTGCGACAGTGAAGGCTGAGTACGCGACGGAGAGGCGGATCGGCTAGTTGCGTGTCGGGATCGGGAGGATCGGCGTAGTAGACTTCGGACTCAAATCCAGGGAGGGTTGGAGGTGCGTCGAAGTCGAAGATGTCGCGATGGATCTTTGTAGCCTTGGTCAAGGATTCTTGGTAGGGTCATGTTGCAACTCATGTTACAACTAAAGCCGCAACATCCGGAATTGGAAGGAGTCTAATTCGAAAGCCGCGGAGAATCACGAAGGTGGAGGATGTGCTTTGTGATGGCGTGAAGGCGGGGAGGACGCTGGTCTATATAAGACCGTGACTCGAGGATTAGGGGTGGTAGTGAGTAGTCCCTTGGTAGGAAGGGTGATCGTGGTCACTTGTTGTAATCGAAGAGTGGAGGTGCTTATGTGGTGAGAGAGTGTGTGACTCTTGTACCTCTGTCTTTCCTACACTTTTAGTGATTGTCTTCTCCGGGCATGGTCCCCCAGATGTAGGCATTGTTGGCCGAACTGGGTAACCAACTCTCTTGTCTCCTTGTTGTCATGTGTTTTTATTAAGTGTGTGAGAACCACGATATAACTCAATGAGCAGAGTGTTACAACGTGTGTTACAACACCAGTTACAACAAGCAGACAACCCGTCCAGAACTTACAAACATGTAATAAATGAGCCAACCACCCAAAGGTCTATTGGTCACCGTAAGAACTCTGTGCCAGTGTGGCGCTGGTTTGATTCACGGCTGAAAAAGTTACTGGGAGTTTGAGCAGTGTTTATGTGCGGGGTGTATCCGGCATAGACACATGTGCATGGCCCCGCGCCACTCATGTCTCCTCACAGGAGGGCATGCGGGATCTATAACTTCTTAGCGGCTTGACGTTTATATTACCAAAAAAACCTCTAATAAATGAAATTACATGAATACCCCATGCATCCATTTTCTTTTACCTGTATATATTTATTTAGTTAAAACCAAATTTATTTATTTTTTAAAAAAAAACCTGTAATAAATGAAATTACATAAATACCTATGCATCTATTTTCTTTTATGATCTTAGTTAAAAAAAATATATTAAAAAAATAGATTACATAAGATATTTAGATAGGCAACTTCCACACAAAAAGCTAAAGCAAAAAAAATTAGTCTTTGAAAATATAATAAAAATGGGCATATTTTTGGTGAATTCTGCAAAATTCACATGGTATGAGACCGTGGGAGATTTTAAAGTGTTGGTTTGTGGGTTCCACGCCACCATTTTGCTATAGTAATACTACTATTTTGCTACAATTAGTTAGGACACAAAGAACTATATAGATTAGAACCAAAACACTATAGTTTATAACCTATGGTCTCCTACCATCCCACGGTACTATAGCATGCACCCATATTTTTCCTTGGCATTGTTTGCTTAGTCTTTTACACCTAAACCCTAAGTTCTACCTCTTAAATATCATCCGTAGTAACCCTTTCTTTGTGTTTTTTTTTTAAAAAACTTATCTTGTCTCTCCATCATTCTCTGCATAAAAAACCATTTATTTAGACAAGTTAAATTATTGAGCTTGATCCCTTTGATTAGTTTAGTCTTTTTGTTTTTTGTAATATGAGTGGCAGGCCACTAAAAAATTAAGGACGTACACAATTTTGGACAGAGCTAGTGGAGGTCCGACCCTCACACACATGAGTACTAGAACCATCTATATATAACCATTACTCATACTCCAAAAAAATATTTTCATCCGTGAATCGAACCCGCAATCGAACTCGCACAATTGGTAAAAATAAAAAAAATAAAAAAAATAGATCACTACGTGGTTGGTCAGTCTTCCTCTTTTGGATGCTGTTTTTCCAAAAGGCAAGTTGAATTAGAATGTGGTGTGTGTGTGTGTGTCACACGCACTTGGGTGGACCAGACTATCATATGTCCACCATTATAAAAGTCATCAGCTGATTTGCTTTTTGATGAAATAAATAATCAGCAGAAAATCGTTTTTTTTGTTTTAAGAGCAAAATCGGGTCTTTTTTGAACACTAGATCGTTTACCTGACTTGACTATTAAAACTCCGGTTGACCCATGGTCTCCTACAGTTAATTTCTTCAAAATTGACTAAGTTTTTGGACTTCTGATCATGAGCTACTGCAATCAAGCTAAGATGAGGAGATACTTTTATTTATTTTTGAAAAAGACGACAAATGCCCCATTAGGGAAATCATAACTCAGGTGTTAAACGGGCCAATACGGCCTGGCCCAATATGGGCCCGCCAATGAGGCATGCCATGCTAGCACGACACATACAATGCCGGGAGCCAACCTAGCACAAAGGTGCGGCCCCCGGCTTGGTTAGCTCTTGCAAGGCTGATGTTAGTTCCGACGGGGGTTGTATGCTTATAATGAATATTGCAACTCACTCTCACTGTAACTCTTAAAAATACACAACCTCACACACTCTCAAGCAAGTAATACAATCAAGAGAAAGGAGACACAAGATTGGTAGTCCAATTCGGCTCACCTAGCCTCTACGTCTGGGGGGCCAAGCCCGGAGACAACGTGTCACGCCTCGAACCACGGCCCAGGCACGTAGACAACCGGCTGCACCCAAACAGGGACTAGTCCCCATTCAGGCGCAAGGCCTTAGAAACTCTTATACAATAAGTATTCAGAGATAATAATAACAGCGGAATTATAAATAAAAGAAGAAGGGAGTTTATACAACTCAGTACAAAGACAGTAACAGGTTTTCACAACCCAGGACTAGGATCTAATCCAGTCACCCCTAGAAATCCATACAACAAAGGAATACAAAATACAAATCTCACACAGGATAAAAGAGGTACGCAGACCTCGAGACAAATACAAGTAGCCGAGTCAACTACTCGGTATGTCCCTGCCTAAGGTCGACCCTACTCCTCCTCGTCTGAACCTGAGAAACACACAAGTCAAACGCATGAGCCTAAAGAATAGGCCCAGTAGGGTCGCATAAACAATAAAAGAGGCGGAAGCCATAAACAAAGAAATGTAATAAAGCAAGTACAAATATGCAGAGTGCAACAACATCACAAGTAATCAACACGTGAATCGGGATGTGGATAAATCCACGTATGTACTCAATCTCCGCATATGTGATACTAAGATGTCTCTGACATCAACGACACCATCGGTATCGCCTTCGCCTAAGCCGGTCTACGCTTATAGCATACATGTGCACATGGCGGAAAATACCGCTCTCTCGAGCCAAAGCGGCCGAGATATTATACACCCTCTACCAGGGTCTCCGTCCGATGGAGCATCAAGTGCTCGTGGCCAGATATTATACACCATCTGTCGAGGTCTCCGTCAGATGGAGCACCAAGTGCTCATGGCCAGATATTATACTCCCTCTGCCGGGGCCTGGTGGCCAGATATTATACACCCTCGGCCAGGGTATCCGTCCGATGTATCATGCCTGAAAGTAAGAGATTGCTAGTACAAATACCTAACAACAGGTATGTATATATATATCCAAGGCAGCAACATCCTGAATATATAATGATCGGTGACCTTATCGAGATCGGGAGTCAATACGTATCTAAGGAGTAAACTCTAGTCAAATACGCATAAGAAAAACATGATAGCAACAATCTCCTCGAGATATAAAACCAATACATATGAGGGAAACCATCTCGAATATATATTGGGAACCTCTCGAGGAAATGAGAGCAAAAGAAATCAAGCCGGGTAGGAGGAAGGAATACTCACAAACCTCCCGTGCGAGAGCCTACCTGGCTAGAAGCAAGGTCTCTGATCCTCATTAAGCGTCTCACGCCAGTCCTAAACTGTAATCTAATCAATAGATAGGAGTTTTAGTGCCTCAACACTTAAGCAATCCTCTATCTAAATACGGAATACGATTACACATAAATCCCTAAATTCAATCATGCTTGGAAGACATTATCCTCACTCAAGTATGCTTCCTTACTTAACAAGCATATCATGTTATTAAGATTCTTAGAATGCCCCTAAGCATGCTTCATTACTCAAGATAAGTCAATCTAAGGCATAATACCAATAAGCATGTAAATCATGGAATTAATCACAATTAAACATGTTAACAAGAGCACTAGTGGGGCATTTATACTTAGGGATCTCCATGAAATTTCGGCGGCATCTCCCTTATTTATCGGGCCCCGAAATTATACAATCATTCATCAACATACCCATTACACATGGGTTTCATAATTCATATATCATTCAACCACATACAATTCCATTAACTTCCTACTAAGAGAAATTTAGGGCTTCTAATTCCTTTAATTAAACATCATGAAGTTCATTAATAATCCCGATCCAACTGGTCCAAAGAGAAGTAGATCCTTACGCCACAGTTCGAGGTTGGGTTGTTGATGTGTGATGACGAGTCTCCCTTCTTAGTCCTGCAGCTCGCCTGAGCTTCACCGGTCGTCAATCACGACCGGGATCTCAACGGGAGTTAGAAGGAGCAAGAGGGTGCTGGTCCAAGTTTGCCGGCGAAGTATGGCCTGCAGTTGGTCGGAGGCGGTCAGTAGGGAGGACGGCCGGACAACAGGGGCGGTGAGGAAAGGCGGGCCGTGAATGTCAGAGGCGGCCTGGTTGCTGGCCCGCTAGCCATAAGTGGCTCACCCGCCGAAAGCAACGTCGTGGAGAACCGGCCGTGGGACTGGGGTCGCGCCGGGGCGCCGGCGGGACGGGTCGAGGTGGCGGCGTCGTCGCAGCGGCCGGGCGCGTGGGAGGGGTTGCTGCCAGTGGTGGGAGGCTAAGCCGAGCAGGGGCCGCTGGGCTCTGGCCGAGGTGGTGCGACCGGGCAAGAATGAGCTCGGAGGCGGTGGGGAGCTCACGGCGTGGCGTTCGCTCAATCGACGAAGAAGGGTTTCTAGATCTAAATTTCAGATCCTCAGAGAAGGAGAGAGAGAAAGATGTAAATATCTCTCTCTTCTTTGTCTTATAATAACATGAGATTCATTATTTCTTTAATCAATTAAAACAAATCCTTTAAGGGTCACATGTATACTATTCCCTCACATGTGCACTGTTCAAACACGGGTATGTGAATTATTTCTATTCCGTTGGGGTCCATCCGTAATTCTCTCGCCTTCACGCCCACTTGCATCAATCTCGGGTCAATGGTACTAGTGGCACGGGTGCACCGTAGTGTCACGGGGTTTATCTCTCATCAGACCAGATCCAGGAATATCGGCCTTTAGTCAAATCCTTCGTCATCTTTGTGGTATACCGGTATCACGGCCGCTCTCGGCCACCGGATCCACGTTTCCCGGGATTTGAATATCTGTTTATTTTCTTTTCTCGATAATTAATCCGAATTAATTAACATATAATTAATTTGGATTAATTAACAAATAATTATCTTTGATTAATTAACGCTTAATTAATCGGGATTATTCAGACATATGATTTCTCCCAAAATTTCACTGCTCGTCATATCAAATTGCCATTTAATAATTCAAATAAAAATAAATTTTTATTTATTTCAGGGCGGGTTTTACACAACGATCCACTAAAAGAGAAGAGAATACATGAGTACAACTCCCTTGTCACTCATCTCACACATACATAAACACCCACTCAAGATCGCTCAATGCCCACGCTACCAAACTCCCTTAGGTCTCACTTGTGTGTCACCTCAAACCCTTGAGCTAGGTCCTTTATATAGCCGCTCCACGAGCCTGCCATCTCTCTCTCTCTGTATCTCCGAAATCTTTGCGGTTACTATCTTTGGACTCCTTCCAAAAAATAGCCGTTGCAGATCCTATCGCACCCGATCCTACAACGTGGCCCAGTCCAGTGAACTGACTAAGGCTGCAGCTTTGCCTTGCTCTACGAACTCCAAACCTAAACCCTCCCGGCTTTATCTGAGTCGACTCCGTCTTATCCTCTTGATCATGACCACGGTAACTAGCTGGATCCCTCTCCGTCACGTCCACGAACTCTTCAAGTCGCCTCCCGGCGTGGCGTCTCCCGACGCGTCAACATCACAGGTTTTCAAACTTAGTTGTTGATTCACTCAAGTTTAGTCTTCAGCGTATCTTCATTGAATCTATCTTCATACCATATTTGGCCTCCCGCCAAAGTATGGCCTTCATAGAATAATGTAAATCTTCATGTTTCCAAATCAGCTCCTTACCAAATCTGGGTAGCGATATATTTAGACACCTTCTAAATATATTCCTCATGATGTATGCAGCTCCACTTGGATCCTTATTGCCATAATTAGTATAACCACCTTCCAAGTTGGTCTTTCAATTTGTTCCTCAATATATAGCGCCTTCCAAACATGTGCACTTGCTAAATATGTGGACCCTCCAATGATAGCTCCTCCACTTGCATATCTAGTCACCTCCCAAAGATAGTGCCTTGTCATATCCAGCTTACTGTCCAAATATAATACCAGTGAGATCTTCTAGAAGTTCTCCAAAGATATTCCTCCTCATGTATAATTCCAACAGTCTTTGACGAGGTCAACTGAGCCTTTGTAGTCATATGCCACGTCATCCAGTTACGGACCTTATGCCTTGTCACCAATGCCACATCATCTTCAACTATGTTATCATGTCTTCAGGAAACTTTGTTGCAATCTGTGTCACATCCAAATTTGCAACAGCCTTCACTGCTGAGTAATCTTCTGCCTTGCCATCTTGTCTCGTGCGAGCTTGTTGCATCTCCATTTGTTATTCCCAGTAAGTTGTCAAATAATGCCAACTTAAGTGCTGTTTACACTAACAGCCGGGATGAGGGTTTGAGAGGCCTAGGTTTTGAGAGGGAGAAAGAGGGGTTGGAAGAGAGAGAGAGAGAGAAGGATTGTGATTGAGGTTAAAAGAGTAAGGTAACCTGGATGGAGGACTGCACCGGCTCAATGACTGACCCAAGTCGGGTCCCAAATGTAACTCATTTGGTCACTTCTGAATACAAAGGAAGTTTCACATCAAAAAAGATTGAGGTTAAAAGAGATATAGGAAAGAGAGACAAGAAAGATAGAGAGAAGAAAGGAGAGAGAGAAAAGTGAGAGTCAGTGAGGGAGAGAGAGGGTTAGATAAGAGCACTTACACCCCAAACCTACAATTACTCAGGCAAAAATTGTTAGGGCAATTCACTCATCTAAAAAAATTTCCACCCCAAATCTTCAATTGCCCGGGCAATCACTATTTATTAAAAATAAATATATTTTTTTTTTGGTTAAATATTTGTTAATTTTTATTTCTTATTAACTTATGTTTTATTTGTATTGCAATTAAGGAAATTAATCAAAACAAAACAAGTACATTAATTAAAATAAAAAATATTAATTGAAATTTTTTAAAAATATATTAATTAAAAATAATCAATCTTAATAAGTAGGAAGATATTTGTCATATATCACTATATTATGTGGTTAGAAACGAAATTTAGATTTTCAATTATCCACTTAATTATCAACCGGAATTATCAACATATAGTTAAAAATTGATTTATAATATTCAATTATCTACACAATTATTCATATAAAATAAAATAATTAATTAATAAATGATGTTGGGTATTTATAAAAGGAAATTCTGAATTATTTGAATTTTTTCATATTTTATAAATTTTTAATTAATAAAAAAAAACTACACCGTTGATCAAACAAAATGACCTAGATATATGCCATTTGCCCGTGTGAAAGAGTGCGTGGTGGGCCAGCTTTTCATGCTACCCGGTTTAGCTCCTGGGCGACTAAGAGAATATAAAAAAATCTTGAGAAGTGAGTCAAGAGACTTAGAGATATAAAAAAAATTCTTGGGAAACCAAAAGGCCGCTCATAGCCTAGTGTTAACTTTGGCTCATAGCCTAGTGTTATAACTTTGGGTTCCATGCATTGGGTAATTTTTCTTGGACATGTAAGTCCTGGGATAGAGTCTCCGCCCCAATAAATGTGTGTGTGTGTGGAGAAAAGGAAGTGTCAATTTACTCGCATTGGATTATGCGTCTGAGGTGAGAGATCGTTAGGGTCACTAAGTGAGTTTACTTCGTGGTTCTCATAACTACATTCACGACCATTATGGGGTTTTATACTACATATCAAAAAAATAATAATAATAAACTTGAAAAATAGAGTATATATATATAATAAAATAAAATAAAGTGTTAGCCTCTAAGACATGGGCCCGTCGGGTTCAATCCCGAGTGTTCCGTAGGAAAAACCCCCATCTCATAACAAGGGACCAGCATACCAAAGTTTATTGGTGGGGTGATAGTTGTGTTAACAAAGTTTATTGATTCATATGTCCACCGTTACAAAAGTCATCAGCTGACTTGCTTTTTGACCAACCCGGCCAGCATATAGAGATGCAAATTAAAGAGTAGAAGAAGGTTCTGCAATTTTGGCAACAAATTAAGTTGGGGGAATTCCAGAAAACAATGAATGCTTTATAACATGTTCTCCCCTTCTCCACTTCCCTATCATCTCTACATTCTCTCCGAACTCCAAACAAAAAATGACTCGCAACTTTGTGCTGGGCTAGTTCTTCACAAAAGATAACTCCTCCAGAAAATTCTACATATGGATTTGGTACAACAAGGTCTCGTGAAATTACATCTGCTTAGTGGTAACAGAGCCACACCAGTCTCAGACCCCCACCAAGTCTCTGCTTCATATCTCTCATGACGGTAACTTGGTTCTTCGGAACCATATATTTAGCAAAGTCCCTCATATGTCTGTCATGACCCGGATCCGAATCTACGTACTCAGCGTGACAAACGACCACATGCTCACTGGATGTAACCCGATAAACCTGCAAAACCTTGAAAACCTCTACCCGAACTTAAGCACAAAACCTAAACAATAAGAACTTCAAGGCAATTACTCTTACAAAATATTAAGGTCATTATATAGAAGTTCAAATCTAATACAAGTGTTAAACGGACAACAACAAGCTACCTAGGTGTCCACAGTACTATTGGATGATCCCCTCATCAAGCTAGTCACTAGTCTACTACTCTTGATATGAAAAATTTCAACAACCACATCACAAGCTTGACAACCTAGTAAGCAGTCCACTAAAAACTCATTTAAATCATGCTCACTTATATGAAAATATCAAAATTTACTTTGCCAAAATGCATTTTTTGAAACCTTATATCAAAATGCATGGAAGTATACGAAACAGAATAACGTAGCAAAACACCAAAATATCCTGAGGAATCAGAGTAATATATATCCCTTGAATCAGAATCATTTCAAAAAAAAATTTAAGTCACCAAATATTCTATGACCATTTGTTTTACCTTGTTGGCCTTAAGTCAGATTGTCAGCCTCGTTTGCCCGAGTCAGAATGTCATCCTCGTGAGTCGGAATGTCAGTCTTGGTTTCCCGAGTTAAAATATTAGCTTTGAAAGTCAAAATGTCAAACAAAATATCAGTCTAAGTTTCCCGAGTCAGAATGTTCGCCAGAGCATAATTAATTTAGTGACACTAAATAGGCCACCTTTATATTTATGACAAAATAGGCTACAATAAAAAATAAAGTCGACTGGTCATTTATGACATAATATGCTACCTTTATAATCACCATGGGAAAAGTATGCGAATATAGGAATCATATAGAGATGCCCACGAAATAAAGCTAATATATGTTAAGACATGGCATCTATAACCTATAACTGTTGTCAGAGTCCTACAATCAAATATTGAGAGGCAATACAACAAGATAGATTCAAGGACCACATGCTTATGAAGGTTCTTTATATGAAAGAGTTGCTAGAGAATTTCTGTAGAAATTATGGATAAATTTCTTTTATTTTGTTTTAAATTTTCAATAATATTTTATAGATTTGATTTTATGAGGCTATAAATATAGAGCGATCCACCTCTCACAAAACATACAAAATAAAAACACACAAAGAACTCTTCTCGATTTTCCTCGAGCTTTTTGAAAGCTTGCATAAAGACAATGAGCGATTCACACCTCGCCAACGGGAAGGGTCCAAGAAAGAAGAAGTTGAATCTTTTGGAGAAGAGTCCAAGAAAGCCTCCTGCGTGAGGGCGTAATTTTTCTCTAAAAGGCGATTAATGCCTTTAAATCATCTCGGTTCTCAAAGATAAGTATTTTAATCTTCGCTATATCTTTTTTGGACTTTTTCCTAATAAATATTCCAACAATTTCTAACATTGGAATCCATGTAATTTGGGAAACATATTTCATACGCACCCAGGAGCAATAATTATGAATTCGTTTCTGTAACAAGACTGACTGATACATTTTGGTACCAGAAACACAGATATTGCTCTATTCTAACTTTCTCAACTTTAACTTGGAAGGAATGGAACATTTCCCAACAGAAGAACTCAAACATTGCTTAGATCATATGTTATTTAACTTAATGGCTACTTGTATGATGTTGTTATATCATTAAAATTCTTAATTTCATCATCCATTTGAAAAATAAAAATAAAAATTGCAATGCTTGTACTTTGTGGTCTTGATTAAAGAACCATCGTACTAACGAGCTTTGATAGACAAGTCCACTCTAAAATGGAGAAATCAAATATTGATAGACTAGAAACTAATGTTCTGAATTTCTGTCAGCTTAAAAGGGAAAGAATATATATAGCGGAGCTCCATTGCCTAAAATGAACCAAAGTGAGGAAAGAGTCTAACAATGATGTCATTGTTGCATCATGTGTTCATAAGTGAATGGCATCCAAACACCCAAAACACAACAGTAAAACAACAAATCAAAAGGATGTAAAGAGTATGAGGATACCAACCAAAGAACATATTTTATAAGGAATAGGTCAATTTGTCAAAATGGCCTAGGCTATTTATTTTATTATTTTTTTGGCCCAAGGTCTAATTTTATTGCCAAAATGGCCCTCACGCTGCCTAATCAGCAGCTATAATGCTTATTAGGCTAATAAAAAAATAATAAACTATTATTTAGAGATCTCATCGGCACATGGAACGCCGATTAGCTCCAAAGACCAAGAAAATGATCTTTCAAATGCCGATTAGCTCCATAGAGCATGAAAATAAACTCTCTGGAGGTAATCGGTCTTTGAAAGACTGATTAGCTCCACAAACTATGTACGCCACGGGCTCTTTAAAGCTAATCGGTGTTTCAAATGCCGATTAGCTCTAGAGACCATGAAAGTGAACTCTTTTGAGCTATTGGTCTTTGAAATGCCGAGTAGCTCCACAAACTAGGAAAATGAGCTCTATGAAGCTAATCGGTCTTCAAATACCGATTAGCTCAGAAGAGCAAAAAATGAGGTCTCTGGAGCTAATCGGCATTTTGAATGTCGATTAGGTATCATAGTCAGCAGTTTTGTTGCTGACTGTGCAGCCCAAGGTTATTTCAACAAATATTTTCAAGCTAGGGCTAAAAAAATAATAAAATAAATGGCCTACGACCATTTTAGTAAATTGCCAGAAGGAATAACATGGATCATTGCCAGGTTATGAAACCAATACTAGTAAAATCTCACATTTCAACTATGTTGCGAACCCTACATCACACTCAGCTAACTAAATTATTTAAGGCATTCCATCGAACAGTTGAGGTGCATGGTAAAAGGATCACTTCAATCATCAAGGTTGTAACGAAACATGATCCATATACAAGATCTTGCAGAGTTTTTGAATAAACCCACAACTTCCTACCCGTTTAACCACCATTCGAAGATTTAAAGTTCGTGAAATGTTTGATTTATATGTAAATATACTTACCCAACAGCCATCCCTTCTCCCCGCTCACTAGCAATCTCCCTCTTTTCAGCCGCTCACCAGTAGGATAGCAGCTCCAGTACCACCTCTCTTCACTGCAGCTCACTAGCCAATCATCTGAAGATTTGCAGCTCCTCCACAATAATTCTAGCCCCTTCTTCACAACCCTCTCCCCTTCTTCCTCTTCCGAAGTCCAAGACCTGATTGTCTCTTTTTCTTAATGTCTACTACTTCCAAGAAAACATAGTTATAGCAGCCAAGGTGATACGACCTCCTCGTAACCTATGGACCTAGTCCAAAGGAGTCTTCCTAAGCCTGCTGAGGAGGTTGAAGAGGAGCCCATTGCAGAGGCTGGGACTGAAAGGCCCAAACGCCCCATCAAGAAGCCTCCTTGGCTAAATGGTTTTGTGTGTTGAGAATGAGATATGTTTCTTTTATATTTGGCTTTGATATTTTCTTAGCTTTGTGATTTTCGAGGGTGGTTGGATGTCACTTTAATTGGTCTCATGCCATTTAAGCGATGCATTGTAATTGAGGATGGAATGAATTACTAATAGATACTCTCTCCTATGATTCTTCTTCTCCCTTCCTAGCCTCTCTCTTCTCTCTTTTGTTTTTAGGAGCTTACACCCACTTGAAGGGTGATCTTCTATTCTCTTATCACAAGGTCCTCATCCTCTCCAAAGAGATCATCCTCTTCTTAAAGCTCTGTGTAAGTTTTGTCGAGTAGGGTTGTCCGCCTGTTGTAAAATAAGTTGCAACACAAATTGCAACTAACTGCTCACAGGGTTTCTCAAACACATTCACACACACTCAAGCAAAGAAAATCATACACACAAGAGACAAGGAAGTTGGTAACCCAATTCGGCTAACCAAGCCTACGTTTGGGGGGCCTAGCTCGAAGCAGACAATCCAGTAAAGTGTAGGGAAGACAGGAGTACAAGAGTCTCTCTCACTCAATCTATCATAAGCACCCACTCCTTGATTGACAATGACCATTATCACCCTTCTCCGAGGGACTACTCTAGTCGGCTCACCTCAATCCTCTGAGTCCTGGTCTTATATAGACGCCTCCATGCCTTCACAACACAGCTACCATCTTTAGGATTTCCTGAATCTCCGTAATTGCTAAACTGGACTCCTTCCACATTTAGCCGTTGCAACCTAGTTGCAACTATGACTGCAACGCGGCCCGACTGACGAACTGACCATGGCTATAGCATCCATTGATTTTCGACCTCGACACACCTCCAACCCTCCTGGTTGAGTTCTGAGTTTACTACGTCGGATCCACCTGATCCTGACCAACGCAACTAGCCGATCCACCTCTCCGTCACGTGCTCAGCCCATCACAGTCGCACCCCACCATGGCGCGAGATCTTCAATCAACCTTCATGCAAGGTTGAGCTGTAGATTGACTCCACCAATCTCCTTCCACACTTGGTCTTGTTTCACCACAGCTTGGCCTGTCATTCCATATTGGTCACTACCAAATGTGACCATAATTTGGCATGCATTAACCACCTCATCAATCACATATTAGTTGCCAAATCTAGCCTCCAATCTTATCATCAATCAGCTGCAATCATGTATCCACTTGCATGGGACCTCCAATCAACATGCATGCATTTGCATGCAATCTTCAAACAATCAGCCTTTGATGGAGTCTTCAAGCTTTGATTTCAGTCAGCCTTTGATGATGTTTCCTTCTGAGAATGGAGTCTCCAAGCCAATGAAATCGATCAACATCTTCTTTAATGCTTGGGCTGCACCCGGATTGAGAGAGGCTTGGACTTGTGTCAAATACTTGCCAATCCTAATGCATTTGCACTAACACTCTGCTTCATCTCGGTCTTTTAAAGCTCAAAATTCTTGTCATGAAAGATTAAGATTTGAGGTTGAAATAAGTTTTTTTATTTATTTATTGATAGTAATCTAAGTCTCCTGATTGTTTTCTAGGTACACTCCAATCTTAATCCTATGTTATTCTAATGTTTATGCTTTTTTTTTTATCTTCTTCCTTTCTTTATCTCCTCCCTTCTTGATCTTAATTTGTCATTTAAAAATTGTTTACATGAGAACTGAGGGATGAAAAATCATTGAATATGTGTCCTATGATAATAAAATTTGAGAATCATTAAATATGTGTCTTGTGATAATAAAATTTGAGATTAATATTATTATGTGTGCTTGTATATGGGAATCTGTAATGTTTCCCAGCAGAGGAGCGTTTCCCATAAAGTATGACATGCAAAGTAATACTTGATCGGGTTACGTCCATCGAAGGCAACAACCGATCAAAAAAGCATCAGAAGGGCAATGGCGTAACGGACTCAGACACGTGGCAGAAGTGTACCGAGGAGAAAGGAGATCAAGTTAGCTCATGGGGACCAAGACATGCATCAGCACAGCACGCGGGCAAGCAAAAGGAATCCAAGATTTGAGGGTTTCATAATGGACGGCTGGGGGAAGGAGTTAAAGGACTCTGTTCTCAGTGGAGGGGCATCCAATCAATGAAGCAAAGAGTGAAGCCCTAAACCTCGCGAGGGGAGAAGGAGATGGTGTCAAGGGTGGTTACGGCAATCCATTGTTCAAGCTCAAGGGGGTTATTTGTAGCCCTGGTCTCGTTCGCCATTGGCTACTGGGTCTTTGTCAAACTCCAACCGGCAATATTCAGTTCATCTTCGGAAAAACCACAAGTTGGCCATGCGCTACTTCAGACTCTTTCGGGTCATCCAATGAATAGGACCAGTGGTTTATAAACTTCAGCTCCCTCCCGAGGCTCGTATCTATCCGGTTTTTCATATATGACTGCTTAAACCCTGTCATAGCGATCCAGGGGGCTCTTCAGTCACTCCACCTTGTTTAACAACTGAGATACTGGGCCGCTGATTCAACCCACTGCCATTTTACAAGCACGTCAGATCATTCACAATGACCAACCGGGTTACGCCCATCGAAGGCAATGACCGGTCAAAGGAGCATCAGAAGGGAAATGGCATAACGGACTCAGATGCGTGGCAGAAGGGTGCCAGGGAGAAAGGAATCAAGTTAGGTCATGGGGACCAAGACACGCGTCAGCACAGTATGCAAGCAAGCAAAAGGAATCCATGATTCGAGGGTTTCGTGATGGATAGCTAGGGGAAGGAGTTAAAGAAGGGCGCTACTCTTAGTGGAGGGGCATCCAATCAGTGAAGCAAAGAGTGAAGCCCTGAACCTCGCGAGAAGAGAAAGAGACGGCAACAAGGATGGTTACGGCGAAGCATCGTTCCGGCTCAAGGGGGTTATTCGTAGCCCTGGTTATCTTTTATTTTATTGTCTTGTTTGTATGAATTCCTCTAGTACTGGAGTTATTTTACTCTTGATGAATTACTCAGTCTTGTTGCTTGAATGAATTAGAATGGTTGTTTGAGCCTTGTTACATTTTCATCACTATTGAGAAGTTTGAGCAGTGGGGTTTATCCTTAACATAATCACTTTGGTGTAATACCCCAAATGATCCCTGTGGTTTACTAGAAATACCCTTTTAGTCCCTCTATTATTTTTTGTCCACAGGACATCCCTCTATTTTTTGTTTCGGGAAAAAGAAGTCCCTCCCCCTAACGTCCGTGTGTTTTTCCGTCCGGATAGCTGATGTGGCTTTTTTTATTTTTAAAAAAATATTAAAATATTTCATGAAAATTTTAATCCACATTTAAGATATTAAATAACATAATTAATAACTAATTAATTAAATCCAAACCTTAATTAACTAAACCCTAACCCTATCACTCTCTCTTCCTCCCTGCTGGCCGCCGCCTGCAGCCCACCTCCTCCTTTCCCTCTCCCCCCGTTGCCCCCCTCCTCTCCCGCCACCCCCCTCCTCTCCCTCTCCCCCCGCAGGATCAATGACACGGATAAGCGACTGGGCATCTACAAAGACCACACCGCATAGGTTAATCAAGCGAGACAAAGTACGTGGAAGGATCTCCCCTCCAACCCTAACAGCGAGGCCGAATCGGAATTGGAAACTGGGGAGATCGGAAGGGAGTATGGGATCGCAAGCGTGAACCCGCTTGAGGACGCGATCAGCTATCTTGGTAATAACCAGAGAAGGGAAATGGGCGTGGAAGAGGGTGGTGGCGGCGGTGGCGAAGACAATCGGTGGGTGGTGATGTGGTGTAAGCGAAATCAGCTCCGACCTTGGCGACGTAGGATGATTCCAAGACTTGCGAGTGAGAAGGCAAGAAGGAATCGAACACATTGGAGACGAAGAAGGCTGCCCCTCCTTGTTCCTCTCCCACCACCACACTATCTCGAAATAGCACATCATGGCAGTAGTTCCCGACGATAAGAAAGCCTCGGAGCTCCTCCTCCTCCCCCACGTAGGATGATGGGGGTCACCAAGGAGAGGAGGGGGGCGGAGGGGGAGGAGGGGAGCGGCGGGGGAGAGGAGGAGGAGGTGGGCGGTGGCCGACGGGGAGGGAGAGAGAGTGATAGGGTTAGGGTTTAGTTAATTAAAGTTTGGATTTAATTAATTAGTTATTAATTATGTTATTTAATATCTTAAATGGGAATTAAAATTTTCATGAAATATTTTAATATTTTTTTAATAATAAAAAAAGCAATCAGCTATCCGGACGGAAAAACACACGGACGTTAGGGGTGGACTTCTTTTCCTAAAACAAAAAATGTATGATGCTCTCACAAAAAATAATAGAGGGATTAAAGGGTATTTCTAGTAAATCACAGGGACCATTTGGGGTATTACACCGAATCACTTTTGATTTGGCTGCCATTTTTTTATTTTTTTTTATTTAAAAAAAACTCATAAATTTTTTTAGTAAATATGAGATAATATTTAAACGGGTCGGATCTAACAACAGATCCGACCCGTTAGAAGCTGAGTCGCCGAGTCTTCGAAGACGAAGAGGAAGAGAAAGCAGTGAACTTTGGAGGGATGGCGCCGCCGCAAACGCCCCAGTTCGCTCCTCGCAACCCTCGCAAAGGTACTCTCCATTGATCCATCTATTCCTCCCCCTCTCTCTCGCTTTATCTCAAATCGATGGAGATGATTCGGTTTCATGGTCGCAGGGAAGTCGAAGAAGAAGCAGCTGCAGGACAAAGGCCCCCTACCACCTTCTCCACGTCCCGCCCACCCTCCGCCGCCCGAGCAGCGGCTTCCAGCTCCTCCTTCCATCCTTTTCCCAAGATACTCTTCTGCTACGTCCACTCCTCTCCCACCTCCTTCCATGCCAAAGAAGAGGTTTCTCAGGCGCGCCTTGCCTTTCCTCGTCGCCGCCACCGCCGCAGGTTAGCATTCTTCTCCGTTTCTTATTGATTTTTAGGGTGTTCGTAAAGATGAGATTTTTGTTTATAATCATGCTTTTATCTTGTTGTGACCAATGTGTATGAATTGTGCTTATAATTTGTTTGATGAAATGCGTAAGCTGTGTTGAATGATTGATTAGCCCGCTAACTGATATTAATCAGACCGTGTGATGTGATCTTTCTTGCCCGTTTGATGTTTGCGCCTGCAAACTGCTTGAAGAAATGTTGAATGCATTAAATGGTGAAGTTTGTTGATTTGTTTCAGTCCTCAATGGGTTTTTTCTCTTTTTATCAGGACTCATGAGACTCTAAGGGTTCTTTCATTTACGTGTGATATCGTCGAAGGACTTATGTATATTACATATTGAGCATGATCTTGTTTTTAATAGAGGGATATGGTGAGCAGACCTATATATTCTACCCCTAGTATGGGATTGAGAACTAGTTATTTGTTGTTGTTGTTGTTGATGATGATGATGATGTTATATATGTTGGTTTCTGAGCTAATCTAGTATGGAGGCCGAGAATCCATATATAAAAATTACCCCATCTAGTATGCGATTGAGCGCTTGTTATTATTTGTTGTTGTTGGTTGTTGTTAATAGAGGGATATGGTATTGCAGGAGAATCTATATACCGACCCCATCTAAGTATCGCTGGCTTTACGTTATTTGTTGTTGTTGTTGTTGTTGTTGTTATATATGTTGGTTTTTGAGCTAATGTTTCTTACATAAGGGGCTACTGGAATTCATTTTTCAGTTTTGATAATGCAAGGGAAGAACTTGTAGATTAAAATTGAGATATAAGGAGCAGTTTTGTTTTTTTTTTTTTTTTTTTGGGGTTGAAAAGCAATGATTCAGCCGAAAATTTAAATTATGACCTCAAAACAGTTACATGATGTGTTATTTAGTAAGGCTTCACTAACATGCTGCTAGCATATACTGTAAGCAATGGTTTGATTGAGTTTGAACTTTGAACTAACAATACCATTTGCAGCTTATTATTTCAGGGGAATGTCAAAGAAAGAGGCCACTGAGAAGGTTGAGGGAATCGAGGCGGAGGCTTCTTCTGTTTCCAGCCGTGAACGCATAGAGGATAGTTAGTTCTTTCATTGGCTTACAGTATAAGTTGCAACTTGTTTCAGCACTCCCAATCATAAATTTCCATATAATGGATTGGCTTCATAATGTATCATGTGCATATCTGATTCTAAGTTTTTCTTTGCATTTTGTCAAAACTCATGTAAACATTCAATCAATTTTCTAATGAATGATCAAATCCAAATTTGAAGTCATATATTCTTGTCATCTTATGAATTTTCTTCTGGTATTGAGTGATTATGCAGAACTTGTAGGATTTGCTCATTGAGTTGGATACTGAACATTTTTAAGTATTTATTGGGGGATGTCCACAGTACTGTTCTTGCCTGCATGAAGTTTTACCCAGGGACCAGCAGAGTTGTTCTCTTTTCCAGCCAATGGACCATTCTCAGGTTCAGTGAATTTTTAGAGAGAGAGAGAGAGAGGACTCAATTATAGAGCATGACAGGAACAAAATGTAGCTTTCAGAAGGGTGTCTACCTGCAAATAGATGCTACAAAAGACACTGCATATCCATGCAACATGGACCAATTGCATTCCTTTTTTTTGAATTTTTGTGTGTTGTGATTGAGAAAGAAAACAGGAGAAATTAAAGAACAACAGAGAAAACAATCAAACAAATTTTGTATATACCTTCTCAATGAAGTGAGGACTTGAATGAGAACTTTGTTATGAATCAATTCATTGGTTTTCATTCAGATAGAATGTGACAGTAAAAAAACCTTAGACATCTTATCTCTATTTGACATTCAGGAGTCACAAGCTGGCAACTAGTCATTGCCCCCACTTGGCCTTTGTGGAAAAAAGTTTATGAGCTTTGTCTCTGCTCTCACAAAACAAGAACAAAAAGGAAAAAAGAAAAGCAAAAGGGGATAGATCTGCACACCTTCTTGTCCATTTAACTGCAGAAACAGAAAGTAAATCCAGAGAAGATTGAGGAGTTGCTGTCTTTGTAGAGTCACAAATTATACATCTTCACTTATTCTTAATCTTTGTTAAGCAATACGAAAACCGATATGAAGACAATAAAATTAATCTACTTTCTAACTCATAGTCCTCTTGTCCATTTAACTGCAGAAATTAAATCCAGAGATTGAGAAGTTGGTGTTTTGTGGTGGCACCAATCAGACATTTAAATTACTTTGATTACTTTTAATCAAGATGAAAAGACATTAATATTATTGTACTTTCTCATTTTTAATTCCTTTTGTGATGTGTGGTGTCACTCTCAGTATAGCAGGCAGTCACATGAATTCTCTTTGTGTATTTTGTTCTCCTTTTTCCCTGCCAAAAGAGCATGTATTACTAAGACAATGGTGACAGTGCAAAGAGAAAAAATAAAAATAAAAACTAAAAACTTAATCATAAATATGGAACAACACACCATCAAAGCACTAATGGAATAGTTACCCAATTCTGTCAGATATTAGACATTGATCACACATCTGTCTCACTCTCTGATTGGTAGATAAAGGTCTCTGGTCTTCTCATCCTTCCTCTCTTTCTCTTTGATCTCTCTCTTTCTGTCAGAATGACTCCGTTTTTCATGCCTATCCCAAATGAAGAAGGAGATCAAGATCAAGATCAAAGTCATGACAATATTCTCCTCAATGCAAACAACTCTCCATTTCCATGCACCATCTTCTTCAACAACTTGGAAGATCAAGGAACAAACAATGCTAGTGATCATAAGCAACACTGTCAAGGCCAACAAGAGGTGAGTGATGTAGTATACATGATCAAGATCAATGCTACTTGAATTATATATATATCATGCAGTGATCACTTGTTTAAATTGCTCAGCTTTTGAGTTTCTTCTTCCAGCTTAGTCATCATCTACTTTCATTTCAAAGCAACACAGTTGAAAGATCATTAGGGTTTGGTGGAGTGGATGAGAAGCCTAATGAAAGACCAGACAAGTGGATGTCTTCCAAGATGAGGTTCATGAGAAAGATGATGAACTCTGAGCAGATCATACTCAAAAGAAGTAGAAGAGGAAGAAGAAACACACAAGCACTTGAAGATCAACAACTTAACCAAGAAAACAGCAATAATGAACAAAGTGGTTTCATTAGGTTTTGCTCTGATTGTAACACAACCAAAACTCCTTTGTGGAGGAGTGGTCCTCAGGGTCCTAAGGTTTCTCTTCTCTCTCTCTCTAGCTCTATTTCTATATATCTCTCTGAATAGGTGAATGATGTTCATGTTCATGGTTCAGTCACTATGCAATGCATGTGGAATAAGGCAAAGGAAGGCGAGAAGGGCGATGGCGGCTGCCGCTGGTTTGATCACTGTGGACAAAGAGAAGGCAGTAAGGAAATTAGAGAAAGGATCAGAAGTAGATGACACTATGCCATTCAAGAAGAGGTGCAAGTTCATGAATAGCAGTAAACAAACTGAAAAGAAGGTATGTTTGGAGAATGTTATGATAAGTTTGAGCAAGAATTCAGGTTTTAGTCCACCTCCTCCTCAGGATGAAAGAGATGCTGCCATTCTCCTAATGTCACTCTCCTGTAACCTTGTTATCAGTTGAGCTTATTGTTGTGCATGTGTTTTGTGAAGTGAGGGTGTGTCAACTGTCAAACACCAACAAGATCATGAGGGACTAAGTTTGGTCAACTGAAGGAATAAGGTGTGATAAATAAGTTGATGAACAATAAATATTTCTGTTTGTTCAGTGATGTTCTTGAATTTGAGCAGGTTTTAAATCCACAAATTGAAGCCAAAATTTTCAAATATTTAATGAAAATTTTTTTATTTGTTTTCTTTTAGGATTTGAGTATTTGCCAAAATGACCTTGAGGCTGCCGAGTTAGCATCTAGGTGTTGATAAGGGCCAATTACTTTTGAAAAAAAAATTTTAAAAATATTTCAATATTTATGGTGTAAAACTTTGAGAGCGAAACAAACTTGCTCCACAATTAGAGTCCATGAGAAAATCATCCATAAAACCATGTCATTGGAACAAAATGGTCTTTTATATATAGTCGGTTGTTTCAAAGAACTAAAGTCCTTAGAAGAACAAAATGACCTTCCATAGAGAATTAAACTCAAGTCACTTGAGCAAAACAACCTTTAAAAAAAACTAGAGAACTAAGGTTTAAGATCAAAGTGGTCTTTCAAACACCCGTTTATTCTCTTTAAAAGAAAATAACTTGGCATTTTTAAAGGACAAGTAGCCCATTTAATTCTTGTCATTATTGGAAGCCCATCTCATTTTGGGCTTTATTATAGGCTTTCTAAAGTTTAACTTGGTCTCAAAATATTCAACTCTTTAAAGGGTTTAGTGCCACATTGGATAGTAAGAGAACATCCACCTACCTTATATAAGTTCTCATTCTAAAAGCTTTAAAACTTGTTTCAGTGAAGTGCCATAACCTTTTACACAAGTTTTTGTTCACAACAATCAACCTAGAAAATTGGCAACAAAAAAATAGATATTTTTTTGTTTTTTGAAAAGATTAGAAAAAAAATCTATTGTGATAAGAAAATCTATTTTAATTTTTTTTTAAAAAAATCACATTTCATAGCAATTTTTCAAGTTGGTTGTTAGGATTAATGTACAAAATCCTGTGTAAAAATGCAATGGCAAGTACCCAGTTTTTTTCGGATTTTTTTAGAATTTTTTATTTTTATTTTGACACATGGCATGGGACGCCAACATTAAAAAAATAAATATATTGAAGGTTTAGATATCATGCCATGTAAGTTGCCACGTTATAATAAAAAAATGGTTGCATTCAACCCGAATGCCAATCTAATCACTTCCCAAATGTTCTGACCCTAGGAATTTGTAATTAGCAAAACCCCAAAGTACAAGGACTTTATTAAATATTTTCATTGTAGATGGATCAAAATGAACAATATACCATAGTACATGGACCAAAAATGGCTTTTTGCCTTAAGAAAATGAAAGAACTTGCTTTAATTCATAACATGACAAATTCTAGACAAATTAATAAATGTGAAAGAAATTTCTTGCAGATGTAGGGGATGAGACTATTGCCTATAAAAAAAATCAACAATGATGGTAGCCCAACCTATGTAATTGGTGAACCCAAGAAATAGGTTCATATAAGTAAAAACAAGTCACTGGTTGATTGGAGATATATTATTTCATTGTTTGTCCATTTTCTATAGTGTATAGTATAATTGTAATGAATAAGAATGAGTTTTATCTTTTAATGAATTCCATAGTCCACTTTTTGGATGGTGTGTATAATTCCAATTCACAACTGATGAATTCACCTATATAAGTGTGACAGTGGGGCCGCTTTCTACGGAAACTTGGGCAAGTTTTCTAGAGCACTTATGAATTCTAGTATTTGGCACATGGCCTAAAGCTATCACCTCGAACAGAGTTGCTTAAATTTCTAGGAGATTATGTGAATTATGAGATGACTGATTTATGGTAAGAAATTTTGGTTAATATAAGTTTTCATTTCACAAAATTCCTATAAGTCACTTCTTATATATCCTAAAGATTGGTACATAGCCCAAAAGACAGCAATTTTGATGTATTATATTCTCATGCTCCCATCCTTCTTTCGTATTTACCACTATTGTTTGAATTTTTGAATTTTTTGCAATGTTGGAAGCACATCTCTTTTTGGGCTTTATTGTGGACTTTTCTAAAGTTTAAATTGGTTTTAAAATATTCAAAAGACACTTTCAAGTGTTTAGTCTCATATTGGATAGGAAGAAAATTTTCACCCACCTTATATATATATTCTCATTTCTAAAAGTTTTTAAGCTTGTTTTGTGGAAAGGCCCTCTCACATGCGCACGCAAGAGGGGTGCAAATATCAAATTCAGTTTCGTCTAAACATAAATATCTAACTGATTTTGTTTTCCACAATTAATAAGATATTACTGTTGATTGAGCCGTTTTTGGAATTTGTCCTTATTTGAGACGCTTGTTTTTGACAATTCCGTTTTCGCATTTAATTTGATATTATGCTAATTGATTCAAAAGTTTTTGGAACTTGTCCTTAATTGAGACTATGGTTTTTGACAATTATGTTTCCGCATTTAATGAGATTTTATGATGATTGATTGAACGTTTTTAGATTTGCCCTCTAATGAAGCCTCTGCTACCATTATCAAAAATTTGGAAAAATCCCTATAAATCAACATGTTTCTTCTTAGAAAAAGAGAGAAAAACCAATTTGTTTTTCACCTTCTTCCTCATTGATCTATTTTCTTCTTTTCTGGGTTTTCGGAGCAATTCTTGAGCACTCGCGGTTTTCCGATTCATGTGCACGAATCTGAGAACTTTGAGACTATTGTATCCTGGGAGAGCTACGCCATTGAGATCCTTTGTCACACTCAGGCCGGTTTCGGGGCCTGCACGCGTGCGAACCGAGTACCCAAGTGGAGGCGAGCTCCACTAGGATACAAGGCCTAATGTATCAAGAAACATGCAATATAATAAATTCAAATATCATAAATATTCAATGTATTTACAGCGGTATCATTAATAGAGGGTTTAGTCACCCTATACAAGACTAGGCCATACAAAGGTTCTACAAAATTTCTCTCTCAAGATCATATGAGGTTCTCGAACCTTGGTGAGCTAGTCCAACCTCTTGCGCAGCTCTTGAAATCAATCCAGCTAATCCCCCAACCCGAGAAGAGAAGAAATCCGATTGGAATGAGCTTTTGAAGGGAAAGCTCAATAAGCACCCACAATGAAGCCAAAAGGGAACAATCAAACTAATAGTAATCCAAGCATAAACATATCAGAACACAAGAATATAAACAAGGATCACTACACCAAGCGATAGTCATGAACTCTTTCACGTCATCTCTCAGTGTCATCTTAATCACATCCAGACCCCTGAGTCTGGTAGCGCTCCAACGTGCACGTACACGGTCAGCATATCATCCCACTGACAGGTGGACATCCAGGGTTTCCTCCCCCTAGTAGGACTACAGGACGTTCAGAGTATCCTCCCCCTGAACGCCCGCAACTTATCTGCACTCATTGGAGAATCTTCAACACAAGATGTACTAGAACACCAACCCGGACGGAGCACAAGCTCACGTGGTTCCACGGCCACGCGTCTTGGAGTAAACAAGAATGGTATTTTCGGCCAATCTCAAGCATATTGACAAGCATACACTAACATAGGGGTTCAACAAAATAGGAAAGAGCGAATCGTGTATGCAATCAAGCAATAACACAATACACATGGTGCCTTCAAGAGCGATCAATAATAACTTGATGTCAACCACTTTCAAACAAGAAACATGAACAAAGATTCAAAGCCAAGAAAAACCCAAAGCGGGTAGAAAACTAGGCGTAAGTAACTTACCTCTAATGGAAATCTATCCTAGGTAGGACCGAAGTTCCTCCAGGAGTGTCCTTACGCTCCACGCAAATGTCTGGTAATAGGGTTTATGTAAGCGATGATAATTGACTTTAGATTCTCAATATAAATGGTCTATTTCCTATTGGGCCATGGTTTAGTTAAATAGGCCTTTGTTGAGTTGTTAAATTAATAAACTTCAATATTTCATTACACAGTCGTGGGTTCAAGCCCCATCACTTACTTCCTTTTTTTATATTTTATTTTATTATTATTTTTCCAACATGGCTTACTGAACCTAGCTAAGCCCAACCTAAACCTAGATTCAACCCATAGACCTAACTTGATTGAACTCAATTTGATTAAACCCAATCTTTTAGTTGGACCCGGTCCTTTGAATTGATTTGACTAAACCAAATTAACTTACTTAACTTAATTGACTAAACCGGGTTGATAGAAAACTGTGCTCATCTTTAATCAACTCACAAAACTTTCAATCGATCGAACACAATCAATTAAAAAAATGAAATTGGTTCGAGCCCAACTTAATTTAACCAATTGATTGAATTTGACTCAACCCATTATCCTTTCTTAACTCTCTCTTAAACCCGGTTGGAACCCAACCTTCTTAAAACCGGTTCAGACCCAAGTGACTTGACTCGACCAAATCATCTAATTTATAATTAAATCCAATCATTTATTTTACACTAAATCAAACTCAATACTTGATCAAACCTGTTTTAAAATAAAACTCATGTTCATCAACTCCGTCCAGGCTGCCTCGCCAGCGAGGAGAAAGGCTTGGTGGTCGCCAGTGTCTCCTGGATGACCGGAGTTGCCCCCGTCCCAAGGTTTTCGACCGTCGAAGGCCACCTGAACATCATAAGGGTTCTCTGAGTTCCTTTACCTTCGCCGGAGCTCCATCCTCCGGTGCTCAGTCCCTCGACAGAGAATAGCGGAGAGTCTAACACTCTCTCCCTCTCTTTCCGGGCGCCATCACTATGCTACATGCATGCATGCCTTTCAAGAATATAACCAAGACAAAGAGGGACTCATCGGAGATGATGGTTGCGCCTCCGACGAACTACTCACAGTGCTTCTCTATTGTGTTTAAACTTCTGCTCGAAACTCCGACTTCTGGCGAACGTTCTTTGGCCAACGATGGTCTACCGGCGCTCCTCTCCTTCTCCTTTTTGTCTCTCTGCCTCTCAATTGTCACATAGGGAGGGTAGCACAACCGTTCTCCTCAACGATTACAGGGCCTCCTTATATAGAACCTCGCAGGGAGTTCCTAGATGGCATATTCCTATTCGGATAAGCTTTATCCTTTCGTTTAAATTCCTTTTTAAACAATTGCAGGATCGGATAATATCACACGCACTACAAGAGTAAAGACATATAGTGACGGTTTTTTTGTGACTCCCAATCATTTCGTCACAAATATAAACTTTATTGTAACAAAATAATTATGTGACATAATTATTGAATTTAATTGTGATGATTTATTTGTATGTCACTAATATATTAGTAATTGTGACGCTTTAAGGCCTTTCACAAATAAGTTGTCACAATTAATATATTAATAGTGTTAAAAACTTTTTTGCCACAATAAAATTATCACTAATAATGTGAATACCTTTGTGATTGAGAAATATTGACGTGAACGAAGTATAATTGTGACAAAACATATTTTTGACACTATTATTTTTATTTGTTGTGATGAGAAAGTTGTTTGTCACTCAATCTAATAATCTTTTGTGACGAATTTTTTTGTTATAAAATGTAATGGCGACCAATTATATTTTAGTCACTATTATTTTCAATTGTTGTGACATGAAAGTTGTTTGTCACATAGTCCATTACTTTTTGTGACTAACATTTTCGTCAATAAAAATCTCATTAGCTAATAGAATTAACTTTTTTTAGGGGGGCCAAATAAAAAAAAAAAAATCTGTTGTTGCCAAACAATAGATTTTTTACAATTATTTTTCTAAATTTATAATTTTTTTTATACTATATATAATAATTTGTAAAAAACCAAACCAAATTATAGATTTTTACGAATATTTTCTTATTTGAAGAAAAACTATATATACTAATTTATAAAAAGCCATGCCAAGCCAAACTATATATTCTAATTGTAAAAAAACTGTATATGAATATCGCAAAAGTAGAAATGGATTTTAAACCCATTTCTTATTTTAGATTAATTGGATATGTATATATGTAAATTTTATAAATATATTAATTCTTTTTAGATAGAATAAAAATAAAACATATATAACTCAAAAGTACCCATTTCTTATATTTTTTTAGTATAGTTTTTTACTTTCCACCCCCTCAAAAATAGCCAAATCAGTTGTTGCCCCTTTCTTTTCAATAATACCTCATAACCCTCCTTTATTTCTATTTTACTTGTCATCCCTTGAGTTAGTTATCCCAAACGAAGGTTTTGAATAGTTTTAAAAAATATTTAAAAAATAAAATAAAGAAAAAAAATATCCTATTCTTTTCATAATTGTTATTTATCCGTGAGTAATAAACAATTAAGAAATTCTGAAAAGGGATATAAGTAAATTATGAATTTATTAAGAGAGCTACAAATAAATTTATATTAAATTTACAAAATTATGATATTCAAAATAAAATAGAATAATTATATTTTCATTAAAAAAATTACATTTTTTAGAAGTATAATGCTAATAATAATAAATACATTTTTAACACCAACAAATACATCTTTCAGAATTTTTGAAAATAGAAAATATGAGAAAAATTATTGAAACTGATATTATATATAAATAGGAAATTGTCAATTTACATATATTATAATATTAGGTTTTATATTTAACCCAGGATAAAGTATAAAATTTTAGTCAATGGGGTGACAAATAAAATAAAAATAAAGGAGGGGGTTATAAGATATTATTGAAAAATTGGGTGACAAGTGATTTTTTAGTAAATGGCAAGTAAAAAACTCTTTTTAGTATATATATATATATATATAGATAAAATAAATTTAGAAACTGTTTTAAAATCCTAATGTATTGTTTCCCCAATAACAACTTCTCTTTTGTTTCCATTGTTCATATCCACACCGTTCAATCTTCTATTTGCTTCAACCAATCCAACGGCATTCAAATCTCACACGTCATCGATCCACACATTGTTTCTACCAATAACAATTTCTCTTTTTTGTTTTAGTTTTTATAATCATTCATCTCTTCTTCCCTTGACTTGTGTGTTATCCTCCTATCTTCTATCCATCCCTCAACCCTTGCTGATCTTCAATGGCGCCCAAGGCCGAGGAGAAGCCCGCCCGGTGGAGAAGAAGGAGAAGATCAAAGGGCGTCGCAGAGAAGAAGCCAAAGGTTGTGAAGCGCCCCCGGACCAAGGACTCCCCAACTGGAGACAAGAAAAAGAAGAAGGCGAAGAAGGGGAGCGAGACGTATAAGATCTACCTCTTCAAGGTTCTCAAGCAGGTCCATCCCGACATCGGGATCTCCAGCAAGGCCATGGGTATCTTGAACTCCATCAACGATATCTTTGAAAAGCTTGCTCAGGAGGCCTCTCGTCTTGCTCCCTACAACAAGAAGCCGACCATCACCTTGCACTAGATCCAGACCTCCGTCTGCCTCGTACTCCCCAATAAGCTTGCCAAGCACGCAGTTTCTAAGGGAACCAAGGCTGTCACTAAGTTCACGAGCTCTTGAACTTGTGTTTGATGGTGGTTTGGTGCGGTATGGAGCTTCTTGTGATTTCTAGGGTTTGTTGCATCAACGGTTGTGGATGGATTGTTTTTGGGTATTTCCATTTTCTTGTATGTTATGCCACCCTATTGTAGATAGGTCACCATGTATCTTCAATTAATTCTACAATATATTTGATTTTTATTCTGGTTCTTTTGTTTTGTATCTTCAATTTCTTTGTGTCCTATTTGAATTGGATATCATTGGTCTAGTGATTACAGATTATGGCTCTTGATGCAATTAAATTTTCATAAGATATAATTTTCATATTTGTGTAAGAATTTGTTAGATATTAGAAAAAAGTTTTACTCATTAATGTAATTAAATTATTAAATTAATATTTTAATTTGTGACAATTATGAGCACAAATTGTTGCAACAAATAATTTTTATATTTATGATGAATTTATTTGACACTATTGTTATGAACATTAGTGACAATAATGGCGTAACAACAATATATGATATTGTCACGATTTTTTTTATCACAATTTAGAATTTTTGAGACAATAAAATTGTCACAATTGGTTTGAATTATTGTGACCATCAATTTTGTCACTAATATTTCACTTTTTAGTGTCAACATATTTGTCACAAAAGTGTTACATAATTGTGACAATTTTTTAAATGTGGTCACTAATGAAATAGTGACGAGGTTATTTGTGACGGCAAGTGACGAAATGAAAAAATTGTCACTATAAGTAGTAGTGGCTATTTATTATATTTTTAGTCACGAATTTTGTCTCCACAAAAGATGTATTTTCTTGTAGTGTGACAATCAGACGCAATGGAGCCATGGCGTAAAGATCTGATGAAAGCGTCTCGCCACGGACCGGACGAGATTATTTCCCATGCCTCGTGATCGAATATACCTGGTAGTCGGTCCAGATCAGACGCAATCGATCTAACGATCTTCGCTGGATCCTGGTGTCTTGTATTTGACACTACCTTAGATCAACGACTACGATTAGACTCGTATTGAACGATTGGATTGGAATGTCAACGCCTCAAGCTTAATCTATATCCAGAGATGGACGACTTGGATTAATGCATCAGAGGTTCATACCTATACTTGTAAATGGCCCGGATCAAAATGGACAATTTGATCTCCATCTGCTTGCCTCGAACTTAAACTAAGTTTGAGATTGACGTCCCATATTAATTCCTATTGAATAAATAGATGGAGCGCCAGGATTAAAACCCATGCCTTGAACTTACTCACAATCTCTAAATCATTTAATCCTGGTCGTCCGTTTCTTTTGAATACTCTCTCTCTACATGATTTAATCGTGAATTTGCAATTAAGTCCCTCTCTTTGATTTAACTTACATGTAGGCCTCTCGTCTGAGAGAGATACAATATTCTGGTTAGGTCCCTGCCCCTTCTAATATTATAACTAGGTCCTTGCATTGGTCCAGAGAGAGACATTATTCTTCAGTCCTTAATTTGTCCAAAAATTACTATTAGGTCCTTAATAATCCCAATTTGCCCTAATTAGGGTATTTATCAATTTACCCTCTCTTTCCATAAGAAACCATAAATTCTCAAATTAGATAACCTTCTCGTAATACAAATTAATCAAAGAGACCAATTAAAGGATAAACTTTTATTCAAATAAAAAGATTCAGTTACATCCTATCCATAAGGACTTTTATTTGCCAACTAACCAAACGAAGTGAACTAATTAAAGACTAATATAAACACACTTATTCTCAAAAGAAACTCTAAGTAAAATAAACCCTAAAATTCGTGGATCTTACATCCTTGTTGCACTAAGTAACTTACTCGAGGAGGCGAAATAGTTCTTAAGGATAGTATGCCAAGGCTTGTACTCATTCAATCTTCTACCCTTAGCACATCTTCTTCTCCAACTGGTCATCACCTCTTAGATGTTGACCGCTACCCTAGAACTGCTTTTAACAAATACTTCACTATGGCCAAAAACTTAACTTTTATATATATATATATATATATATATATATATATATATATAAATATATATATATATATATATATATATATAACCTAATATGGATAAATAGCTTTTACAAATAAAATTCACATAATTTTAGCCAATACGGTTTACAGAAATAAACCTTATAGTGGCCGGATATATAAAATTAGCTATAATGTATACTTCCGCCCCCTAGATGTGTATAGGGGTTGATGTATAAAAGATGTTAAATCCTCCATTATTAGAGGTTTAGTGAAGGATATATCCATCGCTAAAAAAGTGTAGATGCACCCTATAACATCGGATATATCTGCTACTAAAAGGTGCATTGTTTTAATGAACATAAATAGGGTAAATATTATAGTTGGTCACCAAACTATGGTCAATTCTCATTTTGGATACTAAATTTAATTTGTATCAAAATGGTTACTAAACTTAAATTTGGTTTCAATGGGAGGCCACCCAAGGGAATTCGGCGAGGAATTGCTGATGTGGACTACGGAGTAACCACTTGGACATCATCTTTACACATCACTTGCATCTGTGGCGTCGCTAAGTGGCATAAGTTGACACGTAAGCGTCACGCAATCCATTAAGTCACCATGTCATCCCTTCTTTCTCATTTCTCAGCCCTTGCCCTTCTTCCTCTTTTCTCAATTCCCCATTCGAAAGCCCACGAGAGAGAGAGAGAGAGAGAGACAGAGAGAGAGAGAGAGAGACAGAGAGAGAAGCATGAGGAAGGAAACGGGGTGATCCATCGATGGTGAGAGCTAGACCATGCGCCATTTAATAGTTGGGAGGACTTGGGCGGGGATCTTAAGCATGGCGCTAGGCTGGGAGATCAAAATCGCAGAGAAGAAATCCTCAACTTACTGTAAGTAGGGTTGAATTACTTGTATTTCAGGTTAGCTTTTTTGTTTGTGTGTTTGGGTCTCTAAAATAAGGGTAGATTGTGTTGTTTGAAACTTGGGCTATAGAAATCAGTGTTAAAATTAGGGTTTCTATTCGTAAGTCAATCTCATAAATGACAATTAGCACAAAAGTTAAAATTATGGTTAAAATTAGGGTTTCTGTTCTTCAGCCAAACTCTATATATGATATATGCACATACTATGGTTCGTATAAACACAAGGACATAGCACCAACAGATCTAATATCTAAATAGATGTTAAATTTATTCCATTCAGACATAGCGCCAACTCTTATCAACATGTCACGTATATGTAAAAAGATGCTTTCATTAACATCTTATTTTTATACACCAATTTAAATATATATAAACACATTTCCTTAGCATTAGTTATCTTCAGACTCAAGATCTTAATTTTCAAGGAATCAGAACAGTTAGAAACTAGCATCTTAATTTATTTGGGCGCATTTGGTACACTGGATTATATGAGATTGGATTGGATTGTTATCCGAAATACATTATCCGGTATTTGGTATGCAAGAGTTATCCTGGGATTCTAATCCCAAGATAACGGTTTCTTCACAAATCTTATTCCATGCTTTTTGGGGAGATTATGTCAGATTGTTACGAACGGCCTACCCTCGTCGTCCTCGTATAATCCCAGGTAAGAATGATTATTTTCAAAAATATCATACTTTTTAATAGTTAGTTAATTTTGAAGTTCAAAAATCCAAGTTTGTAATATATGATACAAAATTTAAATATTAAAATTTGTAATTTTTAAATATGATACAAAAATCCAAGTTTTTAATATTAAAATATAAAAAAATTTACAAATTATTTTGTAATATATGATATAGGTAATTGTAATATATGATACAAAATTTAAATATTAAAATTTGTAATTTTTAAATATGATACAAAAATCCAAGTTTTTAATATTAAAATATAAAAAAATTTACAAATTATTTTGTAATATATGATATAGGTAATTCACTATTTATCCCTTAAATAGTGAACTATTTGCCATAGAGTCCTTGGGAGGCGTTGTTTATTATATTTTTTTTGTGGTTGTGTGTGTGTGTGTGTTGACCTTAAGGTCCGCGGCAAAACAAAGATGTGAGGACCTTAAGATAATTTGCCCTATATGATATAAATAATAACTTAAAAATAAATATTAAAATTCAAACAATAAAATAGTCCGAATAAAATAGTTTGACGTCCATCATAAAAAAAGATTTTTAATCCAGTTTTCTAATCTGATGCTACCAAACACAGGATAGTATAATATATATTATCCCATTCCATCCTATCTCATCTAATCTGAAATAATAATCCTATCCTATCTGGTGTATCAAAGCCTTTGACCTTTAAGTATTGGAAATAAGGAGAATGATAGGATAATCTCCAATTTCTTCTATTGAAAAGCACAACAAAGTAATCAAATATTTTTCATTGATGAAAAAGCAACCAAGATATAGATGTTAATTAAATGGAAATTTATAACTTTGTGGTATAATATATGTGACAACTATATGGTGGAGAATTATGGGTTAGGCTGACTTTGTGGTATAAAAATATTTTTCTTGTTTTTCTTGTTTTTCTTGTGACAACAATTTTAATCATCACGCCCGACTTGGATATCGTGACCATGAGCACGTAAGCAGATCGGTCGTACCCAAGCAGAGACAAACCCCACTCGGATACAAGGCCTAAGTAAATACAGCGGATAACAAAGCATAACCCATAATATCTCAAAATAAAAATCAGAGTAGTACCAAAACAAAATACAAGGGTCTAAAATACCCTACACAAATCCAGGCCCTACCAGGGTCCTAAAAAGAAACACAATCTCTCTCACAAAATGGAGCAAATAGGTGAGATCCTCGACCTCAACAAAAATCTCAGCCCTCTCATGATCCCCAAAATCAAACCTCTTACTCCTCAGGACCTAAAAAGAGCGAAACAAGCAAGTGAGCTTTTGAAGGGAAAGCTCAGTAAGCACCCTGCAGGGACCACAAAGAAATAGATGTAATCAAGAAACATAAAATCAACATGTCAACAAACAGATGGGAACAACATCTCGTGTCATCCCATCCTAGGAGTCTCAGACCTACCACGAAGACCTAATCAACGGTAGGGACCCCTAATCTAATGTTAGCCCCTCGGGCTAATAAGAACTCAACGTAACGTTCTACCACAAGAACACACAACATCCGGCCGCAATACTAACCTGTCAGCTTCTAGCGCCACTTCTCTCACATGTCGACATAGCCGGCCAGATCAAACCCGGCCGACAAAGTGTAATAACCAGAGTATCACCCTCCTCGCATAGAATAACCGGAACGCCAAGGTATCCCGTCCCTAACTTTCTCCTTCAAACCGGAGCTCACCCGCTCCTCCGATCCCGCTTAAAACTAACTAACACTAGGGATGCCAACATCCCGAAATCAACCATACATGCACCAGAACCCAAACAAACAAGTGAACAGACATGCATGTATCCAAATCATCAACAAAGCATGATATCAATAAAATCATGCACACTTAAACAAAATAACACCAAGTCCAAGAAAACCCGAAACCAGATGTAAACTAGGCAAGAGTACTTACCTGTAATCACGAGTCCGAATCCCACGGAACCTCCTCCGACGCATCCACATCGATATCTGATGAACACAAGTTTAACTTAGTATCCTCGCTATCCCTTCAATAATTTATTAATATTGACAATAATATTAAGGTAGAATTCCGAACTCCATCAAGCTGATCCCAAAGAAATGCTCATAGAATTTTGATCTAGGAACCCATCTTCGTTGATCCAAGGCTGCGTTGGAAAGATCTTTTCCTTATATTTCCAACGGTATATTATACGTCCCTATCGGGTAACTTCTGGCCCCAAATTGCCCTCAAAAGGGATGTACCGACCAGCAGCTATTCCTAACGCCCAACTTGGCTAATCTAACTTGTGGCCTTGAACAAGGACTTATCTCAAACTTAATTAACTCAACTCAATTAGTCATTCTGACCGACCCAAAATAAGTTTGTTAGACTTAACCAACTTGTTTTAACACTAACCAACAATTGGGTTTTAACTCAACCATGAGCTAACTTGATCCAAAAATCCTTAACTCAACTTGATCACACCCGGGTTTGGAATCTAAAATGAACCCAAACCCATTCTAATTTTATCAAACCTTTAACTCAATAAGATTAAACCATCAAGACCCATTACCACCACCATCTACACCTGTATATAATCATCAACACCTTAAGTTTAATCAATCCCAAAACCTTCAGTAATCAGTTGGGAACTAAATGAATCCATGCACCAGTTCTCCATACCCTTTACTGAACTTCATCCTCACTGAAGAAACTAAAAAAAAACTCTTGATCCTTAACTTCTATCGATCCTTAACTTCTATCAACCCATTCCAACCTATCATTCTAACAATCCTCTCCACTGTTTGCAACTCTATTACTCATGCATCTAATCTTAACTCCATCTAACCCTCATTGCCAACTCAGTAAAGACACAACCCAGACCTTCATCAAACTTCCTCATACAATACACCGCCAAAACCTTGGATAACTCATCCTCAACATGAATCAGACAACTCACATACCTCCCCATGTAACAGTCAGGAGAACATCACCATTAAGCAAATATCAAAGAAAGAAAAAAATAACAACCAAGCTCAGCATCCATCACCCTCTTTGTCAGCCTTTTGTCCATGACTCACTCATCACAGAGCCAACACATCACTGGACCACCTCTCACCTGAACACACAGGTGCATACAACCCCAGTACTACTAGCATGCATGCATACATATCAACATTATTCAAAAGATCCTCATGTATACACTCATGCCTGTAGGTATCTTATAACAAATTTTCAGAGATCACACGACTCACCAGAAGCGGGTAGTGATGCGGGAGGGCGCCTGGCAGCTGGTGTTGATCCTACGACATCCCCGGAGGCGGTGAGTGCTCTGGCGATCCTACAACCACACATCCACATTCAGAGACGTGCCTCCACTCTAACGGTGGTTCAAAGGTCGAGATACTCACCAGCAACGACCAAGATTCACCGGTGTATCCTCGCGGTGGTCAGGTGAGCTCCCTCTGTTCCTTAGTAGCCTTCGATGGGGGTGGTGACTCGGTTGTGACCACCGCAAGGATACACCGAAGACTCCCTCCATATAATATCTTCCAGCCGGTCTTATCACGATCCCAACGCCTGCGAGATCCCCGTCGCCTACCTCAACTGATTCAGCAATCGCGGAGGGTCGTTCAAATAGCCTGGAGAAGATGACGCACCTCATCTCAACCTCCTCCACTAATCCTCACCCGTCAGTATGTTTTAAAATTAACACCAAATGATCTCGATTACCGTCCGATCTTTTAATAAAATCCCATAAATAATCCCTAATGATTCGTTTCAAAAGAAAACCTCTCTACATGCATGTGTGCACTTTTAATAAATACCCCCTATCCTTTCCCTTAATCACACTTCAGCTCATCCTTGTGAGAGAATGCAATATTTCATTTAAGTCCTCACAGTTTAACAGATTTACATGCACGTCCTTGGTCTGCAAGAGGTGGGCAATTTCCTCCAAGTCCTCACTAGTTTTAAAATTACAATCAAGTCCTTCAAAGCCCCCAACTAATCATATTTAGGGTTTTAATCCATTTAATTCTACTTTTCCAATTAAACCAAGCTTAGGGAATTCCTTCAATTAACAAAAAAAAATTATATATATATGAATATAGGATTAATTACATTTTTCGTCCCTAAAAATGGTGTCATTGTTCACATTTATCCTTATATTTTAAAAATATTCAATACAATCCTTGTGTATTGCGTATTCTGTTCTATTTTGGTCCTTGACGCTGATGTGGCGGCCAAGTGGCATACCAATGAAATACAGTTTTTTATTTTATTTTTCTTTTTTTTCCAGATTTTGACGTGGCATGCCACGTCAGCATTTTTTAATTTTAAAAAAAATGGAATTTTGTATTTAAATGCAAAATCTATTTTTCAAAAAAAAACTGATGTGGCATGCTGACATGGCATGCCACATCAGTATATTTTTAATATATATAAAAAATGAATTTTTAAAAAATGCAAAATTAAAAATTAAAAAAAAAACCTGATGTGGCATGCCACATCAGCATTTATATATATAAAAATGGATTTAAAAAAAGAAACAAAAATCCATTTTTCCCAAAAAAAAAATGACATGGCTGCTGACATGGCATGCCACGTCAGCATATATATATATATATATATATATATATATATATATATATATATATCCATTTTTTTAAAAAAAATGCTTACATGGCATGCCACGTTAGCATTTTTTATATATATTTAAAAAAAATACAAAAATCCATTTCTCAAAAAAAAAAACTGACGTGGCATGCTGACATGGCATGCTGACATGGCATGCCATGTCATCATTATATATATATATAATGGATTTAAAAAAAATACAAAAATCTATTTTTAAAAAAAAAAATGCTGACATGGCACATAGTAATGCCACGTCATCATATACAGGTAGCTGTCATGACACACAAGCAAAAATACGTCCACCTGGAAAAAAAAACTGTATTTGATTTGTATGCCACTTGGCTGCCACATCAGCGTCAGGGACCAAAATAGAACAAAATACGCAATACACAAGGACTGTATTGAACATTTTTAAAATACAAGGATAAAAGTGAACAATGACACTATTTTCAGGGACGAAAAGTGTAATTAATCCATATATACATATATAGATATATATACATATATAGATATATATATATATATATATATATATATATGATAAAAATAAAAAAAATAAACATCAAATTATTCATAAAAACTCCTAGGTTTTACAAAGAGGCTTTGAATTTTTCATAATTCGGCTACACCATATGATTGATAATGTCCAGAGAATCTGGGTTTGTAAACTATCGTTATGCGAATAAAATTTCACTAGTAGAAATCACAAACATGGTTAGACAACTGAAAATAAGTGTGGACAGGTGCGCCTTTTGATGGTTGGATCGTAAGTGTAATCATGATGAACTAGTGGAAAGTAAATTTGATTTAGATGCCTTGCTTATGGCTTCATCTATGGACTATACTAGGGTCATATATATTTATACTAGCTAGGAAGAGCAAGGTTGTTGTCAATAATAGGAGTAATAATGTGGTAGGTAAACCTATTAGGAGTGTTGCGGCTGGCAGTGGTGGTGCTAGTGATGGTTTAGAAGAGTGTGCAAAAGGTGAAGAAGAGGATGAAGAGGAGGAGGAAGCTAACTTAGAAATAAAATAGCTTTTTACAAATAAAATTCACATAATTTTAGCCAATACGGTTTACAGGAAATAAACCTTATAGTGACGGATATATCCGTCGCTATAATGTATACTTCCGCCCCCTAGATGTGTATAGGGGTTGATGTATAAAAGATGTTAAATCCTCCATTATTAGAGGTTTAGTGAAGGATATATCCATCGCTAAAAAAGTGTAGATGCACCCTATAACATCGGATATATCTGCTACTAAAAGGTGCATTGTTTTAATGAACATAAATAGGGTAAATATTATAGTTGGTCACCAAACTATGGTCAATTCTCATTTTGGATACTAAATTTAATTTGTATCAAAATGGTTACTAAACTTAAATTTGGTTTCAATGGGAGGTCACCCAAGGGAATTCGGCGAGGAATTGCTGATGTGGACTACGGAGTAACCACTTGGACGTCATCTTTACACATCACTTGCATCTGTGGCGTCGCTAAGTGGCATAAGTTGACACGTAAGCGTCACGCAATCCATTAAGTCACCATGTCATCCCTTCTTTCTCATTTCTCAGCCCTTGCCCTTCTTCCTCTTTTCTCAATTCCCCATTCGAAAGCCCACGAGAGAGAGAGAGAGAGAGAGAGAGAGAGAGAGAGAGAGAGAGAGAGAGAGAGACAGAGAGACAGAGAGAGAAGCATGAGGAAGGAAACGGGGTGATCCATCGATGGTGAGAGCTAGACCATGCGCCATTTAATAGTTGGGAGGACTTGGGCGGGGATCTTAAGCATGGCGCTAGGCTGGGAGATCAAAATCGCAGAGAAGAAATCCTCAACTTACTGTAAGTAGGGTTGAATTACTTGTATTTCAGGTTAGCTTTTTTGTTTGTGTGTTTGGGTCTCTAAAATAAGGGTAGATTGTGTTGTTTGAAACTTGGGCTATAGAAATCAGTGTTAAAATTAGGGTTTCTATTCGTAAGTCAATCTCATAAATGACAATTAGCACAAAAGTTAAAATTATGGTTAAAATTAGGGTTTCTGTTCTTCAGCCAAACTCTGTATATGATATATGCACATACTATGGTTCGTATAAACACAAGGACATAGCACCAACAGATCTAATATCTAAATAGATGTTAAATTTATTCCATTCAGACATAGCGCCAACTCTTATCAACATGTCACGTATATGTAAAAAGATGCTTTCATTAACATCTTATTTTTATACACCAATTTAAATATATATAAACACATTTCCTTAGCATTAGTTATCTTCAGACTCAAGATCTTAATTTTCAAGGAATCAGAACAGTTAGAAACTAGCATCTTAATTTATTTGGGCGCATTTAGTACACTGGATTATATGAGATTGGATTGGATTGTTATCCGAAATACATTATCCGGTATTTGGTATGCAAGAGTTATCCTAGGATTCTAATCCCAAGATAACGGTTTCTTCACAAATCTTATTCCATGCTTTTTGGGGAGATTATGTCAGATTGTTACGAACGGCCTACCCTCGTCGTCCTCGTATAATCCCAGGTAAGAATGATTATTTTCAAAAATATCATACTTTTTAATAGTTAGTTAATTTTGAAGTTCAAAAATCCAAGTTTGTAATATATGATACAAAATTTAAATATTAAAATTTGTAATTTTTAAATATGATACAAAAATCCAAGTTTTTAATATTAAAATATAAAAAAATTTACAAATTATTTTGTAATATATGATATAGGTAATTGTAATATATGATACAAAATTTAAATATTAAAATTTGTAATTTTTAAATATGATACAAAAATCCAAGTTTTTAATATTAAAATATAAAAAAATTTACAAATTATTTTGTAATATATGATATAGGTAATTCACTATTCATCCCTTGAATAGTGAACTATTTGCCATGGGGTCCTTGGGAGGTGTTGTTTATATATATATATTTTTTTTGGGTGGTTGTGTGTGTGTGTGTTGACCTTAAGGTCCGTGCAAACAGTAGCAGGGACCTTAAGATAATTTGCCCTATATGATATAAATAATAACTTAAAAATAAATATTAAAATTCAAACAATAAAATAGTCCGAATAAAATAGTTTGACGTCCATCATAAAAAAAGATTTTTAATCCAGTTTTCTAATCTGATGCTACCAAACACAGGATAGTATAATATATATTATCCCATTCCATCCTATCTCATCTAATCTGAAATAATAATCCTATCCTATCTGGTGTATCAAACGCAGCCTTTAAGTATTGGAAATAAGGAGAATGATAGGATAATCTCCAATTTCTTCTATTGAAAAGCACAACAAAGTAATCAAATATTTTTCATTGATGAAAAAAGCAACCAGTATAGATGTTAATTAAATGGAAATTTATAACTTTGTGGTATAATATATGTGACAACTATATGGTGGAGAATTATGGGTTAGGCAGCTTTGTGGTATAAAATATTTTTCTTGTTTTTCTTGTTTTTTCTTGTGACAACAATTTTAATCTGTCACGCCCCGACTTGGATATCAGGACCATGAGCACGTAAGCTGATCGGTCATACCCAAGCAGAGATAAGCCTCACTCAGATACAAGGCCTAAGTAAGTATAGCAGATAACAAAGCATAATCCATAATATCTCAAAATAAAAATCAGAGTAGCACCAAAATAAAATACAAGGGTCCAAAATACCCTACACAAATCCAGGCCCTACCAGGGTCCTAAGAAAAGAAACACAATCTCTCTCACAGAATGAAGCAAATAAGTGAGATCCTCGACCTCAAAGAAAAATCCCAAACCCTCTCATGATCCCCAAAATCAAACCTCTTACTCCTCAGGACCTAAAAAGAGCGAAACAAGCAAGTGAGCTTTTGAAGGGAAAGCTCAGTAAGCACCCTGCAGGGACCACAAAGAAATAGATGTAATCAAGAAACATAAAATCAACATGTCAACAAACAGATGGGAACAACATCTCGTGTCATCCCATCCTAGGAGTCTCAGACCTACCACGAAGACCTAATCAACGGTAGGGACCCCTAATCTAATGTTAGCCCTCAGGCTCCGGAATAAGAACTCAACGAACAGCCCACGGTCAGCAACACACAACATCCGCTGCCAGCGACTAACCTGTCGCTTCTCGGTAGCGCCACTTCTCTCACATGTCGACATAGCCAGCGTATCAAACCCGCTGACAGGCAGAATAACCAGAGTATCACCCCTCTGGCATAGAATACCGGAACGTCAAGGTATCCCGTCCCCGAACTTTCTCCTTCAAACCGGAGCTCACCTGCTCCTCTGATCCGGGCTTAAAACTAACTAACACTAGGGATGCCAACATCCCGAAATCAACCATACATGCACCAGAACCCAAACAAACAAGTGAACAGACATGCATGTATCCAAATCATCAACAAAGCATGATATCAATAAAATCATGCACACTTAAACAAAATAACACCAAGTCCAAGAAAACCCGAAACCAGATGTAAACTAGGCAAGAGTACTTACCTGTAATCACGGAGTCTGGAATCCCACGGAACCTCCTCCCGACGCATCCACATCGATATCTGATGAACACAAGTTTAACTTAGTATCCTCACTATCCCTTCAATAATTTATTAATATTGACAATAATATTAAGGTAGAATTCTCGAACTCCAATCAAGCTAGCCCCAAAGAAATGTTTCATAAATTTTGATCTAGGAACCCATCTTCGTTGATCCAAGGCTCGTTGGAAAGATCTTTCCTTATATTTCCAACGGTATATTATACGTCCCCTATCGGGTAACTTCATAGGTCACCCGGCTGTCCCTCAAAAGGGACGGCTGACAGCTATTCCTAACGTCCAACTTGGCTAATCTAACTTGTGGCCTTGAACAAGGACTTATCTCAAACTTAATTAACTCAACTCAATTAGTCATTCTGACCCGACCCAAAATAAGTTTGTTAGACTTAACCAACTTGTTTTAACACTAACCAACAATTGGGTTTTAACTCAACCATGAGCTAACTTGATCCAAAAATCCTTAACTCAACTTGATCACACCGGTTTGGAATCTAAAATGAACCCAAACCCATTCTAATTTTATCAAACCTTTAACTCAATAAGATTAAACCATCAAGACCCATTACCACCACCATCTACACCTGTATATAATCATCAACACCTTAAGTTTAATCAATCCCAAAACCTTCAGTAATCAGTTGGGAACTAAATGAATCCATGCACCAGTTCTCCATACCCTTTACTGAACTTCATCCTCACTGAAGAAACTAAAAAAAAACTCTTGATCCTTAACTTCTATCGATCCTTAACTTCTATCAACCCATTCCAACCTACCATTCTAACAATCCTCTCCACTGTTTGCAACTCTATTACTCATGCATCTAATCTTAACTCCATCTAACCCTCATTGCCAACTCAGTAAAGACACAACCCAGACCTTCATCAAACTTCCTCATACAATACCTGCCAAAACCTTGGATAACTCATCCTCAACATGAATCAGACAACTCACATACCTCCCCATGTAACAGTCAGGAGAACATCACCATTAAGCAAATATCAAAGAAAGAAAAAAATAACAACCAAGCTCAGCATCCATCACCCTCTTTGTCAGCCTTTTGTCCATGACTCACTCATCACAGAGCCAACACATCACTGGACCACCTCTCACCTGAACACACAGGTGCATACAACCCCAGTACTACTAGCATGCATGCATACATATCAACATTATTCAAAAGATCCTCATGTATACACTCATGCCTGTAGGTATCTTATAACAAATTTTCAGAGATCACACGACTCACCAGAAGCGGGTAGTGATGCGGGAGGGCGCCTGGCAGCTGGTGTTGATCCTACGACATCCCCGGAGGCGGTGAGTGCTCTGGCGATCCTACAACCACACATCCACATTCAGAGACGTGCCTCCACTCTAACGGTGGTTCAAAGGTCGAGATACTCACCAGCAACGACCAAGATTCACCGGTGTATCCTCGCGGTGGTCAGGTGAGCTCCCTCTGTTCCTTAGTAGCCTTCGATGGGGGTGGTGACTCGGTTGTGACCACCGCAAGGATACACCGAAGACTCCCTCCATATAATATCTTCCAGCCGGTCTTATCACGATCCCAACGCCTGCGAGATCCCCGTCGCCTACCTCAACTGATTCAGCAATCGCGGAGGGTCGTTCAGCGCGCGTGTGCTGGAGAAGATGACGACCTCATCTCAACCTCCTCCACTAATCCTCACCGTCTGTATGTTTTAAAATTAACACCAAATGATCTCAGTCGTCCGATCTTTTAATAAAATCCCATAAATAATCCTAACAGTTCGTTTCAAAAGAAAACCTCTCTACATGCATGTGTGCACTTTTAATAAATACCCCCTATCCTTTCCCTTAATCACACTTCAGCCCATCCTTGTGAGAGAATGCAATATTTCATTTAAGTCCTCACAGTTTAACAGATTTACATGCACGTCCGTGGTCTGCAAGAGGTGGGCAATTTCCTCCAAGTCCTCACTAGTTTTAAAATTACAATCAAGTCCTTCAAAGCCCCCAATTAATCATATTTAGGGTTTTAATCCATTTAATTCTACTTTTCCAATTAAACCAAGCTTAGGGAATTCCTTCAATTAACAAAAAAAAAATTATATATATATATATATGTATATAGGATTAAGTACACATTTTGTCCCTGAAAATGGTGTCATTGTTCACTTTTATCCTTGTATTTTAAAAATGTTCAATACAATCCTTGTGTATTGCGTATTTTGTTCTATTTTGGTCCCTGGCGCTGATGTGGCGGCCAAGTGGCATACCAATGAAATATAGTTTTTTATTTATTTATTTATTTTTCCAGATGCTGACGTGGCATGCCACGTCAACATTTTTTTAATTTTAACAAAAATGGAATTTTGTATTTAAATGCAAAATCCATTTTTTTTAAAAAAAAAACTGATGTGGCATGCTGACATGGCATGCCACATCAGTATTTTTTAATATATATAAAAAATGAATTTTTAAAAAATGCAAAATTAAAAATTAAAAAAAAACCTGATGTGGCATGCCACATCAGCATTTATATATATAAAAATGGATTTAAAAAAAGAAACAAAAATCCATTTTTCCCAAAAAAAAAATGACATGGCTGCTGACATGGCATGCCACGTCAGCATATATATATATATATATATATATCCATTTTTTTAAAAAAAATGCTTACATGGCATGCCACGTTAGCATTTTTTATATATATTTAAAAAAAATACAAAAATCCATTTTTTCAAAAAAAAAAAAACTGACGTGGCATGCTGACATGGCATGCCATGTCAGCATTATTTATATATATAATGGATTTAAAAAAATGCAAAAATCTATTTTTTTTAAAAAATGCTGACATGGCACATAGTAATACCACGTCATCATATACAGGTAGCTGGCATGACACACAAGCAAAAATACGTCCACCTAGAAAAAAAGAAAAAAAAAAACTGTATTTGATTTGTATGCCACTTGGCTGCCACATTAGCGTCAGGGACCAAAATAGAACAAAATACGCAATACACAAAGATTGAACATTTTTAAAATACAAGGATAAAAATGAACAATGACACCATTTTCAGGGACGAAAAGTGTAATTAATCCATATATACATATATAGATATATATATATATATATATATATATATATATATATATATATATATATATATATATATATATATATATATATATATATATATATATATATATATATATGATAAAAATAAAAAAAATAAACATCAAATTATTCATAAAAACTCCTAGGTTTTACAAAGAGGCTTTGAATTTTTCATAATTCGGCTACACCATATGATTGATAATGTCCAGAGAATCTGGGTTTGTAAACTATCGTTATGAATAAAATTTCACTAGTAGAAATCACAAACATGGTTAGACAACCAAAATAAGTGTGGACAGGTGCGCCTTTTGATGGTTGGATCGTAAGTGTAATCATGATGAACTAGTGGAAAGTAAATTTGATTTAGATGCCTTGCTTATGGCTTCATCTATGGACTATACTAGGGTCATATATATTTATACTAGCTAGGAAGAGCAAGGTTGTTGTCAATAATAGGAGTAATAATGTGGTAGGTAAACCTATTAGGAGTGTTGCTAAGTAGGCAAAGTGGTGGTGCTAGTGATGGTTTAGAAGAGTGTGCAAAAGGTGAAGAAGAGGATGAAGAGGAGGAGGAAGCTAACTTAGAAGCCTGTATGATTGGGAATCAAGGTCACGAAAATGAGAAGGACAAAGACAGTGGCTTCCATGACTCGGATCATAGCTTCGATAGTGACGAGGAGGCTAAACCTAAGGGCAACTATGTTGTTCTTAAGCCTGATATTGTTGTGGGAGGAGAAATCAAAGGGTGGAATGCGAGGAGGAGGAAGATTCTTTAAATGTTGCATCAGAAGAGTTACACTCATGCTCCTCAACAGATGATGAGGAAATTGATCAAGTGAGGCCTAAGTATGCAAAGTTTAATGAGGAGTGCTATATGAGGAATCCTAAATTTAAGATTCGGATGAAGTTCAGTAGCTTTGTTCAATTCAAAGTAGTTAGGAATTATGGGATTAATAATCGATACATGATGAATTTCAAACCTAACAATAAGAAACGGTGCAAAATATTTTATAGGAAAGGTTGTCCTTTTTATCTGTGGGTTGCACCTATAGTGAAGGATAAAAGCACAATTCAAATTAAATCAGGTGTACTGAAGCATAAATGCACTAGGGAGCATAATATTAGACATGTCAATGCAAAGGGTAGCAAAGCACTACATGAAGCAATTCAGATCATTCCCCTCGTGGAAGATAAGTGGAATTATTTAGGTTGTGAAGACTAACCAGGAGGCTAACATTAGCAGGTTGACAGCTTGGAGGGCCAAGTGCATTGCTTTGAGGTAGGTTTTTTGTTTGGTCATTTTTTTTTCTTTTATAGATGATGTGGTAGTTAGGGCATGAAGTTATATTGTGTTACTGACTGCTCCCTCCTTGTTTATATGTGTTTATTTGTGTTTGTGCATGGGAATAAGGTAGTTGTATGGTGATGAGCAAACTCAGATGAGTAGATTGGACGACTACAGACTTGAACTGATAAGGACCCATCCTGGATCAACCGTGATGTTCAAATGCAATGAAGGTGTCTTCGAAGCCATGTACATCTATTTAGCACCCCTCAAGGCTGGTTTTTTGGCAGGATGCAGACATATTATATCAGTGGATGAGTGTTTCCTCAAGGGGTTGTATGGAGGTCAACTACTAGCGCAGTTGTTGGCATAGATGCAAATGATTGCATCTACCATGCGACGTGGGTTGTGGTGAGCAAGGAGAACCAAGAGAATTGGGTGTGGTTTTTGGAGTTGCTTGCAGGAGATTTGGAGATAGCAAACAGTTATCAGTAGGCCTTCATGAGTGACAGATAGAAGGTAATGCTTTCAACTTACATTTGATTGTTGTTCAGTTTTGTTTCGAAGACTTTACTCATTACTTGTCCTTTCTTTTGTAATTTTCAAAAATGTTTCTTGCTTGCTTATTAGCTGGTGGTGTGTAAAATATAGGGTCTTATACCTGCAATCCAGTAACTATTCCACCAAAGCAAACATAGATATTGTGTCAAACACATTCGCACCAATTTTAGGAAAACCCACAAGGGAAAAGCTCTTAAGGACCAACTTTGGACCTATGTTAGGACAAGCTACATACCTGCATTTAATCAAGCAATGGAGACTCTAAATGGGATGCACACTAAGGCTTATAGGTTTTAAAAACACGTAACCTCATCATCGGAGTAGATCACACTTCCAAACACAATTTAAGTGTGACATGCTTTAAAACAACCTATGTGAATGCTTTAATGTACCTACATCCTAGAGGCAAGAACAAAGGGTATTGTAACCATGAATGAGATGATTAGGACAAAGCTCATGATGAGAATCCAAAACTCCAAAACATAGGGATGTTATGAAGAAATATACAACCCCAACCGCGACTACCTAAAGAAAGTAAAAAAAAAAAAAAAAAATTAAAGAAGTTAAAGCAACTAAGCTAATTTTATAGCACAACCTAGTCTGGGTGGGGCGAAATAACAGGTTTTGGGCAGTGATGGTCATTTTGTAGTTGATATCAAGGAGAGGGCATGTACTTGTAATAGATGGCAGTTAACAGGACTGCCTTGTTCTCATGCAATTTCGGTCATTTTTTACAACAAAGATAGACTTGAAAACCATGTAGATGACTGTTATAAGGTTACAACATTCTCGCGGAAAACATATAACCACCTCCTAAGTCCAACTTCGGGATAGTGTTTGTTGGCCCAAGAGTAATGGGCCCTTAATGATTCCACCTGAGCCAACAAATAAGAAGCAAGGTAAGAGGCCCATGCTTAGGAGGAGGGGAGCATATGAGGAACATGTCGGCTTCACTAATGGAAGGGTGAGCAGGAAAGTCATGGGTATAAGTTGTAGCATTTGTGGTATGCGAGGTCAAAACATGAGATATTATGGGAAGCAAGTATGCTTAGCTAATTAATTTGAGTTGGTCCCTATATTTATATTTTGTTTTTGTTGTGTTCAAAGTATAACCTAGATTTTTTTCCTTGTTTTATGTGTATGTTAGGATGATAAAAATGATCCAATGGATGCAATCGATCCTCAGGTTCTCCAGGAATATTTTGTAGAGGTATGATTGATTGTTGTTTTGATTTTTTTGAAGGAAAACTGTCCTTATTTTGATGTGTTCTGCATATTAAGTGGGAATGAACCTATTGTGTTTTGATATACAAATAACCCTAACAGCCATATCTGGCAATGCTATGTTTTATGCTATTTGTATGTTGACATTACATTACAAGGGGGACTGGAAATGAGGAACCTATGGCTGCAAAACCATGCTTTAGCGAAAAATGGGCCACAAATGAGCATAGTATATGTTAGCAATTGAATCAATGGAATCTTAAGTGCGTCACAATATTTTGTTCATTATGGGCTCTAAATCAATGGAACCTATATTTATCGAGTTTTGTTCATTATGCATGGGCTCGAGACCTATTTGTCTATCACAACATCTCCTTTCAATTAAAAAAATAAATTATATTGCATTTCCATGTCACAGATTCATATTGTATTGATTCTCATATGATACTAGACAGTATTGTGTCTGAACTGATGTACATTTATTTTTTTAATTATTGTAGGTACTTAACATGTCTGATGAAGCTGTCACTAAGGCAACACCTACAATGGGGACTAGGTTGAAGAGGGAAAAATTGGACATAAGAGGAGGCAAATTAGAGGGCAACACTAGTACATTGGCAAAGGACACAGCCCCACCAAAGAGGCCCCCTCCAAATGTAACGAATCCTGTCTTGAGGTGATACCTCTCAAAAGAGAGCTATTTAAAGGACTTAATATGCTAGATTGAGAACAAAGATGGGCATTTAATGATGTATTCAAGAGCCATTTTGGGTTATTTTGTACAAATTCTACCTCAACTAGCCTGTATACTTTTTTTTTGGTGAATTTCAATATTAAATGTATCAATATATGCACTAATGCAAGTTGTTTTTAGTATTGACAGATGATGACCAAGCTTGGGTGTTCTATGATAAAGGAGCAACATGAGAGGAAGGAGAGAGGGTTGCTGAAATCTTCAAAGAAGTCAAGTAGAGATCATATATTTATTTGAAGCGCCAAAGGACTCCAAACCTTATCTCTACCATTCGGATTTAAGAAGGAGAATTCAAGAACACCCGGTTAAAATTTTAGTTCAATCTAAGTTAAGATGTGTATTCAATCAGACACTTGATGGAGATTGTGCAAGAGTGGAATCAGCACAAAAACAACATCGCAATGTCTACACTTAGAGTCTTCTCGGGATTTTCGGGAATATTGTGATGTCTGCAAGTCACATCGATCGTGATGTCACCATCAGAGGAGAAGTCTTGGATCCCATGTTTTTACTGACATCGTGATGCCTGATCTGACATCGCGATGTCACTACAGAGTTCCCCGATTTTAGGGTTAATGATCTCTCGTTTGGGGCAGTGACTAGAGCTCCAAGGAGGCGAGCCAGAGGGTCTTTTAGCCATTTCTCGCGGGGAGAAGCTCATCAAAAAGGGGGAAAAACATATTTCTTTGTTCTTTAGTGTTTAATCTCTCATTTGTATTGAACATGGATGTTTGTCTTGGAATTTTCAATACTTTGAATCCTTTGTTTGTGATGTACTATTAAACCTTTATTTCTAGGGTTGTGTGAACATTTTGACTTGACTCTTAATTATCCTATGTTTTGAATTAATCGAGTGGTTTATTGGTGTGCCTATGACTAATACTATCTTTAATCGTATACCGATGGGTGATGATATGCATCTGAGAGTCATATTAGTATCGCAGGTGGAGGTATGGAGTAATGATTAAGTAGACCCGATTAGCATAGACATATCTAGTAGTCTTCTATGGTGATGATAGAGTCTAGGTCCTATAACGCATCTTCCTACCACCATAGACATATGGGGAGGAACTAATGTGTGTTCCTTAGACATAGGGAACATGTAGGTTGCGCCCAGAGTGTACACAAGTACTAAGGCCTATCACAAATTAACCCTTATCCATAGCAACAATATCACTGTAAAACATAGGAGAAAATCTATACAAGTCAATAGAGTCATATAACCCTGAAATTATAATATCTATAGAACTCCCTGCATCCTTCGTTATCTTTTATTATTTACTAGGAGTAGTTTAGTTTAGTAACCTTCCACTTAATTAATTGACTGACTGACCAAGCGAATTAGTAGGTTAGTACTCATCTAGACCTAGTAAGCCTTCCCTATAGATTTGACCCAGTACTTACCGAATTTTATTACATACGATCACATACGCTTGCGTGTGTAGGCTCGAGTACTACTTCTCATGAGGTCACACATGAAAGACAAAGCTGCTGAAGATAGGAGCAAAGAAGTAGTTGGTGCAAAAAAGAGGAAGAAAGCATAGGTTCCACCAAGTTTTGGAGGTCACACTAGTTCTTCTTATGCATATGGAAGGAACCAATGAAGGGTGTGATGATTTTATGTTTTTGTTTCTTATTTTGTGTAAGGAATGAAAGTTGTTTTTGCAAAGCAGTGATTATTTTTATTAATGTATCACCAAAGTTAGTCTTGGTCTTAGTAGGGTTAATATTGTACAAAATAGATCTCCGACACACTAGGTTGTATGGGAAAAAATTTTGTAAATGTTTGTAGATTTTTATCTGTGATGAAAGGGTTTTATTTTGAGTGGTTATATATTCAAATATGTCTCAAACAGAATGAGGACCTTCAACTTACAAGTAAAATGAATAAGGGGTAATATTGCATTCATTTTATACAACCATATTAGGCACTCTTCACAAACTCAAAGTACTGACACGGGGAGAAAGAAAGACACTTCAAATTAAAACATAAATATCACACCATATTGTAAACATGTAAATAATTGGGAACATTTTTTTCTCAGTTTTTCCAAGAAATATTATAGTGCCAGTACATATAACACTGACATCTTACACTGTAATTCCATACAATGTAAACCTATTACACAGACATCTTCAAATTAGGACATATTATAAGCCAATAATGCAACAAAAACCATTATGCAACTTGAGAAACTGCAAGATAAATAAAAATCAGCGAATGTAGAACATATTATTACTAAAAATACAATTAGAAACATTGCATTGCATACAACTAGTTACAGCATAAAGTATGTTTCATGTTTGAGAAAAGCATTACCAAGTAAAGCCTAAGAACTCCTTACATAACCCCTTATATCCTAAGAAATCCAATGAATTTTTTCAAAATCAAAGAACAAAATCAAATTCAAGAACAAAATCGAACCACAAATTCAAATTCAAGGGTTAAAGAAATCCATAAATAAAATCAACATCAAAGAACACATTGTAACTAGTTTATCCTAAGAAATCCGGAAGCTTGAAGCACAAAATCAAATTCAAGGGTTAAAAAAAAAACAAATTGAGCAACAAAGGCGCCATACCTGCGTCATCAGAGGGCATGAACCCTCCCGCTCTTTTCCTCCCACATCTTCTCTGCAATGGATCACCTCACATTTCCTTCCTCGAGCTTTCCTCTCTCTCGCAGGTTCTGTAATAGCGGAGCTGAGAAATGAGAAAGAATGGTTGACATGGCTACTTAATGGATTACGTTCGTTTACAAGTCAACTTATGCCACGTGGTGACACCACTGATGAAAATGACGTGTAAAGATGGCATCCACGTGGTCACTCCGACGTCCACGTCAGCAATTCCTCGTCGAATTCTCTTGGGTGACCTCCCGTTGAAACCAAATTGAAGTTTAGTAACCATTTTGATACGAATTAAATTTTGGTACCCAAAGTGAGAATTGACCATAGTTTGGTGATCAACCATAATATTTACCCGCCATAAATAGTACCATTGTGAATTATACATAACTCGAATCAAATAATGGAGAACTTGGGAGAAATGGGCTAATTGGACAGTGTTTTAAAAGGCCTAAAATGGTTATATGGTTGGACCCAATCACTCTTTGACTCAACACCAAAAGTTATACAATATGTGCTATGGTGAATTCCATGTAGTTTGGTGTTTATATATCGACCAACATTTTGGTCAAACAGTCAACACATACAATTCACAAACTTTTTGGCATAACACAAACCATATCATAGAACAAGGACTAAATTATAACATATGTTATGACTTATTAGTACATAGTTGAACATTGGAATGATCTCCTTTGATCAATTAATGTATGATAAATTATTAAACAATATTATTTTACATTTAAAGAAACATAGAGTGACAAATAAGATGATCATTGAGTAGTGACTTAATCCATTAACTATGGATAAAAGATCTCGTTAGGTGGCCAACATAATCGGTTTCAATAGTATCCCTTTTGTCACATATATGTGGCTCACCTATGTATGGATTGAGTCAATATAAGGATATATATTAAAAACATCTTCTTCTTTTTCTTCTTTTTTTTTATGGATAGGGATAATAATAGGTTATTTCTTTTGACTAAAAATTTTTTAGATACTTCCATAAAGAATTCGTTTGTTAAACATAGCACAAAACATTAATTGAAACTATATTCAATAGAAAAGAAGAATAATTCATAGATTATATATATATATATATATATTGTGTGTTATTGAAATATTAGAAAAGATAACAAAGAAACTATATATGAGTAAAGCTAGTAGACATTGACGGTATAGAGTTTGTTTCCCATTAGGATTCAAACACTAGAATCAAGAAGGCTTCTCAAATTTGAGAAGTGGGGACACAACACACCCAAAAGAAAAAGGTCAAAAGGAGAGCTACAACTTAGAAGCTATGCAAAGAACAAGTGAATCCATGGAAATGAAGATGAATTCATGACAAAGGCCAAGAAGAAACTATTGCTTTGATTTTTTGATGGTCCTGTTTGGCATGCTTGGATGTTCTTTGTCATGAAAATAACACCATATACATCACACTATTTGTGATTCCGGATCCTCATTTCAGATATTGGCTGATAAAAACTTTGATTTCAGATGAACTAAATAATATCATACCGAAAAAAAAAGGGTTATAATATGGTGCGATCGGCCTTATCACTATGTTTTGATGAAATCCAACCGTATGGATGGAAAGAATATCGAAAAATAAGCTAGCATGTCAATTTTCATACAATTTGGGAACTTGTAGGGTCTTCATCTTAACGGGTGAAATTTTGAACCAGTAAGATTTCTATAAATTTTCACCCGTTAAGATGAAGACCCTACAAAGCTCCTAAATCAGGTATGAAAAAATTCAATACGCTAAATTATTTTTACGTTCTTTCCATCCATACTATTAAATCCTTCAAACATGCTTTGCGTAAAAACGAATGCGAGGTGGCCAAGTAATGAATAGTGTCCTACCGAATCTTACTTTTATTATAATTATATATATATATATATATATATCATTGGTACGAAATCTTGGTCCCTAGCTCACGGGACCATCAAACTTCTACTATATCTCCCCACAATTGACATTACAAAAGAAGAGAGATCCGATGAGTGAATAGTCACCATCTAGCAACATATGATATCAAAGAATTCAAGAAAAACTACTACTACTACTACTATATATATGAATATATATACATATATATAAATATTATGTTTTCAATCTCAAAAAATGAGGTTGATATCTTTGTCTCCAAGTTTGTTAGCAAACAATCAAGTGATGGCTTATTCTCCCACAAATTAAGTGGCTAGCAACATCCAATCCAAGAGCATTAGCATTTGGCAATTTCTCTCATCTTTTGATTCCTCCCACCATCACAACCATGCATGTAGTTAGCCGGCTTGGAGTTTTGGACTTTTCATTAGTCTTGATTAAATTGCATCACATCACATGATTAAGTTCCTCGGCGAAATATATATATATTTACCGAAGAAATAAAGAGTACTTGATGTGGAGGGCGCTTAATCATATCTTATTAAAACAAGTAGACAAAAATTTTCGCTAACAATTAATTTTTGATCAAGACAGGACCGATGTAACGATCGAAAAAGATTCCAATTTTCGCTAACAATTAATTTTTGATCAAGACAGGACCGATGTAACGATCGAAAAAGATTCCAACGAAGCAAGAAGAGAGAACAAACAAGAAAGCCCCCACCAAAGCACTGATTGATCTAATTATAAAAATGTAGTTATGAGTAATAGCAAATGGGGTGTTAATTTGTTTAATGGCAAAAACAATGTTACATTCCCCCTTGTGCTTAACACAAAGCAATCAAAAACATATGGTGGAACAAAATTAAAATTAAACACAAATTAACAAAGAGAGAGAGAGAATGCAATAAGGAGCATCTAGCTAGCTTTCGGTGTCAATTCATTAAAAGTATAGGAGAACATGCACATCATCCCCAAAAGAATATAAATATGGAGATGAACAATGTTGATGTCCCACCTACCATGTAGTAGCATCAATCCATGGATGGGGAAAGAACACACGGGGGGGACTTGGGAATTATTTAGCCAGTGAGGCACATTATCAAGGCTATTCAATAAAGAAGATCACCACATTGGCCCCCCATTTGATGTGTGTTTTAGATGTTCTCTTTGTTCTTACTAACCTAACATCACATTCCTAGGGCTACTCCATCACTAACCTCCAACTACCATGAGAGGTATATGCCAATTCCCCTAGATAAGCATAAGCATCTCTCTCTCCCCTTATATAAATATATAATATATATTATATAGGGTCATGATACATGGTAGGCAATGTACTTATTACTATTCAAATAAGCGTCGTTCATTATTTTCCATTTCGGTGTTTCTTTCCATCCGCATAATCAAACCTTAAAAACACTCTCAAAATGTGTGAAGTGAGCAGAACCTTAAGAATCTTACTTTGAATAAGTAGTAGCTTCTGCCTCACTATATATATATATATATATATATATATATATATATATATATATATAAACTTATATTAGGGGATTCCTTATCTACTTATGTATATCTTTCTATAAATTGATTATTTCCTGGGCGCATTGATGTTGTTTCATGATAAAACTCTAATTCGGTTAAAATCCGGAATAGAAATAGATAAATCAATCAATTATGGTAAAATCATAATTTTCTCATGTATGACATTTAACCGAAATAAATATTTTAGGCCTATATTAGGGAATTCCCTTTATCTTGATAAATATATCTTTCTATAAATTGATTATTTCGTATGGAGGTCGATTCCTAAAAAAAAAACTCTAATTCCGCTAAATTTCAGAATAGAAATGAATAAATCAATCAATTATAATAAAATCATACATTTCTCATGTATGAAATTCAACCAAAAATAATATTTTGTTTCAAGTGCAAAACCCTCTAGTCGCACATAGTATAAACGAGAAAATATCTCTAGATAAACAATAGAAAAAACTTATTTTCTTAATATTGGTCAATGATCTCGAGCACCGGGAGAGTGATTATTATGTTTTTCCTTTATTTAATTGATTAATAGATTTGGGTATGTTTGTAGCAAAGTGTTGCATGTTACAAGTATTAATTTATAATTATGAGTAGGTATACCAATAAGAGAAAAGGTTGATATTAATTAAGGGTGTCTATAAGCTAACAAGTCTTAATAAATGTTGGTGGATTGGAATAAAATCTCTTAGCCAAAGTAGCTTTTGGGTAGGTATATGTAACAGTCTTATAGTTTACCAAAGTTGAGAGAAAAAGGAGAAAGTTGCATGTGTGGGGATTAATTAAATATAATGTGGTTGAGAGGCAGTAAAAGAATGAAAGCAATATGGATGTCATACTATAAAATGAAGGTAAGACCAGTTGGATGTATGCATTAAATAAATGGGGAACCCACATGGTCCGTGAGTAAATGATATAAAAACATACCAAATGGTACAGAATTGTGGCCATCAATATCTAACCATAAAAATTAATTAATAGTAGAGAAAATTGTCAATATATATACTTCCAAGTTAATTTCCTATATTATTGTCAACCAAAAAAAATATTATCTATCTATAATTAAATATAAATAATGAAGGGCTTTTTGCAGGTGTATCCCTTAACCTAAATCAGAATCACAAGTAAGATTACTTTGCTAACTTCTCACAATCTGGATCCTAACAAGAGTGTGATATCCGCTAATTCAACCTGCTTTTCAAGTATATATGTAATTATGATTTTTCGGTAAAATATGCAATTATGAAACTTTTGAGGGGTATATAACCAATTTCCCCAATAATGAACCAATAAAATATCTTTTATATCTCAAAAAAAATATAGATAATTCACTATTGGTTTCTGAAATAGTGCCCAAATTGTTTTGGGTCCTTGAGGGTGTTTGTTTATGATTTAGTGTTATGTGTGTATTTGACTTTAAGGTCCCTACAAACAGTGCCAAAGACCTATAGATAATTTCCCCATAAAAATATATTACAATTATTTTATATTTTATATTTTTCAAGAGTATATTGTAAAGGGTATAATTATATTGTAAAGGGTATAATACTTACTATAATATGTTATTTCCCCAATAATAAATATGTAACAAAACAAGAAATATAGGGGTAAAAAGTTAGCTGGTCCATTTCCTCTCACAAGATTCAAATCATGTCAATAGTGTGCTTTTAGTTACTTGTTCACATTTATTAAAAAATAAAAAATATAAAAATACATCTTGCAACTATGACTTTTTAGAAATATATATACAATATCAAAAAATTTCAATGGATACTTGCAAAAGAACTCTTAATAATAAATATTATAAATTTTTATTTTTTATTTAAATATTTATAAAAAAAATAAGATAAGATAAGGCATCATTATAATGTAATCTCAAGCTATCCGACATCCATCCCCGAATCCCATGCATAGCGGGAATTTTGTATCACCGAGCTGCCCTTTGTTTGAATATATCTGCAATGATCCATCTTTCATAAAAAAAATAATAAAAAAAAAAAGAAGTTGGGTATCTTTCTTACTTCCTCTCGCATGAAGAAGTTGAGGATTCCAATAAAAGACAGTCTGATATTATAAAGCTCCCGCTATATACAAGGTCTAAGGGATACGGGGGATGATGAGACCGCTCATCATACTTTCAATCATGGTTATCAGAACTGGACCGAACATTGAATTATTCAAGGTCCTGGGTCACCGACTCATCAATTCACCGACAGGATCAATTGGGTTAATGTCGTGTCGATATAAATATTAATAATAATTTTTTATATTATAAATAAATAATAAAATATCATTTTAAGTACTTTAATATTTGAAAAATAAAAAAACTAAAAAATCGGGTTGGTTCAATGGCGGTTCAACCCGATTCATCCGGTTCAACCAATTCAATTTCAGGTCAATTATAAAACCGGACCGATGACCAATTCATCAATTTAATATACTGGTTGGATCATAGATCATGTCCAGTTCTGGTAACTATGCTTCCAAGATATAATAAAACTGAATAACACACATCCAACCAGACTTATAATATATATATATATATATATATATATATATATATATATATATATATATATGTTTTATGTGAGAGTAATATATATGTTTTATGTGAGTAGTGGAGTTGGGGGGAGTTAATTGATTGGACCTCACATGTGTGCACGAGGTGAGCGCAGGAGGTGCACGGTAACTGCGCCACCATACCATCATTAGACGTGGGGACTAATGTATCCATTTTCAATAAGAATCGATGCATATGGTGCTCCTCTTGTACTTTAGCTTCTCGAACACCAAATTCCCATACAATCCCACAACCCCCCCAATCTTTCTCCTTCTTCTCCTCTCTCTCTCTCTCTCTCTCTCTCTCTCTCTCTTTCTCTTTCTTTCTCTCTCTGGATTCCATTCCCCCTTGTTCTTGCCGTCATCACCCTTCCTTGTCATCTTCGCACAAATCACAAACACAAACATATATGGAATATATAAAGAAGATGGTGATGAGAAGAAGTAGTAGTGATCTCAAGTTTCTCTCAGAGATGGAGAAGAGCTTGCTGAGCTTGTTCATGACTTGCATGGCTTTGTTCATCATCCTCCTCACTCTTTCCAGACGTTTGAAGCTCAAAAAAAGGAAGATATCAGCAGGTGGAGTAAGACCAGCTCAGCTCCCCAGAGGTTCTCTTGGCTGGCCTTTCATTGGCGAAACTCTTGAGTTCATCTCTTGTGCTTACTCCCCTCGCCCTGAATCCTTCATGGATAAACGCAGGCTCTTGTAAATATTCATTCCCCTCTCTTTAATCCTCTCTCTCTCTCTATATATATATATATATGGTATACTCATGCATGTATGTATGGGCCGGTGTGTAGGTATGGGAAGGTGTTCAAGTCACACATATTTGGGAGTCCGACCATAGTGTCGACAGATGCAGAGGTGAGTAGGGTAGTCCTACAAAGTGATGCCAAAGCCTTTGTGCCTTCATATCCCAAGTCACTCACTGAACTCATGGGCAAGTCCTCCATCCTGCTCATCAATGGTGGACTTCACAGAAGAGTTCATGGTCTCATTGGAGCTTTCTTCAAGTCCCCTCTGCTCAAGTCCCAGATCACCACTGACATGCACAAGTACGTCAAGGATTTGATGTCTGGTTGGCAGGATAATAAGCTCATCTTCACCCAAGATGAAACCAAACATGTACGTACTATTATATATAATTAATTAATTAATTTCTTGATCAATTTTAATTTTGAGAGATTAATTAATATTTGTGAGCTACTTGTTGTTCTTAACCACTATTAGATTGTGTTTCATATATTGGTGAGAGTCTTCATTGGATTGGAGCCTGGGGAGGAAATGTAGTTCCTAAAGCACAACTTCCAAGAATTATTGCTAGGCTGATGTCTTTACCTGTGAAGTTGCCAGGAAGTAGGCTCTATAAATCACTGCAGGCAAGTCTATATATACATATAGCTAGCTATATAGTCATTGATTAATAAGCATATATATGTATGTATGCATGACATGATCATCATAAACGAAAACACTGCAGGCAAAGAAGATGGTGATACTTGTGGAGAAGATAATTCAAGAGAAGAGGAAGAACATGAACAACCCTTATGATGATCAGAAGCCACCAAGAGATGTGATTGATATATTGCTCAATGACAACAGTCTTAAGGATGATCTTATTTCTGACAACATGATTGATTTGATGATCCCTGGTGAGGACTCGGTCCCAATCCTTGTTACTCTTGCCATCAAATACCTCAGTGATTGCCCTCTAGCACTTCACCAATTAGAGGTAATATTTAAGTTTTTAATTTAATTATACTATACTTAATTAATTACTGGCTAATCAAATCTTTGTCTAAATTAATTAACTGATTTTTTTTACTGCAGAATGAGAACATTCAATTGAAAGAGAAGAAATCAAAACAAGGGGAGAGTAGTACTTTAAACTGGACTGATTACTTATCCTTGCAATTCACTCAAGATGTAAGTGATTAATTCTCTTCTGAATTCAATCATATCAAAACTGAGATTAATTGATCACACTGATTGATGAGCAGGTAATAACTGAAACTCTGAGACTGGGGAACATAATCAGTGGGATATTAAGAATGGCAATGAAGGACATGGAGATCAAAGGACACTTCATACCCAAGATGGTGTGTCTTCACATACTTCAGATCAGTTCATCTTGATGAAAATCTATTATATGAAGATCCTCACCAGTTTAATCCATGGAGATGGAAGGTAATTAAATTGAAAATAGTAGACTAGTAGTAGTACTCTAGTACTTGTGAATTAATTATAAAAACATGAAACACTTCACATGCAGGACAAGGACATGAATTCGTGTGGCTTTACTGCATTTGGAGGTGGATAGAGGTTGTGTCCAGGGCTTAATCTTGCCAGGCTGGAAGCTTCCATATTTCTTCACCACTTGGTCACAAACTTCACGTAAGTATACAAATACATGCATACGTATTTACATACATACATACATACATACAGAGTTAAAACTAAAAAACAGTGAAACAGTAAAAAAAGTGAAAGAGTGGAAAGCCAACAAGACAAAGACAAAGACAAAGAAGAATCTTAGACAAAGATACGAGAGGGGTAGACAAGAGATGACTGACATTAATGAGTTTAGGGTAGAAGGGTGTCGGTGGGCATGCACAGCTAGTGCTTGTGAGTTAAAACCATGATGAAATCTGAAGAGAAGATCTACATGCATGAGTAATGAGATGTTTTTCTTGTTCTTTTTAACTTTTTTATTTTTTGAACATATATATATAGGTGGGTGGCAGAGGAGGACCAAGTGGTGAACTTTCCAACAGTGAGAATGAAGAGGAGGATGCCCATAAGAGTGAAGAGAAAGGTGGCAACATAGAAGGTTGGGCTTGCACACGTGTGGGTCAGAACAACAAGGGGAAAGTCATGAGAACACAGAACACTGAACACTGAACACTGATGAGGACTTTATTATGGCACACTGATGCATGCACTGTTTGTACAATATGTTTGAGTAGATAGAGTGTGTGTGTGTCTATGTGTGTGTGCTCAGAGACACACTCACCAAAGAGAGAATTAAAGAGTGGGTCAAAATCAAATGGGTGAGACTGAACCAGTTGATCAGCTTTAGGGTTGTGTGGCCTTTTTTAGGGTATGCCAGGGCCTAGAGAAGGGGGCTAGCTACCATGCTTGGGAGTTGCACCACTTTTGAAGAGATGGAGAGACATGAACATCAAAGACTATTGTACTTTTTTTTTTCTCTTCATCTTCTGTTTTTTTTTTCTTTTTTTCCTTTTTTTGTTTATTTATTATACTCATTGATTGTATCTTTTTTTAATGGCCTTTAATGATAACAAAAAAAGAGTGGAGCACTCTTATTATCTTTTGACCATATGATGCTTGTTGTACTCTTAGTCAAAAAATTAACCATCTTAGTGTGGTTTGAAAGCAATGGCTTGCAATTATTTTGGTGGGGCTCAACATTAATGTATGACCAAATATGGGGAGATGATCATAATGTCTTCAAATATTTGTTTTTCAATGATTAATCCTTAATTCAATATTGAAAATTTGGTTTCTAACACTAAATCATCTATATATGAAATTCCAACAAAAAAGGAAGATTCATGGTAGGAGGACCTTCACTTCACATGCTCAAGAATGCTCCAAAGGACTCTGAGATCTTAGTGACAACATCATGGATCTTGTCATGGCTTTTTGAGAGTTCAAGTAGTAAGAATCCAAACAGGACTCTCTGTTTGACAATGGAGGAACTCAAAGGACAATCATTTTCTTAAGGAGCTCCTTTCTCACTCTATCCACTATCAAACACATTATTGAGCACTTTCACATCTCCACTTTAATCTCAATGTCTCAAAATTATTTTGCCATTTTGTCCTTTTGATTGTAAGCATGACTTAATCACACATCACCTCTACTATGGTCTTTTTTTTTAACATTTTTTTCTATCATTATTGTTTATAATTTAAAAATATAAGTTATTCATTTTTTATAAAAACAAATAATCTTGTTCTATCCAATTCCAATTTTTCTCCGCACTTAAATCCACTGTCTATCCATTTTTCCCTTAATTAGTCATCACTTGCTAACCTAGTCAAAATCATAAAAATCTTCTTAAAAAATATTTTTAATTAAAACCATTTAAACTGTGATTTGATGGAAACTATAGGTGTCACAAGTCAACAAATCTAAACCCAATATTGGTTGGTTAACAATAAATTGAATGAAGGTGTTATATTGCAATTAATTTGTAAAGAAATATTTCAATTGGGCAAATTTAATGTGCAAGGACAATGAAAAATTTGAAAATCATAAAATTAAAACAATAATATTATAATATAATAATAAATAACTTTTATAAAATATATTTGCTACCACACTTTCTCTGGTTCCAATGAAGGAAGTATGTATGAAGCATGTCTTATCAATACTTATAAAAAAATATACTGAGTTGATACACTGATTCGCTCCTCTAGAGGATGAGAGTAGATCTTGATCAATAAATAAAAGTGGTCGGTGAAGATTAGAGTATTCAAAGTGATTTTGAGAGAGAGATCGGTTATAATCGACGACTCTTCTACTTCATTAGTTTAGCTCTGAAGGATCAAAGCCTCTTTCTAATATCGGTCTCCAGGGATCTAACCTTGCAAGAAGAAGGAACTGTGGAGAAAAAAGATTTGAGCGCTTGTGCTTGGTGTGTGGGTGTGTGTGTGTGTGTGTGGGGTCCGATGCTCAAGTTAGAGACTCAAAAAGGAGATGAGAGAAAGAGAGATAGAACTTAGAGAGGATTCCGAGAGAGAGAATAAATTCTAGTTTCAAGTTCAAATTCAGGTTTCCAATTCAAGTTACCTTCTTCATGAACCGATGACCTCCTTTTATAGTTTGGGGACCCTTATCTACCAGCTTTCAATCCCTTTTGGAATTCATCCTCTGTCGTTGAATTACCGAGGTGTTATTTTGATAGTTAGGTTCTCATCTTGGCGCTTATGATCATACCATGTGTCTTTAGATATTTTTCTCATAACACTTGCCCCCCAACCAGGGACGGATCGAAGATTTTTATTTAGAGGGGGCAAACTAATATTAAATATAAAAAAATATTCTAGTAAGCTTTCATCATATAACTAGCAAATGATGGGTAGAAACTAGAAAGCATGCATTCAAATAACTAATACAAAGAAAACATAAAATTTTTAGAAAAATACATACTTGAGAGCCATAGAAATTGAGAATTTGAGAAGAGGGAGAACTCATGATCAACATTCGCAGCCGGCGGGTCTCATGGTTAGAAAATGAGAAAGGTAAGGGAATTAAACTTTTTAAAATCAATTTCTTCATATAAGTCCTTAGATAATGTTTTAATTACTTTTGTATAGATTTCATTTCCTTGTTTTTGTGGGGCAAATTGAAAAAGTAAAAAAAAAATTAAATATTATGTCATTAAAAAAAATTTCTTCATATAAGTCCTTAGATAATGTTTTAATTACTTCTATATAGATTATATTTCCTGATTTTAGTGGGGGCAAATTGAAAAAATTATATATATATATATATATATATATATATATATATATATATATATATGACCATATATATATATATATATATATATATATATATATATATATATATATATATATATATATATATATATATTATCAAAGATTTCTAAAAATAGAGTGGGGCAAATGCCTCACCGCACTCCACTCGTGATCAACCGCGCCCCCAACTCTCTAAGTCGACCAATCTTCAACTCTGCACGGCCTGGAGAGTTCAGTTGTTGGTTGATGGCATGATTTAATCTAAGAAGAGTTCTCACTACGAGTTGTTTTTCATGATGCAATAGAGCTAGCGAAGTTGTTGCTTCGTATTAACTTCGATTGATGGATCACAACATTCCAAATTTTGAAGTGTCTTCTTCTGAAAAGTAATGACGAAATCCGACAGAGGAGATCATGGGAGCGACTCCCAATAGGATAGTCTCGAAGTACCGAGAGATAATGGGCCACATGTTGCTCATCCGTGTGTGCGTCCATTCAGAGAGTCTTTTGAGCCATCGGATCTTAACTAATTACCCTCAGGGAAGCACGTATGTAAGTACCGCCTATAAATAGCTTGGTCTATAGAGGGCTAGGGATTTACTTTTGCCATCCCTGTCTTTTTCTTTGCCACCACTTGAGAAAGTTTTTAATTTCTCTCACAGTAGTCCTTTTTCATCTTCCTAGCCGAGGTAATGGAGGTTCTTCCCTTATCTTTTAGGGAGCAGGGTGCCAGTGTCGAATTAGTAGCTTATATCCTTAATTTCCCACAATGTACATTCGTCCTTTCCTGAGGCATCTATCTAGAGTTTTCTACAAGTGAAGATCTCTGAAATGTAGAAATGCCTTCGTGTATCGTCGCAATGACACCAAACCGCACGGCTTAACGGGAAAATATGTAGGACGTTCCCCTTTTTCATGACATTGATCAAGCCGAAGCTGAGCTTGCAATTGAGCGAGAGACGTCAGCTCTAGCCAAGGCTGAGGCATCTGCTTCAGCCGAGGCTGAGGTCTCTTTAGCAGTTCCTCAATAATAACTCTTGTACTTTGTATATTTTTCTCTTTTATACTTGAACACCTTGCAACCAGTTTATTAATAAAGAACATACTTTTTCTTTACTTCTGTCATTCCTTCTCATTTGACTCAATGACTGAATGATGTACGATTCTTTCTTCCAAGTTGTTTTCATTTATCTCCTGGAATGACTAAGTGTGCCCCTTTTAGTCGTCGGCTTTAGGACTGTCTCTCAAATTCGACTGACTCTGAGCACAATAGCCCTTCAGGACTTCATGATTCACATTTGCAAGTCTAACTAGGACTAATGTGAACTGAGAGTGTGTTTCTCCAAGCTCGGGTACAATGACTTGTGTCATATAAAGGAGAGGCATGATTAATTTCTTCAAGCCTTCTCCTAGGGTCCTAAAACAATAAAAAAAAACAAGCAGTTCCAATGGCTTTAGTGATCATATGTTCTAACCCTTAAAAGGGTGAAGACAATCCGACCACAAAGGATTAGCGCCATGTCTTGAGAATAGTGCTCTGAAAAGAACAGTATGGTTGATCCCTTAAAAGGGCACCCTGAAGAGTGCAGTTTGAGTCGAGGTCGGCAGGGTTTTGGCAATCAGTCTCTACATGCCCTAAAAGGGGACCAGGCGATTTGATCCCTGGTGACCGAATTTGTATCAAAGTCCTGAGAGTTTTAGTAATCAATCTTTGTGTGCCTTGATAGGGGACAAAGACGATTTGATCCCTCATGACTCAATCGGTGCCCTGAATAGGGCACTCCAAAAAGAGCCAAATGGTTAAGCCCTAAAAAGGTCTCCCTGAAGAAGGTCGTTCGAGTTAAGGTCGATAGGGATTTAGCAGTCAACCTTTGCGTACCCTAAAAGGGGACGGGCGTGACCTAATCCCCGGCGACATAATTCAAGTTGAAGTACTGAGGTTTTTAGCAATTAATCTGTGTGTGTCCTGAAAAGGGATGAGTACGATATGATCCCTCAGGACTGAATCCATGCCCTGAAAATGGTGCTCTAAAAAGAGCCATATGGTCGAGCCCTAAAAAGGGTGTTGTGACGAGGGTCGTCCGAGTTGAGATCGACAAGGTTTTAGCTGCCAGCCTCTGTGTTCCCTGAAAGGGGACATGAGCAACCTGATCCCTGGCAACCGAATCCGAGTTGAAGTCTTGAGGTTTATAGCTATCAATCTCTAAGTGCCATGAAAAGGGACATGGACGATCTAATCGCTCAGGACTGAATACATTCGAATAGTTGAGCCCTAAAAACGGCGAAGGGCACATAAGGGTACTAATGATCTGTCTACTCGGCTTTGAAATGAGCGAGGACTCTTAAGCTCGAGCTCCAATCAATGATTGTCTGATCACACATGCAAAATAATGGCAAATTAATTCGAAAAAAAGTCTTAAAATGATCATTAATAGTATTTTCTCATGTGCTCAACATAAAATGGTCTTTTAAACAATCTATCCCCCAAGACTGTCATCCTATACGTGTCAAGTCGAACAATCCTTGTAGCAGTATAGGATCTTCTCCAAAATATGACGTCGGTCGAGCTTCCTCTAATAAGGACATATCTGACCTCGGAATTGGTAATAATGACTACCATCGTGTCATCATGGGAATGATGAGTTCTCCTTTAGGTCACCATCAGAAAAGGTGATCGGTTGCTTGATTCGTGATTCTTTCCTTGGTATTTTTCTTCGGGCAGGCATCCAAGCATAATTTTTTACGTCAAGATATTTTTGCCTCCGCTGGCCTGACCTCTAGCTACTTAATTAATGACTCCAGCAAGAGGTTGGCCTCCTTTTGAAGAAGACAAACCTTCCTTCTACTGGTCTTGTCGATGGTATTGAGAGAGGTGACTTCGTAGGATCAAATCCTTGATCTCGTCCTTCAGTTGCATGTAATCCTCAGTATCATGCCCTCGATCCTAATAGAATCTATAGTACTTCTTTACATCTTTTCGACTGCTATTATGTTTCATCCTTGTTGGCCACTTTACGATCCTCTGACCTTGGATTTATATAAGGATCTCTCCTTTGCTAGTGTTTAGAGGGGCGTAGTTGCGGAAACGAGTTGTTTCCCCTTTTCTACTGACTTCTTAGGGTTGGAACCTAGGTTTCTTAGGTTGCTTCAGAGGTTCTTGATTCTAATTCAACTCCCTCTTGGACTTCTCCTACCTTGCTTCATTTCTCCTAGCCACCTGGATCTCCTCAACATTTATATACATCTCGTCCCTAGCGAGGAGCTCAGCCAAGTCCTTTGGTTATTTTTTGAAAACAGAAAACTGAAAAGGAGATCTGCACAACCCTTCCATCAGCGTGGCCACAACGAAGGCCTGGTTGAAATCAAGTACCTCAAGTGCTTCCATATCGGAACAGTGAATATAACTAAGAAGGCTCTTTCCTTTGTGTTGTTTGATCCTTATTAGTATTGTCAAGACCTTCTTCTGTTTCTTGCTTTTGATGAATCGGCTAATGAAGAGCTCACTCAACTCTTTGAATGACGAGACAGACTCAGTGGGGAGGCTAGTGAACCACATTTGAGTTATGCTTCGCAGAGTGGCTAGGAAAGCTCTACACATGATGTTGTTCGGAGCTCCATGGAGTAACATCATAACCTTAAAGGACTCTAAGTGGTTAACCGGATCCGAGGTGCCATTGTAGGTCTTGATGGAGGGTATCTGGAATCCGGTCGGGACTGGTACCTTAAGCATCTTGGGAATGAAAAGAAAGATCGTTTGGGGGACGTACCTTGGTCACTCCCTAGTTTCTTGGGACACGACCTTGAAACAAGCTCTCAAGGAGTTCTCAGGTTGAGGCTGAGGTTGTGGCGATCCAGTGTTGTGATATGATGGAGCAACTTCTTCGTCCCTTCTAGTGTGGGTCTTGCCTTTGGGCTTTGGGGAGTATGTTATTGAGCATCGTCTTGCGAGTCCGCCATAGCATTTCTTACCTGTGGCGGGAGCTGGGGTATCTGTTGTTCTACCATTCAAAGGGCTCGGGTTAGTGCCTCGATCTTCTCTTCAAGAACTCAACATCGTGATTCTTGAACATCTCCTCCCATAATCCCATTACCACAGGTTGGTTATGGCGGGCGCCTTCGACTTTTTGGGCATCATTGCGTCTGGTGGTGTTGTCGTCAACCTAGTGAGGAATCTAACTCCGCTTGCCTCTAGCCATCTTTGAGAATTGCACAGCTTCTTGATCAAGAATGTTCAAGATCGATCTTCCTATATATGACACCAACTGTTGATGCAACGATCCACTCCTTCTAGGGATCAGTGCAAATCTTTACCAACGAGTAAAAGTGGTCGGTGAAGGTTGGAGTGCTTTAGGTGATTTTGATGGAAGATCGACTATGATGGATAACTCTTCTACTTCTTTCCTTTAGCTCAGCAGGATCAACACCTCCTTTTGATATCGGCCTCCAGGGATCGAACCTCATAGGAAGAAGAAACTGTAGAGAAAGAGGATCTAAGCACATATGCTTGGGGAGCCTCCAACGCTCAAATCAGGGACTCAAAAAGGAGAGAAGAGAAAGAGAGAAAGAACTTGGAGAGGATTTCGAGAGAGAGATAGGCCCAGACTATAGCTCAATCTCAGTGGAATTTAGAATGAATTCTAGTTTCAAGTTCAAGTTTATGTTTTCAATTCAAGCTATCTTTTTCGTGAGCCGGTAACCTCTTTTTATAGTTTGGGGACCCTTATCTGTCAACTTTCAGGGTCTTCTGAAATTCATCCTCCACTGTTGAATGACTAGACTATTGTTTTGATAATTGGGTTCTCATCTCGATGCTTATGATTATGTCACGTATCTTCAAATATTTTTCCAATAACATAATAAAATAATATAATAATTTGTTTTAAAGGTTTTTAAATTTTATTTGGTTACTGGTGCAAACAAAAACAATGAATTCCTCCGTCACATGATGATTAAATAGAAAAAACTATATAAAATCAATAGGCTACACAACAATGTATACAGTGATCATCATGAGAAAGTACATCACATTCCACATAAAAACAGTTGTAACCCTACTTACAGTGACAAAATGAAGAAGAAGAAGATTAGGTCAGTGTCCAAGAAGACAACTATTGAGAGGCCATACAACAACTGTTCAAAGATAAGATTTTTACTAGTGAGTGCATTGCAGAGTTCCCATGAGAGTTGCAGAGCAGAGGGCATGAACAAGTGGAGCATGAGGAAGTGCAAGTGGGCTTTGTACCCTTTGATTCAACTTCACTCTTTGTATGTAACAGAGACATGTACTTTAGGGTTATATTGCATCAGTGATCTGTGGTCACTCCCTGTGAGACTAGACTACTCCCACATCCCTTTTGTTAATTTTTTAGGCCTTGGTCATGGTCCCCAAGTTTTCTCCTTTCAAACTTCACATGAAAAGGGATTCCCCACACAGAGAAAAGAAAAGGAGAATCCAATCACTCAATGCTATTGGCCCTCAAACAACTCCAAGAATCATGTTAGCATTTGTTTTTATTTTTTACTTTTTAATAAGATGAATATAAAAAATATGTTACATCTGATCTATCTGATCTAACCGGGAAGTATACATTAAATGAAAAGCATTCGGTACTACTATCTTAGTTGTATCATTAAATTCTCTTGACTCCCATGATCGGGTCATTCTCAAAGACCTCGTTACCCTTATCGACCTATCGGGACATCTTTTTGGAGAATTTTAGGCTCTGTTTCACGAAACTTTGGATAGCCTAATCTATTAGAATTGAGAGTTGCATCCAACCAAGATAAAATGAGGAAAGTAATATTATGAATAATTTAAAAAAAATATGTTGTTTGTCTTGAAAATATCACAGAGCATTTGTGTTTAGCATACTTTGATTAATTGGTTTCATATATTAATGTGAGACTATTGAGTTTATATCTACATACACACCAAAAGTGTATGTGGAGATGGACAAAGTGCTAAAAGGTTCAAGCAATGAGCATGCGAAATAGAAGAGAAAATCATAAGACAAAGTCGAAGATTAACAAAGTTTAGTTGTGTAAGAAATTTTTTTCCACTATCAATCTACATAAAATACAATCCCACCATTTATTTACTTTTATTTTTTCTAATATATATTTGCAAATTAGTTGTAATATAAACGCTAAAATTGACAAAATAAAAATTTTTATGCATTTTTTATGATCTTTCTCTTATAAAGCTAACTCAACAGGTAATTTACTGATGTTTGGTTCAGGATAAATTGAATGGAAAGTTTTATATTATAACTAATTAAAGTCAAAAGATTTATTTGACAAAATTGAAAGTTGGTTAGTGGCAAATTTAGACTAAACAAAGAAATAGTAGATGATTTATTCAAAAAAAATATTTATTATTAAATTTAATCAAGTAATTCAAACACAATAGTTGCATCAAATTTTACTTTCATGATTTTTTTTTTTATAAAGATAGATAAAACACATTCATTAAGAGGTAAATATAATAGAGTTGTTACATATTAGGGATATAATAAAAGCGGAGAAAGACACAATAGAGGCCTTATGCATGCCCTGAGTTTTCCCATACCTGCTATTCTCCCTCGCGTCTTGGGAAGCATCCATGCTTGGGGGTAGTGGTAGGTTTTCCCTGGTAAAAGCTAGACTTCTCTTAACGATGGACTCCATTGTCACTAGCTTGGCCCGTTTAATCATATTCGCTGTATTAAACTAGAAGATTACAAGGAAAATATTAATATCTTGAATAAGTTTTGAATAAACACATTGTTTATCTTAAAAACATATTATGTTCCACTCAAGCCAGAAGTTCCATAAAATAGCCATTACGGCTAGATCCCAACCCATTTGTAAAGTTTTGCCCACTTTAATGGTGCTAGAAGATGGGTCCCATAGATTATGTATCAATTGAGGCATGTCCTTAGCTTATAGCATATTATAGAAGTGGCTCCATACCCTATTAAAGTAATGGTCTACAAACTCATCCTCATTTTCGCAGAGGAAGCAAGTCGTTTGAGACACTCTACACTGCCACCTTGCTATGTAATCCAAGGTGAGGACCTTGTTGTCAAATACAAGCCAGACAAATAGCTTGATCTTTAGTCGACAAAGTTGCTTCTAGAAGGACCTAGGTATGGTGCTCCTAATGCCCTCATCTGCTAAGAAGTGATAGAGTGAGCTTACTGTAAAGTGTTAAGTGGATCTTAGAATCGTTACCATCTCTGGTTAATGGTCTTAGCCACAGGAGAGGAATCCCATATAGTAGGTTTGATCTAGTTGTGTTCATTGTAATAGAGTGTATATTGGTCATTTGTTGGAGTGGAGTCCACAAATTCCACAATGATTACCCCTCTACCCAGTTGTGAAACTAGCAGTTAAGAGTGGTGTCATTCCCTACCATAGATGTTATGTTGGCCAAAGACTGGCCAGCCTTATAAATGACAAATGTCTTTCTAGAAGAAAAAGGCTCTTGTTGGCACAAGGCGAAACGGATCCAAGAAATATATATTGAAATATGTTTATTTGAGGATCTTAAGATAGATGTCAACCTCTTCTACTAGAATTCTCTACCAACATTTCTCAAGGAGGTCCGCATTAAACTGCTTTTAAGGCCAATTATTCCCCATCCTCCTTACTCCCTAGTTAACAAGCTTGTATGAATGAGGCTCTTGGTTTGTGTCCCTCTAAAGGAAATCCTTTTAAAACATAAATTATATGTGTAACCCACTAATAATCATGAATTACAATTTACAAATCAAATATTGGAATGTACTATTTTGATATAAAATATATTTTATGTACTTGGATTAAATTCCTTATATTTATATTCAATTTCACAATTTTTAGCCAACATACCATCTCTCTTCTCTGCTCTCACTCATCAAAATAAAATCGATCAATGAAACTAACTCGAATATTTTATGAACTTGATCTGTCAAGGTACAACCAACTTTCATACAGAAAGTTGACTAGTTTATTCCTTGTCACGAAAAGAGGTTGGGGTTTCAATCATACATATGGTGTATTTCTAATGATTTGTCTATATTTATAAAAAAAAAACATCATGGTACACATATAATATGTATTATTGCAATCGATAAGAAAACATCAAATCTAGCCGAAACACTTTATTTATAAACTATGCATCACCTGAATCAAACTAATAAGTCAAAAACCTTAAAATCACAAAATACAGTAAATATTCCACCAGTTGTCTCAGATTTGGCAACAAAGCCAAAGAAGAAGAAAGATTCATGTGTTGGATTGAATTGTCAAAATTAAAACATCACCTAACACTACTCCACCAACCACTCTTTTTATCTCAGTCAATTCCACCCAACAATTATTAGCCGACACTCAGTGCTCCTCCCTTTCCAAAGAATAGATGTTTCATCCTTCAAATATCTCTTCTTCTCTCTCTCACACATACACATCATGCTCACTTTCTAGGAGATGATATGATATTCACCCAAAATGCCTTTTTTTTCCTTTAAAGATGAACTCAACCAATGATACATGATCCCTTATATAGGGTGTAGATGATTGAAAAGAATTTAGGATGGAACCCCCATTATTACAAGATGAGGGCGCATGTATAAGGAGTTGCGTTGTCTGCCCCTAACTTCCACATAAGAGCACTTGTCACCTTTGTCAAAAAAAAATAAAAAGTACTTTGATCTATTTAGAGTGAGTGAGGATATCAATTGCAATTGCATCAACTTGCAAAAATTAATGTGCAACATGGAGATGTGACACCATTGGTTCAAGACAAACACAAGTCTTATCCAAAGATTAACCACCAATAATTGATCAAATCCTCCTAAAGATACAATTGATCACCAAAGTATGCTCTTCCTATCCCATCACCAGGTGCTTCTCAAATATATCTTTTCATATTTTTAAATCAATTTTTTCTAACTCTTATAAATAGTTTGTTCCCCCTTATTCCCCCTTATAAATAGTTTTCCTCAAAAATTTGAGACTACTTTAATGGATATTAATGACAGATATTTTCCATCGCTATAGGTTATATTTTTCATCACTAAACCTCTAGCAATGGAGAATTTAGCAATTCTTTGGACATCCGCCGCTATACCTATATACATACGGAAATATACACTATACTGACAGATATATCCATTAGTATAAGATATATTTCATGTAGTGTATGTAGAAGATATTTCACATGTTCAGATCCTAATCATGCATTCCCTATTCGATTTAGGATTATTTAGTTTATATCCACATTATCAAAATTAAGTCAATTTGATTTTTTTTTAATAATTCCACAAAATATATTGGTTATAATTGTACTAGTCACATAAAATTTTTTTTTACCCATATAGCCTGTTTAAATTTAAAAAAAGAAAAATAATAAAAAAATATATATTAAAAAACCATTAAAATTATGCAAATATCTCAAAATGAAGTTTATGATATTTTCATAAAATCATGTGTTCTATAAACATATACATTCTTGTTTATTTATCTTATTATACATTAAAATCATTTTAGGTTTAATACCATGTATTTATTATGTAATATATACCCTTTTATTTGCATTTTAAAAAATAGAAATTCAATTAGTTTTAAATACTAAAATTGGTAAGTTATGGGCCTCTATGAAAGAACATTGCTGTTATTGGGCCGGCCCAATAACATCATATTATCCGAGAGTTGTCGTATCGGAGATATCGTCTTCTTTGTAGTCTGAGCACAGTACAACGCGCGAGAGGAGTTCGCTCGAGGCCGCGTGCAGCGCCGGGAGTGATGGGCACCGCCGGCATCGCCTGTGCGAGAGTCAGTGTCGTCGTGCGCGCGTCATGGGACACGAGTCCCATCCCCAAGCCGCTCAAGCCCCCTCCTCGCCCCTCCACCATCCAGACAGTGCCGAGCTCTCCGTCTCCGACCACCGCTGTCATCGAGAAGGTGAAGTCCACGCCCCCCTCCGAGGTTCTTAGCTCCAATCGCGTCAACGGGCATCGAGGTAGCTCTGCTCTGCTTGAATTTGCTGAAAGTTGCTGTCTTTTTATATATGTGTGATGGATTGATATTTTGCTTATGCGTATGGTGGTTAGGGAAATCGGAAGAGAAGTATTTAGGGTACGAGAGATGGCTGCCGATTGCTCCCAAAGTGAAGAAACCTCGGGCCATTTACAATGCGGCTTCTTTGGCATATATGGGGGACTGCATTTATGAGGTATAGCTTTCACGATTCATGTTAATCTCTGAGTTTATATGAAATCTTGTAATGTTCATTGAAGAAGTTGAATCTGGTTTCTGGATTTATTTGGGCTGAAATTTGGATTTTGTTGTAAGGAATGGTGCTTGAAATCAAGTAAAAAATGCAAGTTAGAAATAGAAAATTTCCCACTCCCTGTGAAGCAGTTTATGCATATCACAGTATGTTGAAATCTCGTTTAGTTGCATATATTGATTTTTCCCTGCAAGCAATCAACTTCTCACTACTGCATGTCAAGATACTACTGTATCATATTCACAAGGAATGGCTATTACAATTGTGTTCTGTAGTTTAAAGTTCTTAAAGTCTTAGTATGAAGTATGAACTGATGGAAGTTGCAATCAATGCTTCCTGCCTGTTAAGCTATTGGCTATTTATGGTGCTATCAGATATAAACTTACCAATGCCTCCCAAAATCTCTTTCTTTGGATTCTTATTAGGAATTCTGTTATTTACTAATACTTGATTTGTTAAATTGCAGCTGTATGCTCGGAGGCACTTTTTGTTTCCTCCCTTGAGTATCAATGAATACAATGATCGGGTAATGAAAGTTGTAAGATGTGAAGCTCAGGTATGCATTGAATATTCAGACTGCAAAATCAGTTTTTGGATTTTATTAATGTACAAATTTATGTTTTTCTCATGCTAATTGAAATTTGTGTTTCTTGTCATAATATTCTTTGGTGAGGTGTGACCAAGTAGAAAAGGCAGAATCATTAGGTTTGTAAATTTGTACATTTACTTTGCTGATAGAGTTAGTTGACAAACCAATAGAGTAGTTGTGGCCTACCAATCAAAATCAAATGAACCCATTGTGGACCTGAAGGATAATTTGAAGTACAATATGTTAACTATTATCCTTTTTCTGTATGAAATTCAACAATTGAGCAAATTTTCATTTCATATAACCTGAATTTTTCTTTTGTTGATTGTTATTTTAAATGTCTTCTGGAGTACCATACTGCATTTCCTACTATGAGAGTACAGCAAAATGACATAAGTTCTCTCTTTCATCTCCTCTTTCAGGATGCATTACTTAAGAAGCTTCTTGAAGATGACCATTTAACAGAAGAGGAAAGGCAAGTACAAGACCTCTGCTTTTGATGACCTTAAAAGACTTCTATCTTTATCGCTTTAACATATCTTTAATCCCAATTCAAATGTGGAGTAGAATTACTTTGAAACTTAAAAGACTTTTATCTTTATCATTTAACATATAGGGTAATGAGGCTATACTCTCATTGGTGTGAGTAAATCAGTTGCATATTAATTATAACTATTTTTTTAACTCATGTTATTGCTGTTGTTAGTCCCATCCATTTCCTAACATATTCCCATTCAATGCTGCCATCTGGCCTTTTTATATGATTCTTTCATGTATCTTGAGTTCTCTTTTATGAAGGTGGTTAATGTTTCTTTCTGTAGAGATGTTCTCCGGTGGGGAAAAAATATCACTTCCAGCAAAACACGGACTACTAAACGGGCTGGTGTAGCTGTCTACAATAGAGCATCTTCACTGGAAACACTGGTGAGCAGTAGTAGTTCATGCCTTCTATCATACTTCTTCGGTTTATACTAGCATTTAATAATCTAGAGTCCCCCGATAAAATTGTACAAGGATTGAAGTGCTAGGTTCTTTCTCAGATTGGATATCTTTACCTTACTAACCTGCAACGCTTGGAAGAGCTCATGCGGAGGTTAGGCTTCTCAACTGGTGCTTCTTCTGAACTAATTGCAGAAATGCACATGAATTTCCAGTAAGTAAATCCCACCCCCTATTTGTCTTTTCCAGTTTGCTTCATCACTGAGTTCCTACAAAATGTTTTGACAGGAAACATCCGTCAGATACGCAAAATTCAGACAACCCATGAATGAAGATTTTAAGGCTACACGATAGAGAAGTGTATGGGAAGCCGACCGGGGATCATGCCTTCCAATTAGCATTAGCTTGACAGCCATGCTGGTGCCGAAAATGTGGAAATAGTACTGAATGCAGAGAACTTTGCAATCGTTTTTATCGAACAAGATGAGGCAATTCCACTCACACGTCTGGTTGATGCTTCTCTGAACTTTGCACACCAGTGAACTAGAGTTGTGACTATAGAGTAAAGGATTGTCATATTGTCTTAACTTCAATTCAAGATGAACTTTTCTATGAATCACTGTACTGACTGAGTCCTAGCTATAACTACGAACTTATTATTTTTCCCCTTGTTGAGTGGTGTATTATTTTTTCCACTTTAATTTTTCTAGGTTAGAATGCCAATAATCCTTTTTATTTTTTAAAATTATTTTGATTACTAACCTAATTAAATATTATGATTTTTTTAGTATTTTTAAATGATGATTATTATTTTAGTCATGAGCCATTTTATTTTGTCAAAATGTCCCAAGGTTATCTAGTCCATTACAGGCATGTCAAACGGGTTGGGCCACAAGCCCTGCTTGTGCCTGTGTACAGGCACGGCACAACTCATTATCACGTTGACCGTTAATTAAATAAAATATATTTTTGTAAATTGTGTCATAATACACTCAAAAATTGCACTACTAATATATCTATATTCTAATTCATTAAAATTTAAAATAAATTTTTATAAATTTCAAATATTATCAATATAGTGTTCGGTGACATAAATATAATTTATATGATATTTAAAAATTCAAATATCCGAAATAATACAAATTTTTAAAAAATGTTAGATAAATCACATATTAATTTTTGGGCAAATTATCTTAAAGTCCTTTTTACTGTTTGCAAGGACCTTAAGGTCAACACAACACACACACAACCACCCCTAAAAAAAAATAATAAACAACATCTCCAAAGGACCCCATGGCAAATAGTTCACTATTCAAAGGATGAATAGTGAATTACATATTAATTTTTTCTTATATTTATTATAAATTATAAATTGAAAAAGCTGTTTTTCTCATAATATTTCTAAAAACTTTTTTATATTGGAAAAAAATATCATAAATCATTTTTTCCAAGTTAAGATTTTTAGAAAAATTAAAAGGTTGTTCATCATGAATAATAAATTTAGCTATGATTTTTCTTATATTTTCATTGGAAAAATGAAAATTTCTAAGAGGAAAAGTAGAAAGATCTTTTATTTGAGTTTGGGTGAGATTATGTTGAGCCATAACATGTCGGTCACCATGAAATTTTGTTAGTGTAAGGAAAATGAGAAGAATTATGGGGTATTTATAGATTTTTTTTTAAAATTTTAATACCCAAAATACCCTCATAAACTAACCGTTTATAATTGTTGAGGAGAGTAAAGATGTCATTTTACCCAAAAAGACACAAAAACCCTCCAAAATAATCATGTTATAGATGTTAAGCGGGGTGTTTTGGTCTTTTTCGGGCTTTAAAAGCTTTGAGAAATGTTTTTTTGTTTTTTAAATCCACCATGGTTACTCTCGTGTTGTGCTGGGCCGGCAAGCAGATCATGCTATGTCGGCCCAGCACGAACACAACCCATTCATACTGAGGTGTGCAGGCCTGTAGGTGGCATGACTCGATTGACACCTCTAGTCAACTGGAATTAAAAATAATAATTTTTTAAAGGTCTAAATTTGAAAAATATATAGTGTTTTACAATTAACCTGAGGACCAAGACCCTGTTTTGCTCCTTTATTTTTTTTTATATATGTTGGTGAAACCGTTTTGATCCCGGAGTTAATTATAAAAAATTATGTTGTTTTAAAAGAAAATGACATTTTATAAGTGTGATCTTAGACCAAAGGTGTGTGCTACAGCATCGTGGGTTTTGTATCCACGGTATGAGACTGTTGGGTTCAATGTTTTTGTTTAGAGTTCAAAACTTTTGTTTTTAGGTCCAATGACACTGTAGTAAAATGGCAACACTATTGTTCACACAGAACCCAAAACACAAATATTAGAACCCAAAAAATGCTACCCCAGGACCCATACGGTAACATACCGCAGGTAAAATAAGCGATTACCACGGTATGTTATAATTCACCTAGACCAAAATGATCTTTCAAAGGCTCGAGCACGGTGATTAATAGTAAAAAAAAAGTAGTATAAGTTAAGTTATTTCATTTAGACCTTTAAAAAAATATTATTCTTTATCCTAAATATACAAACAAGAGAACCATTTTTGCAAATAAAATAGTTCTAGGCTAGAAGAATAATAATTTTAAAAAAATATATTAAAAAGGATTCTACGGCGAATGATTCGGGATCGAATCCCCATTCGAGTTGATGAACCTGTTTAAACCCATAGGCATACGGAATTGTTACGCATGTGAGTTGCCGAACCTGTACATGTCCTTGAAGTCATTCGAGGGGTGCTTGTCGCCTTATTCACAAAAAAAAAAACTTAAATCATCTAAAGATTATTAAAAAAAAAGAGGAAAGTTCTGAAAAAACCTTGGGAACTTTTCAACTACTTAAAAAGCCCCTGATATTTTCTCATTTCTCAAAAAGTGCCTACTTTTTGAATAGATATTATGTCAGATCAAAAGGTAACTGAAGGTGTTAAAAAAGCTATAAAATTACCCTAGTGCCATCAATAGCTACTTTTCTCTCCAACTTCACAAAAATCCCTAGTTTTTGTTACTCTTTTCTCCATTTTCGCAACATTCAATCTCCGCCGGCCACCGGGAAGACCATCTCTCCGAAGCATCCGGTGATTACCTCCAAGGCGAACCTCTCCCAAAATAAAGCTCTTTGATTTTGGGGGTTTAGGTTATGTGATTCAGGGTAAGCTTCTCCCAAAGTAAAAGTTCTTCGGTTTTTAGGGTTTATGATATGTGATTCAGGACGAGCCTTTCCCAAAGAAAAGTTCTTCGGTTTTGGGGGTTTAGGGTGTGTGATTCATGGGTTGATGTTTGTTTTCGAGTTTGGGCTGTAACAATGTCCGTGATTTATGATTCTGTGTTTATTCTTTCGGGTTTAGGGTTTATTTTTTAGAGCTTGGGGTTCCTGACTGGTTGTGAGAGCGTGTGTATTATTATGAGTTTATTGGTGCGGTTGCAACACGCTTCAGCTGTTTAATAAGTCAGAAAATACACGCTTTACCCAAAATAATGCACGCTATGGCGAGGATGACAATGATGTGACTGGGTGGGAGATCTTCCTCCAAAACAACCAAAAGAGACAGGGGTAGTCTTGTCATTTTTCAAAAAATCTAACAGTCCACTGACAAGAGGGACTTGGAGGGAAGAATATCAAAAAGGAGGGACTGATAAGGAAGTTGGAAAGTCAGAGGGGTTGTCCAGGAAATTGAAAATATGTCGGGATTCTATAGTGATTTTTTTTTTATAAAGTGGATAAACCACATTCATTTATTGAAAGTAGAAAGGTGGTACAAACTTACTGGTATAACACCCTTATCCTTTTCAGGACCCAGGTGTCACACCAGCCAGGTCAGGGAATGAACCCCGGCCTAAGGCTGTATAAAACAAGTATTTACTCATAATCAACATTAATATTAGGGAAGCATAAAGTCAAATACAATACTGCTACAAGCCATAATGTCTTAAGATACAACACAAGTCTAGATAGGAGTTAACAATACTCCTCAAATCATAAACACGAAATGTAATACACGACGTGGGCCAGGTGGTCAGAGCCAACTAAGGTAGTCAAGACCCTATCTTCCATTCTAAGCAGAACCATGACCATGCTTACTACCTGCAAAAAAATCATACAACAACAGGATGAGCTACATGAGCTCAGTGAGGTACTAACACTACTGTCAGGTTTAACATACCTGTATGCCTTCAATTGTAGATAATAAAATATCGAAATGTGAAATACAAAGACTGGACGATATTTAAAACATGAAAAACAGCATGCTGATCATAAATATGAATCGTGGCAATATCCAATAAAATCAAATAATATGCACATATGCATCTCTTTAATCTTTAGTCATCAGAACGGGAGATGATTTCCACATATGTCCTGGCTGATCATCTCAAGCCAGTAGCCTTCACGGTCGGACCAACTCTACAACCGTGGAGGTGACAAGCTATGGAAATAAGTCCTCGTCTGCGGGAGATGAATTCCACATATGTCCTGGCTGACCATCTCAAAGCCAGTAGCCTTCACGGTTGAACCAACTCAACAACCGTGGAGGTGACAAGCTATGGAATCAAATCCTCGTCTTCAATCATATGAATGTCAATCTGCGGGAGATGATTTCCACATATGTCCTGGCTGACCGTATCAAGCCAGTAGCCTTCACGGTTGGACCAACTCAACAACCGTGGAGGTGACAAGCTATGGAAACAAATCCTCGTCATCTATCATATTAGTGTCATCTACACCTCTACTTCCATACAACGGAACCAGAGTGGACCAACTCAACACTCGATAGCTCTCCGGTCGGATCAACTCAACGACCGTGAGCTATATAAGTGTATATACGTATACTAAGCACCCGACGGGTACGGAAAGGGGGTTTTATTTCTTGAAATCAGGAGGGTTTGAAAACAGATAGTTGGACTAATAAAACAGAGTTATGGAAAACCGCCCCTTTCCTACCTAGTATCGTACTCTCTGGCTCTATCGTAGAGCCACCTCTGGCGCAGGCATGTATGTGAGTACAGTGCAGTACACTAATATGTTTATCATTTCAATTTCTATACTATGTATGTGTTTTTCACATGCTTTTCATAAACAGAATTTCAAACTCCGGATAAATCAGTATGTCATGCTTGAAACCTCGAAGCATTTCATGAAAAGTAATAATTTCATATCATGAATTCCCTAGCAATATGTACAATAAAAATACGGAAAGAAGTACGATAATTTACAGTTGTGTTCCCTCACCTTAGTCTGAGTAGTTCCTAAGGCTGGCTAGGTCCTTCCACAGCAGCGGCCTTGCCTTTGCCCTTTTCTTGTCCTTAAAATAAAATACGGACCTTTTAGGAATACGGAAATCATATTCTTAAAGCATACTCTAATCTAACTCATTGGAGCACAATGAATTTATCAATTGAATAGAGCATGTTTTCCCCTAGGATTCGAAAGGATCATAATACGAAATTTCTCCCACTTTAGAGAATTAAACTCTAATTTAACTACAACTATCAAACAACCTCTAACATGCTCTTTAAACATGAATTTACTACTTGCTAAGCATGGCATGGTTATTCAAAATAACTCGACAAAATTTTGACAGAGTCTCCTCTGTTTCTAAGGTTTAATTTCAATACAACCATTCACCCATATTAAGCATATATTTACCTCATTATCATACACATTCTAATCCCCTGTTAGTAGCCCATAAATCCCTCTTAATCATGCAACTAATTATAGTTTCCCCCAATTCAAATTTAGGGTTTTTACTTGTAGAGAATGGGCACGCTCGGCGTTGGGGGCTGCGGTCGGCGACAACACCTCGAAGGACCAATGGTACATTGATCACGACCCTCACAAGAGCTCACGGGCGTCTGGAGGCGAGGACACCGCGGTGGCGGTGGCGGGGAGAAAGGCAGTAGGTGGGTACCGGCCTGAAGGAACGACGGTGTGAAGGTCCGCGCAGGTGCCTGCTGGCGGAGGAGGCCGAGAGGTCACGCGGCCGACGGGGGGAACAGCTCCGGCGTGGCTGAACCTCGGGCGACGTGGCTCGCGACTAGGGGCGGAGCTGACCGTGAGCACGAGCAAAGGCGGCGCGAGGCTGTCGGAGCTTGGCTCCGTCCGGGGGAAACATTCGCCGGAGATCGAAGGGGGACGAGATCGTGAGCGAGGAGAGGGACCGTGAGGGAGAGATCGGGAGGAAGAGGAGATGAGTCCCTCTCTTCTCTCTCTCTGTCTTTTATATAAAAACAAAGAACTAAAGCAACTTTATTAAAGAATTATTATTTAAATTAGATTATTATTTTATTTATTTTTTTTACTGTATGAACACGGGAGGAGAACTAAAGTCCAGACCATATCCACTTATCGTGGATCTAAATAATTAGCTTATTATTTTATTATTTTCTTAATTAATTTATTTCTCACATCCTTTCAGTGGTCACAGACCTCTCAGTAAATTCACAGTCGATAATTTATTTTACCGACCGAAGTTCTATCTTAGGCTTTTGCCTCTGCTAGTCGTGCCTCATCGGGACTTACATTTTGTCCCGTTTCTCCATCTAGATAATTGAAATTAACTAGCACTTATCAATTCTTCTACTTAATGTTCCGGGACCTCTCTCTCTTTAGTCCACCTCCAACTATATACACGAAAGTGACCCGACCCAATATGGCCTTCACTGGGCCCAATAGTCGCAAGGTTGAACTTTTAATCAGTTAGGTTCCCGATTTTCCTTAATTAAGTTGTTAAAATAATTAATCTCTTTTATGTGCTAATTAATCCCAGTAATTTACTCCAGGAAATAATTTATTTAATCGTAAAAATTCTGGGGCGTTACAACGGGGGTCCCATGGTGGACCCTCTTTTCGATCCTGTCTTACATTAGCCTTTGTTGGTATGACCCGACAGGCTCCTCCTCCTCAAAATCTGTTCCTGGGAGGTTCATCCTTGGTTCTTCCATGGTGAGGGTGAGACTATGCCTGATAAAGACTACCATGGGTTGGATTTGTGCCTGTTGGGTGGCATGAGCACTATCGAACCACGAGAGGAAGAGGAAATCTATGTGCCGGATGAGTCTCTTACAAACGCGTTGTTTGTCGTTGAAGCATCGCATGTTTCGTTCCAGCCAGAGGTTCCAAGTGATGGCCAGCACCAGCAGGTTCCATCCCTTTTGGAGTTCTTTTCTCAGCTTATGTCCCATCGAGGAGCGCCCCCAAAGATCTTGTATCTTATCAGGGTTGCGACTGAGCCAGAGGAGTTGTTTATAGTAGGACCATATTTTTGCTGAGAGTTGGCATTTGAGCAGTAGGTGATCAGTGCTTTCCTCGTGGAGATTGTATAGGTAGAAGTGAGTTCTGTCCCCTCGCCAGTTCCTCTCTGCTAAGTTAAGCAGTGTGGGAAGCTTGTCTTCTCTTGCCATCCAAGCGAAGATTTTAACTTTCAAGGGGGCTGATTGTTTCCAGAAAGCTGTGGGGAGGGAGCTCCTCATTCCACCATCGATTCGGAAGAGGTAGAGTGACTTGACGATAAAGTCTGTGAGGGGGTGAGTCACCATTTCCAGGTGTCCGTCAGGTTGGGTGCTTGGTGGTTAAGGTGTTCTTGTAACCCTTGTTACATCTCCCATGCCCCTGGCGATAGGGGTCCCAGTTTAAGGAGAGGTAGTCCTCTTGTGTTGAGTTGTCACGCTTCCTGGATTGTGAGCTACGTCTTCAACCATAGGGTTTGAAATTCTGACACCGCCTACATGGGCTTTGGTCGTTGAACCAGTTGTCAAACCATAGCCTAATTGTGTGCCCTTACCCCAGTGTGGCTACCATGTTTGCCATGGTGGGATCGCGTTGCTCCATGATTCCTTTTCAAAAATAGAAACCATTGTTTGGTATTGTCTATAGTGATTGTTCACAAAAAAAAAACACACAATATTATAAAAAATTAATTTTATAAAAGGAAAAGCAGAGAAAGAGGATGGAGTGATCATAGCCTCTGAAACAAAATCCCAAAACGGCTCAAGTAAAGTATGAGGCCTCCTCACAAGTCACAAGTCACAAGTCACAAGTCACAAGTCTTCCCCTCTTCACACGTATTCCAAAGCCGCACCTTCTCTCTCTCCCCTCCCTATAAAAACAGCAAGAGAGATAGAGAGAACCTTCGGCTTTGCACCGTCTCCAAGTCTGAGATGAAGCTCTCCTCGAGTCCATGGCCATGGCTCAGATCTTAAGCTTAGCACTGCTCTTCCTAGCCGCGGTGCTCTCGCTCCTCTTCCTCTTCAACGCCTCCCTTCATCGCCGCCGCCATCGTCCGGCTGAAGAAGGGATCCGACCACAGGAGGCACTCATTGCTCTCCCTCAGCCTCCGGCGACGCCGCCGGTGGTGGTGAAGTTGGCGGTGGAGGATGGGGAGCAGCAGGGGACGGAAGAGGAGAGGGAGGAAGAATAAGCTGGAGGGCGTCGGCAGCGGATCGGATGGTGGGAAGGGAGAGGCTTGTGAGATGGCGGTGAGGAAGGATGTGAAGGATGGGTTAGAGGATTGCATGTATCCATTCTCTTCTTCTGCGAGCGCCACTCAGAGGAAGATCAAGATGCAGTATGATCAGCTGGTGAAGTCCAACCAAGCCAAATCCCTCACCATGAACCAGGTCCTTCAAATTTCTTCCATTTTCTCCTTGGATTTTGACAATATGTGTCTTTCGGTTCATTGATTTCAAAGTTTTCATATTTCTACACTGTTTTCACAATGAAATTCACTGGCTGAGTTGCATTCAAGTTGGTGTCTTTTTTTCATATTGGTGCTCACTTTGAGGGTTTGTGCTTCTTGTAGAGTAATTCATATTGGGATAGTGGAGGCCAACCTGTTTGCAATTGGCACTAATGTATGATTCCAGATTGCTAAGTGTAACATACCTTATTTTTGTTCAATTTAAGGTAATTCAATGTTCAGATACAATGTGGACAATCTAAGGACTGAATTGTACTGCTAATGGATGATGATAATTTGGAATTACTGAAGAGGATATGGTGAACAAGTTGAAAGGCAATTGATAAACTTCCTATTATGAAATGGAGACATTTTGTAGTGCATAATCTATTCGAAAGATTACCAAATTCTAATATGACCTATTACTCCGACTTAAAACTGATTTAGAAGCACATGATCATGTATATTTGCATTATATGATCAATGCTAGAACTGTGCAGAAGGCTAAACTATTATGTGGAAAATTTACGTGCTTTACGACAGATATTTAATGGATTAGTTATTGTTGGACTTTGTCAAATACATGATCATGTGCATTCAAAATGTCAGGCTTTATACCATATTACCATTTGTGAAACTCAGCATGGCTGATGGATCCTTTCTTGGTTGCATTGTAATCTTTGCTCAATCTGGTTTTATTTGCTTTTCCGCCTTTCTAGGTATTTCTGTTTGTCTATATGATGGCCATCTGAATATTTTCTAAGAATTAATGTGGTATTTGTGGTTGAAAAATAGGGGTGATTAAGCATGGAATAATTTCATAAGCCCTGCCAGATTGAGTCCCTAATAGTGAGGGACTAGGATCATTTGTCTCACATACTTAAACTGATGCGTAGGATACCATGAGGATTATCTTAATCATGTCTCACTATTCAGATTTTATCAAATGAACGTTACCAGGACAGATGCAAAAAGCTGATGACTTTGAAGGAACTATTCTTGGAGTTTATTATGCTTGAGCAAATTCTATTGACTGCTACTTTTGCTAGAGATTTTATAGGCCATGTGATATCATGTAAGACAGGTGTACACTATAATTCAGGTCACTTAGTATACCTTCTGGTTATCCAATTTGTCGTATGTGCTATGATTTTTTTATTTTTTATTAACCTTATTTGACCATTTCGCTGTTGTTTTCTTCACCTTATTTTATGTAGTGGTGGCAGCTTATTGTTATTACTCTCAGTTTTATGAAGTACTTCGATCCTCTTGTCATTCTATTAAATATTTCCGCTGTTGAGATTTGAATCCTAGTAGTTTGTCCATATCACATAAGTTTTTGCCTTCTCTTTATATCTCCTGGCATTTATTTGTTTCTTATCATGATTTACTGCTTGTGGCATTCTTAAATGACGCCGAACAAATAGTTGTTGCCTTGATGTGATGTTTATTGATGTTTACTTTTTTTGTTATTTCTTATTTCCGATGAGTTCTACCAGCTGAATGGAAGTCCTTTGAAACTATCTATCCTTGTTATACTTATAGGTATACATTAAATCATCTCTGTTGTCCCTGTTCTCAGGTTGGTCAATTTGTCAACTGCCTGGTCGAGGCCAGAAATGAGTTGCAGCACAAGTATGTTCCCTTTTAAGTCATAGTTCTTTTTGCTCTTCTGGCTGTTTGGTATATCATGCAGTGATACTCACCTGAAGTGCTACATATTCATTAACTTACTCAGATCTGATATAATCCAACGGAGTTTTAAGATAAAAAAGGCACTGCTATTTAAGGCAGACAGATCTTCATTTGATCGACTTTGTCAACAGGTTTTACTTCCCTATCTGCTATCACAATTTTTGTTTGTGGCAGCTTCTTATTTGAACATAAACGTGGAGTGATGCGAGACGTTTGTTTTTGCAGTTATACAAGTTAGAAGCAGAACATCGGAGATTAGAGGAGGACGCAACTGTCTACAATTTGCTCCAAGAACAGCTTAAGCTCTCTCCAGCATATAAGACAGTGAGTACATCCATGCATGCACCTTTCCATATCAATCATAAAGTTTCCTAATTCTCTCTCTATCTCTCATGATAGATGCTCGAGATCGGTACCAGCATGGAGCTGAAGGACAAGTTAGATCAGCCAACAGATTTCCCTGACATCTCCTTTGAGGAACTACTAGCACAAGAGAAGAAAGATTCTTTCTGGTAAACGACCAATCCTTGTTTCATATGCTACTAATTCCTCGTCTGCAAAGAGTTGTTATAGTTATTTAATCTATAAACTATTCGGACATTGCTTTGCAGGCTAAGAAATGGTAAACTACGAACAAGTACAAGCTAAAAACTTGAGCTGGCTGTGAGAGACGGCTCTTGTTGCGATAACAGCTTAGGCCTTGTCACCTCCATAATGTTTTCTTGAATGCTAATCCAGTAGCAGAGGAACATTCAAACTGATGTTTATACTAGGTATAAAGAAGCCTAAGATAAAATGTGACTGATAGTGAAAACATTTTTATGAGAAATGTTGTATCTTTAACAGTGATGAGGTTATCTTTTCTCCATGTGTATTATTCAAGATGTTTGCCTCATGGTTCAAAGTTGAAAAATCTTAGAAAATTTATCAGGTTGATATGCCAAATTACTCCACTATTACAAATTTGTCCTGCACATATTTCATGAACTTCATCATAATATTAAAACTAACTCACCATTTATCACATGTTTAATGATTTTGAATGATTATGGTCCCATTTGGATCAACTTAAAGGAAGCCTAGAAATATATTTTTAAAAATTAAATGTTTATTGAGAAAAAAAATCATTTGTATTAGCTTTTTCAGATAAGCAGAAACTGTTAAAAAAAAACACTGAAAAATGGCTTTATTGAGAAGCTGGTGGTTTGAGGCTTATGAACTTTTTCAGAAGTTGTTTTGGTTTATATAATTACCAAAATATTGTTATGTTCATATAACTATCATAATTTCTCAACTATAAAAGTATTTTTGAATTAATATTTTCAACACAAAACATACAGAAGCCTCTAATTTTTTCTGCAAAAGCTATTTTCCAAATATTTTTATATCAAATTAAAAAAAAAAACATAGACAATCCAAACGGAGTCTATATCAAGTCGAGGCAAGAGTTATTCAGACTAAACACCCCCATAATTAAAAAAAAAATGATAAAGAAAAATGCTATTTAGTGCGACGAAACGACATGAAATATTTGTCTAAAATCATTAATGTTGCCTTGGGATGATGGTGTTGATGATCCCGAAACAACATCAATGGTTTCAGACGAACATTTCATATGGTTTCGTCGCTACTCAAAAATGAATATATCTCACAAGATACACTTTTAAAAAAAAAACCAACCAATAGAATTACGCCACATAAGGGGTCTAACGTTGAAACGGGTCGGCGCCGCTTCGCAGTAGAGGCTAAAAAGAATACCCAAAGAACATACCGCGATTTGTGACTCACTTCTATTTCGGGCCTCCACTTCTCTATAAAAATCGCGCTCCTCTCGCCTTTCTCTCTCTCTCTCTCTCTTCCGTTCCCCAATCGCTAGGGTTTCTAGGGTTTCTCACTCTCGCTCGCTCTTCTCTTCTTCGGCGGCGGAGAGGCGGCGATCGGGACGATGAGCGGTGAGAAGAAGCAGGACGGCATCAACCTCGCCGATCTCGGCTCCACCCTCCCCGCCAACGCCTCTGGTTTGAGATTTATCTCGTTTTCCCTACTGTTTTGTCCCTTGCTTTTCATTCTTGAACGGAAACTTTCTTTGGTTTTGTAGAGCTTAGCGCGGAGGATCGCGCGGACCTTGTTAACTCTCTCAAGGTGGGTTTCTTGCTTTCTTTCTTATTGATGTTGTGTTTTAGTGCGGAGAGTTAGGTTTTGATGGCGTTTGGATTGTAGAACAAGCTGCAGAGCTTGGTGGGGCAGCACGCGGATGTCCTGGAAAGCCTGCCGCCCACTGTTAGGAAGCGTGTTGATGTCCTCCGAGAGATACAGGTCTGATTTCCTGTTTCAGTGGCATATTCATTTTCATTCTCTATCTTAGGGTTTGGGTTTTGTTTTGTTTTTAACCATGTTGTTTATTTATTTATTTATTTATTTATTTATCTCATTGCATATGAGATTCAGGAAACTATTTGGTAACCTAACTATTTCATTGCTTATATGGTTGTGTCTCATTTTGAATGATCAAGAAAAGTTTTATGGTGCTTATCACTGTGTTGAGTTTGTTTACACTTTATAGGTGATATTCATTTGCTTCTTTGCTTCAGTAAATAGTGGCCCGGCTAATTGTGTGTTGTTGATGAAAGATGTGATTTTTCAGAGTAATATTATATTTGTTGTTTGTATTAATCAACCCAGTTGTGTGAGATGTGCTGATAGTTACTTCAGCCATGAATTTGGCGACAACTGTCATGGGTTGTTGTTAGGCAAAGCTGAGTATGACTTTAGAGTCGTGCTTCATAGAAAATGTGTGCAATATTTAGTTATGCTGTAAAGAAACTAAGGCCATCATATATTTATCTCTGTATTAAGATACGTTGTTGGTTTCCTAAAGTTTAGCTAAGCTTATCATTGAAAACAATGGTTGGATTTGTGTATTATTAATATACTCTGTATTAATATAAGCTTATCTCTGTATTAATATACTGTCTATAGTATGTTTAGAAACATTTGATTTTAGTCATTTCCTGCTTAAACTGATGTGTTAATTGTGATGCGGATATAACTTGATTTTGTTCAAAGAACATATTGATATGCCTTTGTCAAATGTAACATGTTGTACTTACCTTTTGGAGAAATTTGTCGTAATTGTTTTTGTGTTTCTCTAGAGCCAACATGATGAGTCTAAATATACTGTCTATGGTATATTTAGAAACATTTGATTTTAGTCATTTCCTGCTTAAACTAATGTGTTACTTGTAATGCGGATATAACTTGATTATGTTCAAAGAACATATTGATATGGCTTTTTCAAATATAACATGTTGTACTTTCCTTTTGGAGAAATTTGTCGTAATTGTTTTTGTGTTTCTCTAGAGCCAACATGACGAGTTAGAAGCTAAGTTCTTTGAAGAAAGAGCTGCCCTTGAAGCTAAGTACCAGAAGCTTTATGAACCATTATACACCAAGGTATTTTTCTTGTTGAGCAATAAAATTATTTGCACAGAACCACCTAATTTCTAACTAGTGCCTGGGCTGGTTTTGGTTTTTTTCTTTGTGGTATTTTCTGTCGAATCAAAATTTGAAACCTTAACTTTATTTTATTTTTGGTAGGGGTATTTTGTAGTACCATCTCATTATCCTTTGTCCTGTTTTCACAGCGGTATGAAATTGTGAATGGTGTGGTTGAAGTGGAAAGTGTTAAAACTGAAACTACAGAAGAAACAGCTGTTGCAGATAAGTCAAATGAAGGTTTTCATCCCTGACCTCAAATGTCTGCTTATCATTTTGTATTTTCATATGCTGATTTTCCTTTGCATCACAGAGAAAGGAGTGCCTGACTTTTGGTTGACTGCGATGAAAACTAATGAAGTGCTAGCTGAGGAGGTAAGGAAGTAGCATGGCTTTACTTCTGTTATACACTTTTTTAATTGGTGGCAATAGGGTTCTCTATTCACTTGTTATTTCTGAAGAAATTTCTTTTTGGGGGTTTAGATCCAAGAGCGTGACGAAGCTGCACTGAAGTACTTAAAAGATATCAAGTGGTACAGGATAGAAAATCCAAAAGGTTTCAAGCTTGAATTCTACTTTGACACTAACCCCTTCTTCAAGAATTCTATTCTGACAAAAACATATCACATGATTGATGATGATGAGCCCATTTTGGAGAAAGCAATTGGGTACTTTTTCTGGAATTCCTTGTGTTTGAGAAGATGAATCCTGCTGCTTAAGAAAATAAACACACTGGCTGTTGATTATTTGGCAGGACTGAGATAGAATGGTACCCTGGAAAATGCTTAACCCAGAAGGTTCTGAAGAAAAAGCCAAAGAAAGGGTCAAAGAATGCCAAGCCCATCACAAAAACTGAAGATTGTGAAAGTTTCTTCAATTTCTTCAGTCCTCCACAAGTTCCAGAAGAAGATGAAGATATTGATGAAGAGGCTGTAAGTAAATCTTTTTAGCTATTTACTTAACCACAAGGTGGATAAACAAACACCAGCTTACAGCATGTGCTCTTTGAATTCTTTACAGGCTGAACAACTACAGAGTCAAATGGAGCAAGATTATGATGTTGGGTAAACTCCTTGCACCTTGAGAATCACTTCTTAGATAGCTTGTCTGCTGGTTTTTGAAGACATGAACACAACAGAATTGCAGAATTGTGTCTTAAAATTTTGTTCTGTGTGCTCTTGTCTGCAGTTCCACTATTAGAGACAAGATAATACCTCATGCTGTTTCATGGTTCACGGGTGAGGCTGTTCAAGGGGATGATTTTGAGAACTTGGGAGATGATGATGACGATGAAGACGAAGATGACGATCTGGAGGAAGATGATGATGAAGAATCAGATGAAGATGATGAAGATGAAGATGTGGCGGAGCAACCCAAAGCTAGTAGGAAAAAGGTAAGAGTTTCTTTAGTCATTAAGATCTTGAGAAAAAAATACAGTTTTTCACCATTTCATTGAACTGCTGAACTTTATTCACATAATCAAGCTGAAGAATGATCTTGTCATATCACAGAAGTCGGGAGGAGCCCGTGCTGGGGAAGGTCAGCAGGTTGACCGGCCGGCTGAGTGCAAGCAGCAGTAACTTAGATGTTCTTGGCTGCTTATGAAGTCTTTTGGCTCTGATTTCCTGTTGTGTGCTGTTTGAAGAACTCTTTGGATTGGGAAAGGGGCTAGAGTTTTGGTGTTGAATTCGAGTATCGATTTCCTATTTTTGTTTCTTCATTCATATTTGTATTACAACTCCTGGGCTTGGCATGTATTCGTCTAAACATGAACACCCATCTCCTTAAATAGCCACCCAGCTTGTTATAGCCTATTTATTCTATTGTGATGTTTAGAATTATTAGATTGTGATTGTCATAGCCATTATTATATGGCATGATTGTTATGTTGTCTTGATTTTGTTTTATTTACAGAGTTATGTTTATTGTTTGAATGCTTGAGGCTTCAACATGAAATTATAATGGCAAGTTCACATTCCATGCATATGATATAACCCTGTAGAAACACAATATTATTCTTTTTATTTTTATAAATTTAAATGTAACCACTCCAATCAATATCTTCTTATTTCAAACCATAATATTATGAATTATATTTCTCTTTGTAAACAGAACTGAGTGAATGTCTATCTTTGGTGTATTTTATTTCTTTTGACAAAGGCAACAAATGCCTCACAAGAGGATGGGCATCATGTGAGTTGGGGTGGTGGGGTGGGGTCTATTTTAGGGTTATGTAAATTTCATATCTGAGCCAACTTAACACAAACATAGGATGGTTTTAATGGAATAATAAATAATGCATGGATTATATATGTTACAAAGAGAGAAAAATAATAAGGACTTTTTTATAAAATTGTGACAAGTTTAGGGTTTTAAGTAAAAAATTTACCCCCTAATTTAAGAGGTTCGAAGGTTGGAGTGGAGAGAGAGAGAGAGAGAGAGAGAGAGACTGGCAGAGATTGAAGAGAAATGGAGGCGGTGAGGAGCATGGTTATGAGCGTGGTGGGGAACAAGGATAGGGTGGTGAGCTTCTTCTTGGTGGGCGCCTTCGCAGTGCTGGGGTTCCGATCGGCGGAGCAGCAGCGCAAGATCGAGGCCTTGGAGGCCGAAAAGGAGTTGCTGAGGAGTGGGAACAAGGCCATGTCCTCGGCTATGTGGGAGTGGCGCCAGCACCTCTTTTCCCTCGCTGAGTCCGACCCTTCCGCCTCCCCCATCCCCCTCGCTCGACTTCGGTCCATCTACTCCGGGGAAGACCGCCGCCAGGCCTTCTCGATTCCTCCCGCTGATATTGATTCCGGTATTGCTTTACCAAACCCTAGTTCTTGATTTTGAATTTGAGTTTGAATTCTCTGCAGAATTTGTGTTAAAAATCCAGTCTCTAGCTCTAGGGATGTCGTTGGTTGTATATTGTTTCTAATGCAAAGAGCCATCTTTGATGTAGGAGATCACATTCACCCTTTGAGATGCGTTACCATATTGCTTGTATCTAGTGTGAGCTTCATTGAAGTTTTTGGTGATAGTTGCACCAATTAAAAGATAAATTAAAATAAATTAAAAAGTGTTTAAGATGGTTTGGACGTGTCCGTCGTAGACCTCCACCAGGTTTGAAAATGTGATTGTTTAGTAATAGAATTACGTGCAGAGAGAGATAGTGTCTGAGGATCTACATATATTAGATATTAAGCTGGATTTTGTCAAAGACAAAATGACATGGAGACAGAGAATGCACATAGCCGAATGAGTTAAAGCTTAGTTGTCGTCGTTGTACTGGATTATTGCTTGATGGATTCTAAATATGCAAAGATGATGTGTCATAACTTGAAAGTTTGATATTGCATTCACCTTTGAGATGCATTACCATGCTCTTGTTCTATTCTTGATTGCTGGTGTTCAGTGTTACCTTCATGTCTGTGGATAGGTAGACATGCTTGGAGGTTGTTGTTTGTGCATATTGGCTAGATAGGTCAATTGATTGATGGTTTGCGGCTTGTGAAAGAGCTCACTTTCCTGAGCAAGAACTGAAAGGAAGTTTGTAGTGAAGGATGACTAACCATGTTGAAATTGCTCAGGAAACATGATACCTCAAATGAACTCTTAAATTCTTCTGATGATCTAGGCAATTATCACAATCACGACAGTATTTTTGTAAATCAATCTAGTCATGGTCTGTAGTTTTGCTTAGCCATTTTTCCCATGCTTTGCTTTATATTGTAGTTCCACTTATCTTAGGAAAATGACTGGTCTGCAATGTATTTCCATTTAGTTTCATTTCCTTGGCTACCCGAGTTATGAATTTAAACCTTTTTTGTGGGTCTATGTTCATGATGCTAGATTTTATCCATTGACAACATATTTAATTGCAAGGAAGGCGTGTTACTTGGATTTAGTGGTCTTTAGTACTAGAATTATAACTTCAAATTTATATTGATGACTTACTAGTGAGCTTGTGGTAAAACACAAATCGTGAGTGTCAAATAGTTTCCCTAAATCCTAAATAAGGCGGTCAGTTCCTCCTTTGAATCAATAGAATGGCCAAGATTACTCATCATCTAAACGAGCTTGAGATTGTGTTAAGCATTAGCTTATCATAAATAGTGTCTACCCTTAATCATTTTAGTGTGGCACAGGACAAAATAAAAATCAAATTCAAGATAACTCAAGGAATTCAATTTCTTTCTGTTGATCTTATTTATCTATAGCCTTGATAGGGAGATTGCTGCTTTATTTTTCCTTTCCCTGTTTTTGGATGTTGAGGGACTGTAAGCATTTTCATTTATTTTGCAGTTCTCACGTCTTGCTTTCATTATACACTACTTACAGGTCTATGAGAAGTTACAGCACAAGGTTCAGTTACAATAGCATGATTTGAACTTGCAACTTTGTCACCGTGTTGTTTTAAGAACAATGAGAAGGAAGTTCTTCAATAACACGTCGACCAGAACTTTTGTGGTGTTTGTTTTGAACTGATGATGCCATTACTGCAATGTTCTGCATAATTAGCTTGGTGATATCTGGATTTGTCATCTCAAACTGTAGATAGACATTGTGAATGAAACAAGTTCTTTAATGGATCTCTGATCTATATATGTTAGTTGCCATTTTCGATAGGATGGAAAGGCATTGATGCATGATTTTCTAAGCAGTATCTATTATCATTTCTATTTCATTTGGAGATGAAGATTTAGAACAAAAAATTAAAAATTATGATGTCATTAACAGTAGCTTTCTTTTTTTCTCAAGTCTAAGAAAAATTTAACATCAAAAGGAAAAAAACAACTAATGCTTGGTCATGTATTGTTTGTCATGTTAAATAGAATCAGTAATCTTTATATACATTATTGTAATCTTTATATACATTATTGTTCCCTGAATAATGGCAACTAAGATCCTGTAAATACATCACATCTTCTACCATTATCTTTGATCCAGGACTGCTAGTCTCTAGAAAATATTGATAAAAAAACAGAAGACAAATATCCATCCCTTTGAAGAGTTGCATCCATAGCTCTTCTCCAGGTAAATGCTGTATAAATCAACCGCTGTAAGAAGAATATTTACCTAACCGCTTGTATGTCATAATCTTGATGCCATCTTCCTGGCAACAAGATGTTTCATAGCCTTGATGTTATAGATATCACTGGCTTGGAACTTGATGGTGCCTGATGGTCATGTTTAAGGAAATCCAATACAGTTGAAGCTAATTCAATTTGATGTGAAGTATAATTATGATTTGCGCCTTTGATGATATGAAGCTTGTGATTTGGAATGAGCTTGGCAAATTCCTTGGCATCTTCAACTGGTACTATCTCATCAGCTGAACCATGAACTGTGAGAACCCTGAAGGCATAAATAGAATGTTTATTAATTATGCCTCACTGATTGATGATGATTCATGTTGCTGTGTATGTTCTACACTTGTACAAATTAAAGTTGCACATAAATAGCATTTGACCCCATTCATGAATTAATAATAATTCATATTGCCTCCAAGAAAAACAAGTAGCTTAATTTGAATTCACAAATTATCTCATCCTTACCTGCATTCTTTGTTGATGCAAGTGCATGCTGCCCGCATATCAGTGCTTAACCGGTCTAACAAACTCTCTTCTGTCACCCGGTACTCAACCTTCCCTTAAATTCAGAGGCAGAAAAGGAACGCGAATGATTATAAGGAAAAGAAAGATGAGCAAATAGAAGCATATATCAACTTAAATAAGTTGCAAGATATACCAAAATTTATCCTCAAAATACACAACCATCACTGAAACCCACATATATGGAATTAGTTCTCCCATAAGTTTGTCTATGCATGTGTTTACCACAAGGTAAACCCACAGATTTGTAATAAGCTATGAGTAATAGGCACTAAACCTAGAAGAATACATTGATGGTTTGCAGAAATGATGTTCAAACTATGATGTTAAGAGTTAACCAGGCTATAAAATGCGAAGAATAGCAATCCAAACTAGCTTAAACTAATGTCATAGCTATAACATACCACTTTTGTTCTTCACATCAATAAAGCCATGCGTCTTGATTCGTTGCATAAAATCTTTTCCTAGGCGACCTTGTATTCCTCTTTCTAACGCAAAGCGACCAGAAATGTTGATGACAGTATCAATGCCACCATAAATAGAAGCATACAAGAGCACTGCATTTCCTCCTGTAAAAACCATTTACTCAGTCACATACTTCAGAAAATCTCAAACTGGGCCAGTAAAACATTTAAAATATCAAAAGCAAACAAATATATACATATTACAAAATCTAGAAGTAAACAGTTTGGTCACAGGTGGAGAGGCAAGAATGCTACAGCCATTGGACATGGTAGCACATAACATTAATGTTTATCCCAGAAGATTTTAAAGTGCATTCATATATGTAAAGTAACCAAGAAGGGAAAAAGTAGTCCAATATATAAAATTTTAAATAATCATCTCCATAAAATTATATACAACTGATGAAGATAGACATATAATTAGAGCTCAGAAGTTCTGCCAACATTGAAGCTTATAAAAGTGTGAAGGACCAATGAGTGCAAATCAACCACATATACCTACCTTTACTATGGCCAACAATAGCACAAACGTCATATTTTTGCTTAGATAAATACATAATTACAGCACGCAAGTCAGCTGCCTCCTTTCGGTAGTTGCCATACTGGAATATACCATCACTTTCACTGGAAATGCAAACTCACCATGTCAGTTAGACCAGATTGATTTATATTAGAAAAAATACTTGAGAATTTGTATTAGCAGTAAAACATACAGTATCTATTTGAAGGTGCAAGACAAATCCACCAAAAAAAGAAATGTCAGTGCATATACACCATCGGAAAAAGTTGAAATGGCAACTATTTACACACTGCTATCAAAGGATAACATGAATGGTAAATGTCGGATGTCACTCATCCATTTTGAAAATCCAATGGAAATGAATTGGCTTGGTATATCTAATTAATAAGATCAATTTCTTTTTCCAGGAGAGAGAACATTATTAATGTCGGGAGACATCTTTCTCAACTTCTGCTTTATTATTTTACTATATAGTAAAGACGGTAAAGCATCAGCACCTTCCTTGAGAATTAGTTGGCGCTGGACTAGAGATGGATCAAGACCCGGCATGTCTTGGTAAGACCATATGAAGATCTGCACAGTTTGTTTTCAAGTCTAGTGTCACAAGTATCAGAGCTATATATCCCGTAACCAGTATTAGGTCATGGGTACCAGTGAGGAGAACCTGAAGGAGACAGAAAGAGACTCCCTTCAAAGAAGTGCGATCAGAAGGGCTCTTCCTTACCAAAGTTCGATGATTCTTTTGAATTACCCTTTCTTTTTCAATAGATTCAAATCAACATGGTGGCTTCATTAAAAACCTCAAAACTTGAATGTTTGATCATCACTTGCAGCCATAAGGTCATTTCATTAGTTTGAAGTAAAAAATTGGCAGGTCAAAATATGATGCTTTGGCATGTTGTACCATGACCAAGTGATTAAGCCACAAGAAATGTCGTACATGATACTTGTCGTGAATTTCATCAATCATAGAGGAGTTCTACCAATTTTCTTAATTCAAACTTTTACATATAACTCATGAATACTCAAATAGAATTCCACAAGAAATATTAGGCATCCATTAAATATGAATAAAAACAAGAACAGTATGACTGGACTATGAGAAGTAAGACTATGCAGCATTTTGCAGTAGTAGCTTACCCATTTCCAGCAAAATCAAAGCGGAAAGCACTGAATCCTTCCTTTGTCAATGCATCAGCAAGGGTCAACAAACTCTTATCCTCCTGAGTAAAGTAAAAATAAATTACAACATCTGCATCACCTTACATATGCATCAACCAAGCACTAGTATTATCTTATGAAATGAATACCTATTTTCATGATAAAACATATCTTCGTATCTTTCATTTCAAAACAATCTTGATATGTACCATCTATCTAACCTTTTAATTCAATGGAACATGATTTGTCCACTTTTATTAAAATATATATATATATATATATATATATATATATATATATATATATATATATATATGTAATATGTGAAACATAAAAGAGATATTAAAAAAAAAAAACCTACCAATCCAATAACTGTTGATATGCAAAATTTCTGAGAATACAAGAACAATTAATTTGCCGAAGAGAAAGCCTCCCATGTCCCCAAGGAGAACTTCTGGAAATTAACAATTAATTGCCAATTCTTTTTTCAAATTATAATGACCGATGATGGTTTTATAAAAATAAAATAAATGGATTATTTAGAAAATAATACTTTGGTCTATATGTTATAAAGAGAAGAAAAAGGAAAAAAAATTTCTCAAAATTGGGCAAGTTTAGAGTATATGTTAAAAAGATTTCCAAGGTTTAGCCAAGGCTTAGCTCATTTAACTGCCAATTAAGAAGTTTGAAAGTTTGAGGGGGGAGAGAGAGAGAAGGGCTTCTCCATCCCTTCCGCTGATATTGATTTTGGTACTGTTTTATGAAACCCTAGTTCTTCATATTGAATTTGAGTTTGAGTTCTCTACAGAAATTCATCATTTTTATGTTAAAAATCCAGTCTTTGGCTTTAGGGATTGTAATTAGTTGGATATTGTTTCTAATGCAAGATGTAGTGGATAAGATCATAGAGTTATTTATTTATTATTTATTATTATTATTATTATTATTATTATTTATGTATCTATTTATTTATTTTATTATATTTTATTTCATTTTATTTTCATATTTGAGAGTAACATGGAGAGAGAATCCATATAGCCGACCCCATCTAGTATGGGATTAAGGCTTAGTTGTTGTTGTTGCAAGATGAAGTGGTGGACTTGAAAATACCATCACAAATATGATCTTATCCAGCTAATATTGTGTCACTAAAATTTAACAGATGCACAGTTCATGAATAGATTTTTAAAATTGCCTACCTTAGAGGATTGGAATCCATGGCACAAAATCACAAGCCTACTAGAACTGGTTCTGTGAAGCACTCCAACAAGCATCTCCCCATAATTGTTTGGGACTGTAACTTTTTCCGCAGAAACCACTGAAAAAAATAAAAAAGTATAGAATACAACATTATCAAATATTCCCTCTATATCCACAATTTCAAAAGAAGATCAAGATACGGCCACTAATTCTCCAAATACACATCAATTGATCCATAAATTTGAACAAAGTACATCTTTCCCTAGTGCCATGGATCGATTCACCGTAAATTTGACAACTTTTTATAGATTGAAGATCAAACACAACAATGATCACGAAATTACGAGTAATAAAAGTGCAAACATGCTTAAAAACAAAGAGAATAGAAGGCCGGAGCATGGAATTACCGAGATTTTGCTCGGATGGAAGCAATTGCGCCATGGTAGGTCAGTTCACGGCCTCGTATGAGATCTCTCGAGGTTTATTTTGCTCGAACGTGCTCTCTTTTGGGATCAACGCACGGAGGTTTATCCAACACTATCCGATTGAAAAAAAGAAAAATTGAAAGCTAAGAAGCCGGAAGGATACAACAAAATCGACATCGATGATGACATAGCAGCAAAGGTTGGTCGTCGCCTAGGTTTAGGGTTTCAATGGCTGAGAGAGAGAGAGAGAAAGAGATGCTTACCGGAAGACGGCAGTTGAATGGGCGGAAACAGAGGCGATCACCAGAGAGAGGGCGAGGCGTCGAGCGCGGAGAGAAGGAGAGACACGGGAGAAGAGTGGAGAGGAGAGGGAGAAGAGGGACGATTAGGAGGGTAATAGTGGGAGGGGTCGCGGGAGATTAGATAATTTTAATTTTAAAAAATTTTAAAAATAATAATAAATTTATATTTATATTTTTTTTAATTTTCTTAAAATTTTAGATATTTTTAAGGGGAAATTATCTATAGGTCTTTGGCATTGTTTCCAAGATCTTAAAGTCAAACACACACACATAACACTAAATAATAAACAAACACCTCCAAGGACCCCAAGACAATTAGGGCACTATTCTAAGGACTGATAGTGAATTATCTATTTTTTTAATTTTAAAAGTTATAACAATTACTTGGAATGACATGTTTCATTGTAACCAAAGGCTTAATAGCCTAGCTGTAAATCCTCAGGTCCCATGTGTTGGAGGTCTTGGTTTTGATTCCCTGGTCCCGTAATTGAGGTGAGCATAGCCTTGAGTCTAGTTTACTCCTCAAGCTTGTACGCACATGGTGAGAGGTCAGGGGTGATCGAGTGAGTTTACTCCTATGAGCCCATGGCCACGTCCTTGACCGTACCGTGAGTGGAGGTCTTTATGGCCTAGGTAAAAAAAAAAACATGTTTTACTGTTGGCCCATTGGTACTGGGTCCCTTATGTAGAGCTTCATTGGTTAGGATAAACCCAAGTTAAAACTCCCACCACCACAAGGTGAGAGCACATGTGTAGGGAGTTGTGTTGTCCGCCCCTGACTTTCGGGAAATACTGATGTCTATTTATATTACTAGTGGAAGTAAATCGGTTAGAGATAATTTTGATTTTAAAAAATTCTAAAAAAAAGACAATTAGATTCGTATTTTCTAATTTTCTTAGAATCTTGGATTTTTATAATTTTAAAAATAATAATAACCATTTGGAAGAACACATTTTAAAGTATTTGTGATAGTTGTTAATTGATACAAGTTATATAAGCAAGAGTAAATTGGTTATAAATAATTTGATTTAAAAATAATAATAAAAAACTAGAAAATTAAATTTATACTTTCAATTTTTTTTAGAATTTTAGAATTATTTTTAATTTTAAAAATCATAACAACTACTTCAAACACATATTTTAAACTAGTAATCACTTTTTGGTAGTTGTTAATTGACAGAAGTTAATTATGATTATCTTATATAACTATTATTTTTATGAAAGTCATTACTCATTAGTTAGTAGGCAATTTGTTATTATATAACTATTATTTTTTAAAAGTCCTAAACAATGTGAGTGGTCATTTACTAATAAAGGCTAGGGGTGGACATGGCTAGGGGTGGACATGGGCCGGGTGGCCCATAGGCTGGCCCGAACCCAACCCGAAAAAAGCGAGTGCAGTGCTTGGGAAAAATGACCCAAGGCAGGTTGGGCTAAACTAAGCAGCCCAATTATATTTCTTTGGGCTTGGGTTATATAGGTTTTGGCCCAAAGAAGCCCAAATTTCGAATAAATAAATAAAATAATATATATATATATATATATATATATATATATATATATATATATATATATATAATGTTAACCTGACCAAAACCCTAATATTTGTTTTATGGAACAATTAGTGTTTTATTAAGAATGTTGAACTTGTTCTTGATGTAATATTTGTGTAGTAATTACGTTTTTTGAACCACTTGTGTTATTTATGTTCTACTTGTTTATATAATAGTCTAATATATGTTTTATTTAATTATTTACATTATTGGTAAAAAAATAAAATTATTTTATTTTCTGGGTTGGAGTAGGCTGGGCCTGGGCCAAACAAAATTCTGATGGGCCGGGTTTGGGCTAACAAAATTTGACCCAAAAGTGGCCCAGCCCAGTCCAACCCAAACGCATGGGCTGATTTTTTGAGTCTAGCCCAGCCTAGACCTGGCTCAGCCCAACCCATGTCCAACCCTAATAAAGGCTAATGTTGAAGGTAGTTGTTAAGAGTTTTTAACGGCTCTGCCGCTAAAAAATTAGGGGTATTTAAAGTCTTTAACAAATGTTAGAATCTGCCGCAATAATATTTTTTTAATCCCTCACAACATGAGCCATAAATTTTTGTAGTGTCGCGCAAGTTAATTAGATCATATATCCTCATTATTGAAGGTTCACTAGAGGACACAGTGTGTCACTTTAAAGGATTTGATGCCAAACAGTCAAGTTGGACATATACCAAATTGTTAGTGGATAAGATATTAAGAATCCATGACTTATGACAAACTCATAGTCTAATCAATCAAGTTTCCTTAACTCACTAAATTGTAATTTAGTGAGATCACATACACAAGTTTTTGTTTTCTTGTTTTGCTTGTTAGTATATCAATGTCCAAACACATGGATATGAAGGTGTTGGTGTATAATAATGTTAACTTTTCTTTAGAACATATGATACACATTTTTTGAATATTAAACCCAATTTAATATAATTATAGACTAATCTTCACCTTACCATACTCAATTAAAGAATCATAATTTCAAAGATAATTAAACATTGTAAATAATTTGTTTGAGAATTTGAATAAGTGAAATAGTTTCATGATAAACCCTAATCCTTCAAATCACAATCCAAAGTTAAATAAGTGATCGAGCACATTTCTAATGTTTTTTTTAAAATTTTTTTGGTAATATGAGTGGCAAGCCGCTAAGAAACCAAGCCGTCGCGTAAGCGCCGGAACATGAGGGTGGGGCCATACGTGTGGCGTGGATACGCCATGGCCAAATTCTTCAGCTCACAGAAATGTGCCCACCTTTCTAATGTTGCTGAAGTTATAAATTGCCTCCTCATGCCTTCTCTGAACAACTTAATGAAGCACATATGGACCACAACTATCAATATTGTTGGTGGTGTTGTTGTTAGTCTTTACAAGGGAAAACAACCAAAACCCTAAACCCTAAACCCTGAGTCCTCTTGCTACTCAAAGCTAGAACCCAAACAACAGATAGACACCACTTCTTAAGTTTTAAAGCTCCACTTCAGCATATAATTTTATCTTCTCTACAAGCAAAGAAGTGACACATGTGAAGGCATTTATATATTGTGCTTGTTTAGAGAACCTCATGAAACTTTTGTGCATGTTTTTGCATGGGAAGTGCATGTACTTTTGATGAGAAGTCACATCAAAATATGTTAATTGCCATGGCAATAAATAAACATCATGGTAAACATAGCACTAGAACTTCCAAATCACCAATAAACTTATCTCCAAATTATAAATGAACCATGAGCATTTTTACAACTTCTATAATCCACCTTCATTAATAACCAAACAAAGTAATTTCTTTTGGTGCATATAAACACTCAATTAATGTCCAATATATTAACATATTGTTTTGTATAATTCTATTATATAGACCTCAACCCTGTTCATATAAAGTCTCCATTCTTAATACTTAATAATTGGAAAAAGTGGCAATGAATTTTCAAACTAGAGCACAAATCTATAAGTGTTGTTTGAATGTACAATCACAATAATTAATGTTGGAAGTTTCCAATAGAATGGATCACTTTGGACAACCTTCTCACCATCTCTTTGGTTTTAAGTAGGACTAGTTATACTTTCCCTTGCACTAGTCCAAACACATTCCTATCATGAAATCTTTTGTGATCAAGTTTCACATATATAGCTCCATGGATTTAATTAGTGTTGTAACATGAACAAAGTCATGAGGATATACATAGAATGACATTTATAGTGCTTAACCACCATTCTATAGCTTTCAATGTGTGATCTTATGTTAGATTTTCAAGTATCCTACTTTATCAAAAAGTCTATGATATGTCAAGCAAGTGAAAGTAACACCTATATCTTGAGTTTCTTTTTATAGAGAGACAACCAAATCCTTTCAACTTCAAGCACCTAATTCTTTCCATTCCACATTGATCAGCATGCACTTGGTAATATATATTTCACAAGGGATACTTAACAAGGTTCTTTTAGGTTTATATATATATAAAGTATATATAATAATTAAGATGATTACAGTACTATTCATTAGGATGATGATCCACAAGAGATGATGTGAATATTCTGTGTCCTGGAGATAAGATGGCTCTTGGATCATACTTCATTTTCATCTCAACAACTTCATCCCATTTACTGCCAAAATGCTTCATCCACTCATCTTGAGTGTTGTAATGTGGAAGGTACTGCTTGAACTTGATGCCTTCTTGATCACAGAAATGAAGTATTTCTTTGTTTTGCTTCACCAAATACTCCAATTCATGCAAACCTGATCTCAATAGTCCTATTGAGTAGAATATCTCTTCATAATCTGGAATCACTGCTGACATCCTTTCATCCCACCTACATATATATTTATATACATTTAGCATCATAATCAATCAATCAATCAATATGTTAATAATTAATAAGACCAGGTGATTAATTAATTAATTAATTAATTACTTGTTCTTGTTTATGGGGTAGATGAGAATAGGACCCATGGAGGAGTTATTCTTAAGAATGCCAGTGAAGACACCAAGGTTGAAGTCTTGAATCCTGGACTTTGGCACAAAGATATTGAGCCAAGGGTGAGGAACATCCCAAAGACCTTTAGACCTGAGTTTCAACTCTCCATGATGAACTCTATCAAGAAAATCCAAGTATGAAACATCATTTGTGAATGAAAACCCTGGCAGGAAGCTCAGCTCTTGAAGCAGCAACTCAAGTTCCTGTCACATAGTCAATAACTTCAACAATATTCAATAATGAACTTTGGATTATATATCTAACAAAGATATATAATTAATTATCTGATGAACTTCAGAGAAGTTCAGTACTAGGATCATGAAGAGACTTTGATCTCATCATCGGTACTGAGATAAGTACTATAGCTATATATCTAGGTGGCTAAAATATACACATGCTGAGATATATTATAAGTCCTAGAAGAGAACAAAATGGAGCTAGCTAGTGTGGGCAATCTTCAGAGAGGACCATGAAAGAAGGACCACTTGAGCATATATACCCCACAAGGGGGAAGGGACAAATTAAGGCCATTAATTGTTCATGGTAAGAACAAAGCCAACCTTTGCACTGAAACTTGAATGAGGGTCCCCTGAAGATACTACTCACTCTACCACAAGGTTGTACAAACTACAAAAGAAAGGAAGGAGAGTGTGTTTTAGTGTGGTAGCTAGCAGCATATTGCTGGCAGTACTTCACCTGATCAACCATGGATGCTGTGACCATGTTGTAGTACATGGACCCTTCCAAACAGTAAATGGGTCCTTCCTGCTTCTCTCCTCCTAGACCACTTATCTTCTCCATATCACCACCTGAGAAAAAACTAGATCTCCAGCTACTCCCTATCCTTTGATCCATCAGAAGTGACCCTTCAATGTACTGAAACCCTTTCTTCTTCTTTTGATCCATTGTTATCAACCACTCTTGATCTCTAGTGAAATCACTGAAGTTACTGTAGATCAACCTCACCCATCTCACCTGCAACAAGATATATATATATATATATATCAATGCATTATATCAACTTTGCATGTATAGATATATATATATAGGTAGATGCAATTCATCGGTACCCTTTCCGGCGCTGGCTCGACAGCTATCCTTGCTCTGGTGATGATCCCAAACTGTCCAAGACCTCCCAAAACAGCAAAGAAGAGGTCTGAATTTTGTTTCTCCGAGCATGTTATCATCTCTCCCTTCCCTGTTTCAATTTTAATTAGTACATGCATCTAGCTGAGATTGAGATGATGAAGATGAGTATATGTATTATTCTAACCGGTGACTACGTCGAGTTCATGCACGTTGGAAATCTGAGGACCATGAAGGAAGGTCTGGCCACTGACGCCGGCATTCGACAACGTGCCGCCGACAGTCAAGTAGAGGTAATCAGTCCAAGAGCGTGGTGCAAGCCCATGCTTCAGAGTCTCATGCAGCACGTCAATCCAGAGCTGCTCTCCACCAGCATCAACATACATCTCATTCTTGAAAACCCTAATCTTTTCTCCAGTACTGGTCTTGCTAATGGACCTCATATCTACAACCACACCGCCGGGGGCCAGTGCCTGGCCTCTGGTGGAGTGCCCGCAGCCTCTGGCGGCGATGGTGAAGCTCGCCGGAGACTCGTAAGAGAAGCGGACAAGCTTAACTATGTCGGAGATGGATGAAGGGAGGAAAACCCCGGCCGGTGAGGCTTCGGTCAGTCCTCCAAAGTCTTTAGAGGCAAGTGCAATGGTGGTGGAGTTGGAGGTTAGTTTGGTAGCAATGTCAAGAGAGTTTAATAGTTCAGGAGGGGGGTTGTAAGTGTGGAGCTGAGCTAGGATGAAGACTAAGGTACTAAGGATGAAGATGAGTAAAGAGAAGCTGGACTTAAGGGAGGCCATGAAGAAGAAGAAGAAGAAGAAGAAGAAGAAGATGGATGTAGAGAGAGGGGAGAAGGGAGATGGTGGTATTAATAATAATAATAATTAAGGAATGGAGGTGGGGAGGAGATCTTTGAGGGTGCAGAGGAGATCCTGGGGTTCTGGTTTGGGGACCTCTCGTTGGAGGCCAAACATCAGTGTTTTATCAAGATACGGAGGACGATGGGCAGAGATCCTATCCCTTTGTGGGGGGAGTGAGAGATAGTGACAAAAACTAATAAGATCTTAAGGACAACTCCTTTGTTTATCTTTTCTCTCTCTCTCTCTCTCTTTCTCTTTCTTTAAATATATATATGTATATATATATAGACACACAACATTGAATTTTATTAGTATTTGCACAGTACAAAAAAAAGAAAGCATTATATATATGTATATGGTTTTTCTTTTTTTCATGGAACTCCTTGAATTCCTCTATATTTACTTATAACACTTGAAAATTTTGGTGCTTAATTATGAACCTTTAGGGTAGGATAAGGCCTTGTTTGGATTGAATTATGAAAAAAGTGGTTTTCTTTTATATTTTGTGTTTGGATATATTAGTTCAAAAGTACTTTTATAGTTGGAAAGTTTTGGTAATTGTATGATTATAAGGGTGTTTTGATAATCGTATGATCCCAAAACTCTAAACCCTTGTTTTTTTTATTTTTATAAGGATATTTTGGTTATTGTATGATTCTAAAATTGTTTTTAAAAAATGGTATTTTTCAGAATCTTCGAACCACTGGCGTCCCAAAAAAGCCATTTTCAGGTTCTTTTTTACCTTTTCTGTTTATCCGGAAAAGCCAATACAAATGGTTTTTTTCCCGTAAACACTTAACTAATAAAAAAACGGTTCTGAGTTTCCCAAAAGTTAATCGAAAGGGAGTCTAAAGTTATCTATGAGAGTTCATAGATAAATGTTTTAGTTTTATCCTTAACAGAACAGAAGTTATATCTAAACGTTTATAAATATGAGCAATTTTAAAGGAAAAATTGACTACTACCACACTCCTCTCAAAATATGAAAAGTTTAGGGTTTGAACCATGACTAAAGCAAAGCAAGTGATTTGTCCAAATTTATTGATTCAAAAAGTCAATTTTGCTAAAAGGACAACAATTGGTAGAATAAAAAATTTTATTTTAGGGAGTCATCTACAAATACGGCAGATTAGAGGGGGTTTTATGAAAAAACTTTGAATTTATTATGAAATAGTTGTGGGTTTGACTAAGTCAAAGAATTAAGGGAGTAGATTGAAGTTGGTGTGGATTTGGTCCCCCGCTTCTCAAAAGGAATTAAATAATAAGAGATTTGAACCGGGTCAGCAAATGGGTCCAGATTTCTGGTCCATAATTGGGACGACGTGGTCCCGCGGCGGGGACTCAACAAGGACCAATAACCACCGTTCAGATAAGAATCCAACGGCTAAGATGAGCTTTCCTACTTACTAGTTACTACCACCACTCTTCAAATATATATATTTTTTTACTTTCTTTTTTATTTTAATTTCATGAAATTATAAATATGAGAAATAAATAAATAAATAAATAAATAAATAGAGGATGAGATTGAGAAGCAAAGACTAAATTAAACATATCATGTGCTAAAACAATTGATTTGATGTTATGAACAATGAGAAAAGGAAAAGATATTGCCAAACCATGCATATATGTTTATTTGGTAGTGACAAAGATAGCTTAGATTCTTAGCCATTCCATGGCATGTCTCCTTTAGACTTGATTTTTCAATTCACTTGCTCATTTTGAGCTTAATGTATTTACCTAACTAGCTACCTCTCTAAAAACAATACGATGTATCAGTATGAATTATTCATACATCTTTTAATTTGTATTAATGGTTTATTTTGATTGTATCTCTTTTTTTTTCTTTTTTTTTTTTACTATACTATGTCTTGCCACTCACCAAAAATGTATTTGTTAAAACTTTTTGGTATAGTTTTATATATATGTTTTTATGTTCATAGAAAGCGGTTTTTAATAATAACGGATAAAGCATGTTATGCTCATCCTATGTTATGATATAAATATAAAATGATAATATATATAGGGTTTAATTAAGTCATCTAGGGACGTCCCTGGAGTATCGTTCTCTAGGGACGTCTGATGATAGCTGTTAGATCATCATCTAACAGCTATTACTATTTGGTATTGTTCACCTTTTTTTTTTTATTGTTCACCACGGTTTGACGTTATGCACATGATGATGTAGCCGTTCGATGGAAATCCAACGGCATTGTGGTACTTCCCTAGATTTGAAATCTAGAGTTATCCCTAGCTAGATGATGTACCCTAATATATATATATATATATATATATATATATATATATATATATATATCGAAAAATAAGCTAGCATGTCGATTTTTATACAATTTGGTGAGGTGATGAACTCCCATTTAATGGTTGAAATTCTGAACCGTTAAGATTTTCATAAAATAAGAATCGTTAAGTGGGAGGATCATTACCTCACCAAATTGTATGAAAATCGATATGCTAGCTTATTTTTCAATATTTTTTCCATCCGTATGGTTGGAAATCCTTAAAACACTCTCAAAATGTCCAAATGTGAGGCAACCTTATTTGCACAGTGTTCCAGCGGGTCTGATACTATCGGAACTATATATATATATATATATATATATATATATATATATATATATATATATATATATATATATAAAACCTAATAGAGATATATAACATAATATAACAATATATCTAACAATAGAAGATAATAGATTAATGATGTAGTTATAATGAAGAGAAGTGTGACAATATTATCATGGAAGTGTGTGTGTGTGTGTGTATAGATATATAGAACTAATCAAAACATGAAGATGAATATTAGAGAATGTTTGTCCACCTCTCATTCATGTCTCATAACCTAAATCTATGTCTACTGATCATAACAATATTGTGACACAAAAACCAATAAATATATTTTGCATCTGCAGTACTGAACTCTGATTAAGCCAGAAGCAAATTAACTTTGATACATGCATAGTTGGCCGTGTTCAAATGCAATATATCAGGATGCTTGTCTCTTAAAGTGAAAACACCAGCAAGTACCTAAAGTTAGCTAGCTAACTTTAGGTTACCTAACACTATCATCTATATCATAGCTAGCTTTCTGTGAATCCAGCCTGTTCTCTAAAATTATTCTACATATGTACATATAGAATTCAATTAATAGTCCTTCAAAATGAACATATAAAGAAAGAAAAGATCAAACCTAGATCCATTCATTCATTCATGCACGCATGCATGCATGCTTGCTTGGTGGTGGTGTCGCTTTGTAAGAAAGATCTCAAGGAAAGAGTACGTAAAATCTTTTGCTGCAGTGACCGTGCTCCTTCCTATCAATCACATGTATATATATATATATATATATCTTTAGACATTGTATATTAAAGTCAAGCATGTCTTTTCATGCATAGAGAGTAGTAGATCGATGTACGTACGTGATGAGCATGCATGCATGCATGCAGTCATGGGATTTTCTACGTAGATATGTCGGTATAGCCAGCCTTAAAGCTTATATATATATGTTGTTCACGAATCACGGGTATATATTATGGTGATGTAGTACCAGCCATGTGGAGTTGTTGGATGTGGCCATCCATCTTGTCTAGGGTCTAGCTAAGTTATAGGACTAGCCCTTAGTGCCTAGGGAGCTACATGACATGCATGCCAGCCCAGCATCTTAGTTGTACTTTCAAAGCCAGCTCTTTCATTCATGTTTACATATATTCAAACAAAAGATATATGTATGTATGTATGATATTATTTGAAATATATAGGGGGCAATGGATCTGGGAGGAGATCTTGGGTGCACGATGATAGGACAAAGATGCAGAAGGGTGAGTGTTTGGACTTTAGGGTGCATGGAGTATTGGGACTTTCAGGTGATTGCTTTGATGGTTTGATTCGACCAGAGTGATACAAAAGGACTGCTAGCTAGGCACCCCTTTTTTGGGACCATGATTCAGGGGAGATAAATCAGGGCCGTCCATTAATATATATATAAACCTTTTTTTTTTAATTTTTAATTTTATGGTGTGAATATATAACAATCCGGAATCCATACCCTAATAACTTCAAATCTAGGACCATTTGTCAATATAACTTTTATAAAAATATTTTACTATTTTTTAAGCCTCTGAATCATTTTATTTGTCAAAATGATTTTGAGGATGTCTAGTCAACAATCATTATGCTGACTATAATATATATATATATATATATATATATATAAAATTTAAATGAAGAAACATAACATTTTATAATTAGGTGTCTTTGAGAGGCCATTTAGCTCAGAAGATGATTGAGGAGTTATTGTAAGTATGAGGAGTAAATTTGTGAGAAAAGTTATTAAAGTGTTTTTTAGGGATGTCAAATGATCAAGTTGTTTGTGCATGGCTCAAATTGGCTGAATAAAAGTTCGAGCTCGGCTCAGAATTTCAAACTTGCCTCTTCTATAACTAGGCATCTTTAGACGGCCGTTTAGCTCACGAATTGATTAAGGAACTACAGTAAGTATGAGGAGTAAGTTTACGAGAAAAATTATTAAAGTGTCTCTCTAGCTAGGGCTGTTAAATGAGCAAATTATTTGTGAATAGCTCAAGATCGGTTGGGCTAGAATTTCGAGCTTTTCAACTGAACTCGAGCTTCAATTTTAAACTTGAACTTAATTTCGAGTTGAGTTTAGCTCGATCAAACTCGAGCTCAAAATTTAATATTAATATATTAATATAAAATATAAATATTAATAAATATGAATTTATAAATAAGTTTTTAATTTCGATTTATCTACAAATATATTAATATTTGGGACCATGCTTTAGGGGAATAAGGGTTGTCTGTTGATAATTAAACTTTTCTTTTTTTTTTTCTTTTCTTTTTTTTGGTTTGATTTTATGATGAATAACAATCCAGAATCCATACCATATAATATAGGGTCATTTGTCTATATATATAAACTTTATAAAAATATTTTATTATTTTTTTACTCTCAAAATTATTTTATTTGTCAAAATAACTCTAGTGTTGCCTAGTTAGTAACCATAAGCTGACTAGGATAAAAAAAATTATATAATTTTTTAAAAATTTGAATGAAAAAATATAGCATTTTAACTAGGCGTCTTTGTAGGGTTGTTTAGCTCACAAGTTGATTGAGAAGCTATCATAAGTTTGAGGACTTTGTTTGTGATAAAAAACTATCAAAGTGTCTTCCCTAGAGATGTCAAATGATCAAGCTATTGGTAAATAGTTGAAGATCGGCTCGGCTCAGAATTTTGAGCTTTAGCTCGAGTTTCAAATTTGAGCTCGAAATTAATTTCGAGTCAAGTTGAGTTCGAAAGCTCGAAATTTAATATTATTAATATATAATATAAAAATTAATAAATATTAATTTATAAATAAATTTTTAATTTCAAACTAAATCAAGTCGCATTTGAGCTTTAATAATTATAATTAAGCTAAATCGAGTTGAGCTCAAGTGTTCAAAATTAAAATCGAGTCAACTTTGAGTGCAATTTCAAGCTGAGTTTGAGCTAAGCCCAATCCGATAAGCTCTGCTCGTTTATGGCTCGGCTTGACTCGGCTCATAATTTCAAGATCGGCTCGGCTTAGAGCTTCTACCTTTCAAGCTGAGCTCGAAATTAATTTTGAGCTCGACTTGAAAGCTCGAAATTTAATATCAATATATTAATATATAATATAAATATTAATAAATATTAATTAATAAATAAATTTTTAATTTCGAACTAAATGGTCCGAACTTGAGTTTTCAAAATTATAATCGAGCAAAATCGAGTCAAGCTCGTAATTTCAAGCCGAGCTCAAGTTAAGCCCAACCCGATAAGCTCGGTCCAATCGTGTCTCAAGATATTAAAAAATAAATAAATTAAAAAAAAAATATATCCCAACAATAGAGAGAGTTGAGAGTTGTTCATCGCTTGCCCTATTTCCTCTCTTCAGCCGATCTCCTCGCTCGATCTCTTCGAAGCACACCAGCGAGATCGTTTGTCTCCTGGGAAGGCTCTCAAAGCTTCTCTTTCTCTGCTTGTCCACCAGCTTCTCGGGCGCTGGTATGCCTCTCCTCTCATCTTCTTTGAATCACTCTTCGTTTCCTCACTTCTTCGACCTTTCCATCCTTCTTAAGCCCCTGCACTACAATATTCATGACATCTCCCATTTTTTAATGTTTTTAATCTAAAAAATCACTTATTTTCAGTGTCTAGCAACATAAATTGATATTTGCTATTTATGCAGTGTGTTGGATTCCTGTGTTTTAGATTTTTCCAATTTTCTGTTTCTTCAGTGATAATTAACTTTTTCCTGCAATAATTTCCTGTAATATATATGTATGGAGTCTGTATGATGGTTCATTAGCGTAGAACATATATTATCTTTTATTTTTATTATGATCCTGCAGTAGATTAAGCCTTGTATGTCTGAGAGTGTTACATTTTTAAAAGCTTAGACATTTTTGTTCTTGTGTGACGCTACAATTTACATAACTGGTATAAACTTTACTTCCTGATCTTGATTATTATTCTTTATTTTCTTTTTGTTCTTGCTTTTTTAGCATATTTATGGTATTAACTGCAATGTAACTAAACCATTATATTTTCATTCTCTTTTGCTATTGTAGTCATGAACAATTATTTATTCTTTGAACTTCTTGTGGGTCATTACTTTATCGCACATTAGGTGTTTGATGAAATAGCTCTTGGACAATAATTTCTTTCTTAACTTTTCCCATGGCTTGTCCATGTATTTGATTAGAAAAATACTGGAAATGGACAATGAGAAGTAAGTATTTTACAAGGCAACCAAAAAATTAAGTTCAGCTAACAAAGTATTGTTTCTATACATGATGTTAACTGATAACATATAAGAATCAACCAATACAGTTTATTATGAAGTCCTTTTCAGATTTAGTACAGAAAAACTTACAAAGCATGATACTGCACGACTGAGTTGATAGCCATATATCTTGAACATTGGCAATAGTACAGAAGAAACTGAGGTAGGAATACACCATCAAGGTCATGCTCTAGAATTTAACATTCAACCATTAACACAAATTTTTCAAAAATCAACCATCAACCATATCTTACAAATCAAACAAACACCCTCAAACTTAATAGAAGCAGTGTCCTCACCGGCATTAAAGTAGTGAAATAGTTTGAGAGTACAAAAATAAAGAGGATATAGAGATGGAAGAGACACTCCCCTCACTAAGGCTCGACAATATCATCATCAGTCTCGCCGTCATCCTGCAGATCAATGTGTGGTCCTAAGGGAAAGGTTGGAAGAGAATATCTAGAATTTTTACTGAGCTAAGCTCAGCTTGAAATAGTTTGGCTCGACATTATCCTGCCAAAGAAACGATCCCCTGAGTCACAGTGAAATTACTAGGGTGTTATATTTTTCCTTTTAATTAATTGTTCATACTAATAGGTTAACATTTATTATGTACCTTAAAAGTTTATTATTTGAGTTAGAGTCTATTCTCTACAGATATAGTTAGAGTTTATTATTTGACATACAGTTCTAATTAAAATCTAACCAAAATGGGTTCTTTATATATTCACCCGTTAAAAATATTTTATTTGCTGCTAAACCATGGCAAATATATATCATTTTATGGGTATATTTGCAAAAGCTTAATCCCCATATGAGATGACTCTGACTAACTGCATAACCCTAGCCAGTGCTGCTTTTCCCTTTGGATCGGAAACTCACCATGGATTCTACGAGCGGAGGGCCTATGCCAGCACTCTCGCTGGAGTCGGCGGCCCGCTTTGGTGAAGGAATTGCTCTTGTCCTCTCCAGGTGGACGGCGCTCCAGATGGCAGTCCAGAACGGCTGGGGTGGGAGGGATTCACGCAGCAAGGCCGACGAACTCACCTCCTCTGTTCTCACTTGGTTCACGAACACCAAAGGTTTGCATTCTAATCGTTACTTACTCTCATCTGCTTTTACCTCTGTTTACTTCTTGATTTTTGTCATTGAACACTATGTCATTTTTGTTCACCTCCTGATAATTCAGAAGAAAAAAAATCGAAGTTTATTTTATTGTTTTTTATTTTTTTTAATGATGATGATAAGGATGATGTGGTTGTTGTTGTTTTTGTTCTTTTACAACATTAGAATGCATGATCAAGGAAACCTTATTAGTTTTCAGTGTAAATAATTTGTGAAAATCATTCAACAATTATTATGTGTTCTTCTTTCTGCATGTTTCTAACTAATTTTTAGGTAACTTGCTGAGGGAGCATCTCTTGGAGAACCTTTGGTTTACTGTCTGAAAAAATGATTGTTCTTTTTGTTCTTTTTGGATTGGTGCCTAAATCTATGAGGATAAGACAAGCTAAAGTTTTCTCAGTTATAGTGGGTGTCCAGAAAATCCATAGCTTAGTCCTAATTTTTCAGAATTTAAAGTTGATTTCACTGGGAAATTTCATTTCTTACCTGATATTCGCAGTTTTATGGGTTACAGATGTACTCTTGATATACCATTTGTTTTTCATGTTTCTGTTTATACTTGATTTTTTCCCAATTGAATCCCTTGTATATCAAAATTAGAAAATATCAATTAAATAAGTTATGCTGTTCTTTTTTCTTATACAGGAGTTTTGAACCATTCTTCTATAACTTTGCTGTTATGTTTAATTTGAGAACTATTTTTTTCTCTTATTTTGGAAATTTTATTTATGTGTAATGTGAGAGCTATTCTTGTCAGTAATATTTCCTCTATTACAGCTCCACTGTACATTGATGATCTCGAAAACATACTGGATGAGAACATGGTGCTTTGCTTCAATACTGAAATAGAGGATGGCAGTGTGGAAGAGGTTTGCTCCCAGTCCATCTCCCACTGTTCTTTTTAATTGTTTGTCTCTTAGTCAGAAACTCATGGAAAGGTTTTTCAATGCTGTTATACAAAATATGTTTTTTGATATGAGGACCATAAACAAAATACTCAGTGGGTTAAACATATACTGTAGTCTTTGGTTTACATCTTCTTTTGGCACCTTGATTTTGTTGTCTAAACTTCCATTCACCTTTCTTTTCTTGTTTCCATCAGTTCGAGCTCAAACCACTTGCACTTCACATTCATGTACTTCACTTTGTATGGCTAAATCATTTTATGTTGAGAAGAAGTCGGTTATTATGTTTTTATCTTTATGGTCTAGATCTAATTTTGAATCTTACATTTGTTAAAATCCATTGAACAGGTTGCTGAGCAATTGATGATTATGCACGAGGATTGTTTGCGGGGAAATTTTGAATCAATTGAGAAATTAAGGAACTCAACCTCCACGCCAAATGCTGTTTCCCAAAGTAGACAGGTAATTTCTTTTGATTATCTAGTCCAAAAGTTATTTGTTCAATTGTTACATTGATTTTCTTAAGTTGGGTTTGTACATAAGATGTTTCTAGTTTTGCAATGTTATGATACATTTTGCTTGACCAAAATTCGAAGTTCAATCATTAGCTGCGTTGCAAAATACAATTTCAGAAATTGAACTTATCCAATTCTTTCTTCAGCATTCCTCATTGAATAGCAAACATTGGCCAAGAAACGTTGGCCGGAACTTTGTATTTTTACTTAGAGAACTGGCCAGCTTAGTTCTAAGCCTCTCTTTTAAATGCCTATATTGGATCTCCTCAACAGTCTTTTAACATGCAGATTTGTTTGTTTTCCCTTTAGTTAGAAACATAAGTTTCATTTTCCCCACTAACATTTTTGAAGTCAAGTTAATGACTTGTATATCAAAGTTTGAAGAAACTTGTATGATACTGATGTTCATGAGTAACTAATTGTAGGTAGCTAATGAAAATGAGGGCAAGAGTTCTGATGAAGAATCAGATGAGGAGGCGGATGAAGAGGTGTCGGAAATGATGGTCGATGAGCCAAAACTAAAGCAAACAGTTGTAGATCCAAAACCAAAAGCAACCCCTGATGAAGACGGATGGTTTGTTGTTCCTGCCAAGCGGAATCACCGGAAGAGATGAGCCTAATTCATTCTTTATAGTTAGAGTGTACCAGTGTTATCCTAATATTACTATTATTCCTCTTTTCCCATTTTGGTTTTGTGGATCATCTTAATTTATTCTCTTGTAGTCCTCCCTTCTGTTGTTTATTAAGAAGCCACACCTTTTTTTGTCATGGTTGTCTTCCTTTCTGCATGTATTTGATGCTATACATACAACATCCAGTTCTAGGGCTGGTAAGTATTTCAATCTTTATCTTTGCAGAGCACTGAACCATTATAACAAGTTTTTATTTTCAACTAGGTTTTATTAGGTTCTGATCTTCTAATCGAATTTTCATAATAAAGTTTTGGAAGTAAAAAAATTGTGGGAAACTAAGTTGCGTTATTCTCTGATCTTCTCACATCTTTTAACAGGAAGGAGTGTCTTTTGACATCTTTTAAATAAAAGGAGTCAGATTGAAAACATATTAATCTCTTTATTGTTTTCTGTTTTCTCCATTGATTGGTTCTGGTTGAGTAGCAGAATTGTATTGCAACAACCTTATTCCTCACATTAGGTATTATATTCTGAGGTTAATGTTTTCAAGGAACCATCTGCAATAAAAGAATGTTTTTTAAGAAAGGACAGTCCGGTGTTACAAAGCTCCCGCATTGTGCGGGATTCAGGGAAGGGTCAGACCACTTTGATCTATTGTACGAGCCATAGCCAGCTTTTAAAGCAAGAGATTGTTTTCTCCAAATCACAAGACAACAACTTTACCATTGCGTCAAGACTCACCTTCAAAGAATATTTTTTATAAACGAGAAAAATTATGGTTTGTTTCAATTGTAAAGGAAACTCCGCCTATGCGAGCATAGCCGGTTCCAAGCCCGGATAAAGGAGGAGGGTTGTGGTAGGTTAACAGCCAACATAAAACTTTATCAAACACCTAATATGAATTCTCTGCACAAATATAACGTTGGGACGTGCTCACCTAGGCACTTGCTACATCGGCACCCGGGTGTAGTGTTAAATGAGCAAGGGGTTCCATCACATCGCCGCCCGGGTGTGATGGGGTATAGGCAAGGATTCCCACATCATGGACGGGTGTGGGTAAAGAAGTTAGTCCTGCCACATCGGCGCCCGGATGTGGTGACAAATAGGCAAGGGTCCTCGCATCTTAATGGACGGGTGCGAGTAAAGAAGCTAGTCCATGATGGCTGGAAGATGCTCTATTAGCAGCTGGAATGCACTTCTGATGTGGCAGCAATTCTTTCCTCTTGAACTGTATTTTGTTTTTGTTCTTTTGTTTCTTTGTTACCAGCTTGGGCACAAGCTCTCTACTAGTCCAAAAAAAAAAGAAGCTAGTCCATGAGAATAGGATTAGGATCGGTAGTTGGAATATAGACTCTTTGACAGAAAAGTCTATGGAGTTAGTAGACACTCTAAAAAGGAGAAAGATAGATATAGTGTGTTTGCAAGATACTAGGTGGATAGGAAACAAGGCTAGAGAGATTGGTAACACATGTTATAAATTATGGTACTGTGGAGGGGATAAACATAGGAATGGTGTGGGAATTATTGTGGAACCAAAAATTAAGGACAAAGTGGTTGAAGTGAAAAGGGTAGGAGATAGGATTATACATTTGAGGCTGGTGTTGGAGAAAGAGACAATTAATATAGTGAGTGCGTATGCTCCCTAAGTAGGTTTAGGGGAAGAAGTTAAGGCTAAGTTCTGAGAAAATTTGGACGAGGTAATTTTAGGGATTCCAAGTGAGCAAGAACTTTTTATCGGGGGAGATCTTAATGGGTATGTGGGTAGTCTCAGTGATGGCTACGAGTAAGTCCATGGAGGTTATGGGTATTGGAATAGGAATGAGGAAGGAAATGCTATTTTAGATTTTGCTTTAGCTAATGATTTGGTATTGACCAACACTTGCTTTAAGAAAAAGGAATCGCATTTGATTACCTTTAAGAGTTGGGGTAACCATAGGCAGATAGACTTCCTTCTTACAAGAAGAAGGGATAGGTCTATATGTAAAGACTGCAAGGTTATACCTGGCGAAGCACTAACTACCCAAGATAGGTTAGTGGTGTTGGATGTGAAGAAAAAGGATATAGTGAAACAAGAAAGGAGGGTTAGACAACATAGGATTAGATGGTGGGCTTTAAAAAGGAATAACTAATTAATATTTAGGAATAAAATATGGGAAGAGTCAGTTGGAAATATAGAAGATGATGCAAACAACTTATGGAAGGAGATGGCGAAGCGTATTGAGAAGGTATGGAGTGAGGTCCTAGGGGTTTCTAAGGAACTAGGACCTCAACCACAGGAATCATGGTGGTGGAATAAAGAGGTCCAAAAGACTATTAAAGAGAAAAGATATTGGTACAAGAAGTTACCCACGGCTAAAGATGGTGAAGCCTTCGAAAAATATAAGAAGGCAAAAAAAGACCAAGAAAGCGGTTAGCGAGGCCCGAGGTAAATCTTTAACTGATTTGTATCAAAAGTTGGGAATGCGAGAAGGGCAAAAGAAATATACAAGATAGCATGATTAAGAGATAAGAAGGGAAGGATCTAAACCAAGTTAAGTGCATTAATGATGAGCCTCAACAAGTCTTAATAGAAGATAAGGAAATTAAGGAGAGATGGAGAAGTTATTTTGATCACCTATTCAATACAAGTCATGAGGATAATATTGTAGATCTCTATACATTAGTAGTGGAGAAGAACCTTAGCTATATACGTCGAATCAGGCCTAGTGAGGTCAAGGAGGCACTAAAAAAGATGAAGGTTGGGAAAGCATGTGACCTGGATGGTATCCTGATTGAAGTTTGGAAGTGTATTGGTGAATTAGGGGTATTATGGTTAACCAAAAATTTCAACTCTATATTAAAAGGGGGAAAGATGTCAGACGATTGGAGAAAGAGCATTCTAGTCCCTATATATAAAAATAAGAGGGATATTCAAAATTGCGCAAACTATCGTGGCATTAAGTTAATGAGCCACACGATGAAACTCTGGGAGAGGGTTATAGAGCATCGACTCAAGGATATTACGAAGGTGTCAGAGAACCAATTTGGCTTTATGCCTGGTAGATCTACAACAGAAGCCATTTATTTGTTAAGGAGTTTGATGGAGATCTACAAAGAAAAGAAGAAAGATCTTCATATGGTTTTCATTGACCTAGAGAAAGCATATGATAGGGTACCAAGACAAGTTCTTTGGTGGGCGTTGGAGAAGAAAAACATTCATGTTAAATATATAAATGTTATTAAGGATATATACGAAGGAGCAGTTACGAGTGTGAGAACAGTTAGAGGAGATATGAAGGAGTTTCCTATAATAGTGGGTCTACATCAGGGATCGGCCTTGAGCCCATATTTATTTATACTAGTAATGGATGAGTTAACTAGTTGTATCCAAGATGACATCCCATGGTGTATGTTATTCGCAGATGATATTGTACTAGTTGATGAGACTAGAGATGGAATTAATCAAAAGTTAGAATTGTGGAGGAACACCCTTGAGAGTAGAGGCTTTAGGCTTAGTAGAAATAAAACTGAATATATGCATTGTAATTTTAGTCAAAGTAGGAGGGACGAAGGGGAAGTGACACTAGATGGAGTGGTAGTGCCTAAGTGTAACCATTTTAAATATCTAGGTTCCATTTTCAAAGAGGATGGGATGATCGATAAAGATGTATCTCATAGAATCAAAACATGATGGCTGAAATGGAGAAGTGCTACGGGTGTTTTATATGATAAGAAGATGTCTAACAAAGTGAAGGGAAAGTTTTATAGAACGGCAGTTAGACCGGCCATGTTATATGGGAGAGAGTGTTGGACAACTAAAGTTTAACATATCCAGGAGATGAATGTGGCAGAAATAAGGATGTTAAGATGGATGTATGGCCATACAAGATTGGCTAAGATTAGAAATGAACACATCTGACAGAAAGTGCATGTTACACCAATTGAAGATAAAATAAGAGAAGGACGTTTAAGATGGTTTGGACACATGTGTCGTAGACCCCTAGGTGCCCCGGTTCGAAAATGTGATAGTTTGGTAATAAAAGGTAAAAAAAAAGGGTAAAGATAAACCGAGGATTACATGGAGAGAGGTAGTGTCTAAGGACCTACGTTTACTAGATGTTGATCCAGATCTTGTCTTTAACAAAGCTATATGAAGACAAAGAATTCATATAACTGACCCCATCTAGTATGGGATTAAGGCTTAGTTGTTGTTGTTAATCTCTAAACTGTGCTCAAGCCTCCAACCCCGAGAAGCATCAGCGTCCTCGAGCCATGTTTGAAATCTTTGCTAAACAAGGAATAAGAGCTCTATGAGATGTTTAGGTTAACATTGGGAACTGACACAGAGGAGAAAGCTATCATAGAGAGACAGAAACAAGAACAATCATATTACAACAATCATGCAAGGTATTAGGCTGCCTGAGTTTTGGACTATATCATTCATCTCTACCCTGTCCACAAATTTAAGGGGCAGAAACAAGAACAATCATATTACAACAATCATTCATCCACATTCATCCCGAAATGTATACTGAGAATAGTTTTAGGGGTTTGTCCAAATCCGTCGGCAATTTTCATCATGTCCTGAAGTTTTAATTCCTCGTACTTGATTCGATCAACTCTGGCTAAAACATTGGTGAGAAGCGCATCAGAGTCATTACCATTGGGTGACGAGAATTGAGTGGCGAGTTTCGATCGGTCCACATCAAGCTGCTGGTACAAACTGAGAAGAAGATCTTTTTGCGTCAAAAGCTTTTGCTCTGCAAGTCTGAATTCAGATTCCTGAGATTTCTTTAGTTCCTGCAAAACCTTATTTATGTCATCATCAAGCTTCGCAGAGACATTACTATGATCTGCTGTTATGTAGATAGGCGTTTGAGCTCTCGCATCAACTGTAGCACTACCACGTGAAGCTTCAATTTCTTTTCTAGAGCCTACACTCTGTGTCCTGTTTCTTCCAATGTGCAATGCCCCTAGCAAAGTTATCTCGTTTACATTATTGGATATATCCCCTCCTGGGTTTACAAAGTTTTTTTTAACAGTCACCATTAGCCAAGAAAGCAATACAAAGTCGGGTATAAATTCTATGAAACACAGATTTTTAAATCTGGAGTTCTAGGTAATAGCTAACCTGAAGTAAATGCTGAGAAATTGTCATCCTTTTTCCAGATCTCTTCATGGGGCAATCCATGTTTAAGCTGAAAAAAACATTATCAAAGTCATGTTGTTGGTAATGGAATGTAATTACCCTTAAAATCATAAGCTGTTATTCATAGTACCTTAGCCACCACTAATTCCATACAACTCTGCAAGTTCTTCGCTCTGATCTGTTTGGAGTCATGCAAGATGGACAAGCCCAAGTTTAACATTTTTTCAGCGTCTTCAGAAGAGTTGACAGATTCACAAGTCTTGAAGAGCTTGGTCATGTGTTCCATAAGATCAGTTTTATTATCACACCGTCTGCAATAGTATTCCACATCCAGATTGATGCTTCCTCTCACAGTTCCTGCCAGGTAACAGCGAAGTGCACAATCCAAGTGTGCCACGTGCCCACAGATTAATTTTTCATCGACATATGCCTCACACCTAATACAACTGTAACCTTCATAGGCCCAATCAATGGTTTTGCAACAAAGAATGCAACAGCAATCACGGCAAAAATTTCTTTCACTGCAGCAGATATCACAAGCCTTGGCAGCAAAAACATCACTCTTTTCTTTTGATCGCATATAGCACATCTTATTGCCAGCTTTACAATCTTCAGACCCTGATGATTCAGATCCAGCATCGCCACAACCATTGGTTCGCTTGGAAGAACCTTCTGGTGAATATATAAAAAAAGAATATTGTAAAAGGAAAACTTATGCCCACTATTTTATTTCAGATAAACACAAGGTAGAGAATAGTAAATAGTTCAGACAAACGAACAACTAATATTACAAGTCATATAGTTAGGTTAAAAGACAATAATAATATTTGCATGAGCACAGTATTGAGAACCACTTCACAATATCAACTGAAAATATAATAAATGTGACCAAGAAAAAAGGGTCAATATAAGTGGTAGGGGAAGAGTAATGCTATTCTTACATAATAGGTTTCTCTGCTAGACTTCCCAAATGAATGATATTCATTAATTCCTTCTCAAAATGCACAAAACCACATCTCAAAATGATCATATGGATGACAACTCATTTGGGAAGTCTAGTTGGGAAAACTATTATGTAAGAATAGCATTAGTAGTAGATACTAATTGGTATGAAATATGACAAACAGACAAGATAATGTATAAGTAAAGTGATTCCTACAAGAAAAATGAAGAGAAGGAGAGGAACGTCATGAAGTAATAAAAACAAATAAGAATAGCCTTATCCAAGAAAATCTACATGGAACAAAACAAAAATAAAACAAAATTAATTCAATGCTGAAAACAGATGGGAAGAAAGTAAAAGCTCATATTTGAAGAGCCAAAAGACAGGTTTAAGAATCTCAATCACATGGTGTATATTGCTTAACAAGTTCTCCGTTGTATCTTGGGGGCCAACAACATAAAAGAAACATGGATCGGAAGAACCATCTGATAGACCATAGTGGATCATGACTCCATTCATAGTGTTCCTCAAGGTAACCAGTTGTAACAGTTGTTTATAGAGGCGACTAACCATAAAAATTAAAAGGCAATTTGCAGGTGGGGAAATTGGGATTCACAACATGCTTCAAGGCATGTAATAGATGCAATATGTTCAGTTGTAATGGAGTAATATGATCAATGATACATTGCAAAAATGCTAGATTTGGAGGAATATTGGTGTGTCCATTTAGTCAATTCTGCAAACACTAAGAAGCGAAATCTCCCTAGGAAGCCCTTAGTCAGATAGAAAAACCTAGATTGCGTGTTTTGGGAAGTTCAGTGCAAGTTAAATGGACTCATGACAGTCTGGACACAAAAAAGCCCAACAAAGTGCAATCAACAATCTTCGACAAAAATTAGCTGGTAGCATTCAAGTACACACTATAAGAAGCATGTATTTCACACATAAAACAATTTACAACAACTAACACCTAATGGAGAGGGAAGAAGCATAAGTTTGGTAAGGGAGCTAAAAATGTCAAGAGTTAAATATGTCAAGACATGTCAATATGTCAAGAGTTAATTATATGGTTGGTTTTCTAATTAGGCGATCAAATCAAGGAGATTTGCATGAGATCGTGTGCATGTGTAGGAATGAAGGAGATCGCATGCATGTGAAGGAATCAAGGAGATTTGCATGAGAAGAAATCAAAGGAATTTACTTGCAAGATTGTAGTCTAATTAGTGGATCTACATGCAAGTTCTGGCTATAAAAGGAGCAAGCCTTATGTTGTTTGCCATTCAATAATTTGAGCATTTTCATAGTTATTGTAGTCTTTTATTCCCTAGCAATAAAGTTATTTCTTGTGCGTGGTATAAGCTTGCTTTCAGTTTATACCTTGGGTTGTTCTTACAAGGAGTTCCAACAAAGCTATGGAAGTTTTGTTGTTGTTCTATCCTGGTAATATAGAGCACTATAAGGATCAGTCCTATGTGAATGGAGGAAAATAGTACCTACCCATCTTAAAGTAAAATACCAAAAAAGTAGATAATGGGTAAGGACCACAAGGGTGAGAATAAATTACGGTCAAAAGCATTATGGAAATGCCTAATAAAGAACTCTAGTTATAGATGGATCAGAAATGATAAAATCATTGCCCAGTAATTAGACAAATAAAAAACAACATAAACAATAACTTTGGAGGAAAAGAAACCAAAGAAGTCATGTGAGGTGTTCTGATGATAGTCCAATACTGATGTGGAAAATTTTGTCTGCAATAAGATAGCATCACATATCCTCCTGGAAAATGTAATGTCCTTTTTGGAAATAAATCAAAAAGGAATATATTTGATCATGATAATATATGCTTCATATGATTGACAATAAAGGTGGAAGGAAACACATCTCAAACACCACTCAGAAATAAAATAGCATTAACACTCTTAAGCCAACATTATTGTTGAAGATGCCAGTGATAAAAGTGAAGTATAACTATTAAATGATCTTCTGCAACATATGAGACAGACATTTATTGAAGGAATTGCTGAGTAATACCAAATATCTTCAAAATTGATGATCAGGGTGTGGAAAATCTCTAATCATGCAATGGAGTATGGATGTATCACAGAGAAAACTGAAACTTCTTCAGTACATTTTCTCTCTCATTCATTCTATCTTGGTTTCTTTTGAAAAAGTTTATTGCTATTACACTTCTAGCCAAAAAAAAAAAAAAACATACTATTCAACAACCTTTAAAATTAGAAAACTCAGGAAATGCTTTCAATGGGAATGTTAAAACAAAAAGAATTCCAAGAAGGATACAAAAATCACATATAATCACAATCTGTTGATTGGATGCCTAGACATCTAGACAACAAGACACACACACAGTCAGTGAATCTATACCACACAACCAACCTTAGCTTGGTCTAAAGGGACAAAAGGAATTAGAAGAACATAATTGCACTATAAATTAAAGGAAGTGTAGGGAGAAAAGGGTAAGTATTAAAAGGATGAACCTTTTCGTGGAGCATAATCAGCAGCAGGAATCCTCCAGATAAATGAAGCAAAGAACTTCTCAACATCTGTATCAGGAAATTGCTTCTTAATATACTGCTCCACAGAAACCTTGCTAGAGAATGCCGGCTGCTGAAAACTCTTGGGGGCATAGAGGAACCTATCTACCCAGTGTCCAGAAGTAGCTTTCCTATTTCCTACCTTCCACCTCCATATGTCTCCTGGGTTTGGCCAATTTTCAGGAGCATAAGGCAACCCATCTCCCATTGAACAACCATCAACAGGTACTGGGACCAAGGCCTTTTCATTTGAAGGTGCGATCTGCTGATTGGTCCCATCAGATGCATTGGCTTCTGTGGGTTTCTTTCCTTTTGCCATTGCTCAATTTGAATCAGTTTCCTATATTGACAACAGAGTGTTATTAACAATCAAATGGATTGATTTTGGACAAGTCATCAATTTGAAGCATTCTTTCATTTTATTTTCAATATTCATTTGGAAAAGAAAAAAGGGTCATTTGCCAACATAGCCTCCAATTTTTTTATTTATTTATTTTTTATTTTTATTTATTTATTTATTTATTTTAAGCTCCTTTGTAGCACCAAGCTGCCTTTTAGCCTCAAGACCATTTTATTTTTCAAAATGGCCCTAGGGCTGAATGTTGACTAGGATTAAAAATAATTATAAATTTTTTTAAGGGTTTACATGAAAAAACATAACATTTTTTAACTAACCCCTCATAATAGTTTTCTTGGAGCTAAATGGTCGTTTAGATCTAGCTCGAGGGATCTCTGGAGCCCTAGAGCTAAACGGTAAAATCTGTTTACCTTAAAAGTTAGTGATCTCTAGAGTCCCGGGAGCTAAATGGTCTTTCCAGAGTTTGTGATCTCTACCCGGTTAGGGCCCCTCAAAGGCCGTTTAGCTCAGAGAGCTGATTTTAGTGCTCTTTGAAGCTAAACGGGGTTCCACAGACTGTTTAGCACCGGAGATAAGGCCGTTGGAGCTAAACAGACTTTCAAAGGAAGAAGCTCTATTTGTTTATTTATTTGGCATTAAAAATTAATGTCCAATATTGATAGAATTTTCAAAAAGAAAATAATTAATTTTAGATGCCCAAAACCCTTTGCTGATACATTAGACTTCAGATGGCCAAATCACTTGGTAGCATCAAATGATTTATTGAGTCGAGGTATCACACTATTATAACTTTAAGCACCAGTAGGTTATTGGCTCCAAAGAGCTTGAGACACTACCTGCCAGGTGAAAGTAAATATTGCTGAGATAGGACTAGCAAGAATCCCAAATGAAAGCACTGTATACCTATAATTTTGGTATAATTACTTGATCCAATCAACATTTTGAGAAGCTATTAATTTCAAAATAGATTAATTGGCAATACTAACAATAGCCATAAAAGTTTAAGCCTGTTCAGGACACTTGGTCCTTTCTACCAAATTAGATTGATCCCTATGTTGTTGATGAGCTGAAGCAATAATAGGCTCAATCTGCAATTGATGGCCAAATCCGTAAGAATGGTTGAAGTTTAAATATTTCCATGAAAATAGGGTTGTTAATGGGCACCGGCCCCGAAATATTTAACTTAAATATTATATATATATATATATATATATATATATATATATATATATATATATATACATATCAACGTGTCATCTCTTCCATACCAAAACAGCGACACCGCGACAACGCCCTTGCTTAACGGCTCATCTAGTGACGGGGGTGACAGTGACTTTGCTCGACAACTCAACTAGCAACGGGGTGACAACGGCCTTGATCAACAACTTTGCAGGTTTATTTGCTTTATTTCTTTGTAGTTTAAACTCCAAATTAGGTTTTCTTGATGACATGTGTACCAATACTCTATAGTTCAAACTCCAAATTAGCTTTGAAGGTTTTCTCTGTAGTTCAAACTCCAAATTAGCTTTATTTGCTTTATTTTTGTTCCTACTCATTTCATGTGTACCAATACTTTTTGTGAACATAACCAAACATCTTTATGGAGGAAGTTGCAAGCAGTAGCACTAGCTTTTTGATTTTTAGTACAAACTTTGATAATATGTGGGGATAATATGTCATGACCTCCTCTAGATGTTCTATTTGTTTCTTTCCTTGATTTTTAGTTCTGATCTACTTCCAAGAGAGATTAAACAACACAAAAGTTTTAATTATTGGATATTGTTATTAACAAGTTGAAATTACCACTTTGCATACTTTTATTGCTCACTTCTCATCTCAATAAATGAATACTTCTATATAGTATATACCAAATACATAAATTAGAAATTAAAAATCCTTTTTTTCTTCTGCACTACAGGACTAGTTTTTGTTGTCCATGTAAATAAATATCTTGGAGGTTTGTTTTCGTTAAGTATGCATAAAGTTGACATGCCGTAGACATTATGTAACATTCCATGATGCCCCATTGTAATAATTACAAAAAAGATGTGGATTAGCAAGAACTTCGAGTTTTGATCAATAACTTTGGATGCTTTTAATTTTCAGATAATAATCAATATATTTTATCCTTTTTGCTAATAAATTCTATTTAAAGTAATTTAATCAACATATATGCATATATTTTCTATAGAGAAGTACATGGCATCTCAAGGTGGTAATTCTTCTACGACGATTGGTAGTAGTCAATCCGCAATAGCAATCGGTGGCTCATCAACTCCCCTCGAGTCACCAATTGAGTCACCTATGGACTCTCCTACTCAACTTAGGGAAGAAGAGCCACAAGTTGGTGAGAAGAGATTAAAATCAGTGGTTTGACAACATTTTAAAAAGATCAAAGATGGTGAATTGGATAAAGTAGAATGCAATTATTGTAAGAAATTACTTAAAGGAGAAAGCAAGAATGGAACAAGACACCTTCATGATCATCATAAAATTTGCAAAATAAGGCCTTTTAACAACATAAGACAAAGAATATTAGTCCAACAACAATGGAAGGCGGATGGAAAAATATGTGTAAGAAATTACACATTTAACCAAAAATCTTCAAGGAAGGACATTGCTAGTATGATAATAATGCATGAATACCCAATTTCAATGGTTGAACAATATGGGTTCAAAAAATATTTAGCTAATCTTCAACCATTGTTCAAAATTCCTTCTCGGAATACAATTAAAAATGATATCATGAAGATATGCAACTGAAAAATCCAAGATAATGGATCTTTTGAAGAAGAATTCAAGTAGGGTTGCAATAACCATAGATATGTGGACAACTTCAAATCAAAAGAAAGGATTCATGGCCATCACAACACATTTTATTGACAACAATTGGAATTTGTAGAGTTTGGTTTTGAGGTATGTTAAATAGTTTATTTTATTAAATTTATTTTACCTTATTAGAATTATCCAAGTAAGCTTCTCGTATATATATATATATATATATATATATATATATATATATATTACTATGTTTCTTGTAATTATGCAATTTTTTCTTAACTTGTTAGGTTTTTTTTATATGCCTTGTCCACATACATCTGTTGTGCTCTCCAAAGAATTGTTGAAATGCATATTTGATTGGAACATAGAAAGAAAGTTGTCCACTTTGACTATTGATAATTACTCTACTAATGATGTTATGGTTGACATCCTAGTGTTTAAGCTCAATCTTAATCATCTCTTGTTGCGTGGAAAATTAATTCACATGCGTTGTTGTGCACATATTTTGAATTTAATTGTCCAAGATGGGTTAAAGGTTATGGGTGATGGAATAGAGAGGGGTAAAGATAGTGTTGCTTTTTGGACAGCCACACCAAAAAGACAACAAACTTTCAAGGAAAATGTGCAACTTTTGAGCATATAAATTATTCCAAACAATTAATGTTTGATTGCAAGACTCGATGGAATTCCACATTTTTAAAGCTTAGTGTTGCTTTGGAATGATGTTTTATCGCTTGCAACAAACAAACCCTCTTTATTTCGTATCAACAATATTGGGTGTTGGCTGAGGAGATCTGTAAAAAGTTGCACTTGTTTTATAATGCTTCTAATGCATTTTCAGGGAGAAAATAACCCACATCCAATGTTTTCTTTCCATTGGTGTGTGAGATCAAACTTTGTTTGAACACTTGGATTAAATCTTCTATTGAGACTATTAGAAATATGGCCACAAGTATATCAATAAAGTTTGATAAATATTGGGAAACAATTCATGGAATTATGGGAGTAGCTAGTGTGTAGCTAGTGTGCTTGATCCAAGATATAAGCTGAAAATATTAGAATATTTTTTTCCTCATCTCTGTGGACACTTGGCTTATTATGAAATTCAAAGGATTACAAACTATTGTTATGACTTGTTACATAATGAGCCGTCAAACTATTGTTATGAGATGAGGAATTTATAACGAAAGCGCCATTGCATGACAGCTCATTATGTAACAAGTCATAACAATAGTTTGTAATCCTTTGAATTTCATAATCATCCAAGTGCCCATAGAGATGAGGAAAAAAATATTCTAATAATTTCAACTTATATATTGGATCAAGCACACTAGCTACTCCCATAATTCCATAAATTGTTTCCCAATATTTATCAAACTTTATTGATATGCTTGTGGCCATATTTCTAATAGTCTCAATAGAAGATTTAATCCAAGTGTTCAAATAAAGTTTGATCTCACACACCAATGGAAAGAAAACATTGGATGTGGGGTATTTTCTCCCTGAAAATGCATTAGAAGCATTATAAAACATGTGCAACTTTTCACAGATCTCCTTAGCTAACACCCAATATTGTTCAATTGATACAGAAATAAAAAGAGGGTTTGTTTGTTGCAAACGATAAAAAATATCTTGGTCTTCCAAAGTAACACTAAGCTTCAAATATGTGGAATTCCATCGAGTCTTGCAATCAAACATTAATTGTTTGGAATAATTTATATGCTCGAAAGTTGCACATTTTCCTTGAAAGTTTGTTGTCTTTTGGTGTGGTTGTCCAAAAAGCAACACTATCTTTACCCCTCTCTATTCCATCACCCATAACCTTTAACCCATCTTGGACAATTAAATTCAAAATATGTGCACAACAACGCATGTGAATTAATTTTCCACGCAACAAGAGATGATTAAGATTGAGCTTAGACACTAGGATGTCAACCATGACATCATTAGTAGAGCAATTATCAATAGTCAAAGTGGACAACTTTCTTTCTATGTTCCAATCAAATATGCATTTCAACAATTCTTTGGAGAGAACAACAGATGTATGTGGACAAGGCCATAAAGAAACCTAACAAGTTAAGAAAAAATTGCATAATTACAAGAAACATAGAATCATATATATATATATATATATATATATATATATATATATATATATATATATATATAAGAGAAGCTAATTTGGATAATTCTAACAAGATAAAATAAATTTAATAAAATAAACTATTCAACATACCTCAAAACCAAACTCTGCGAATTCTAATTGTTGTTGTTGGATTTCTGCTTTATGTCTTGTCAGAGTTATGGCTTCTCTAAGTCTTGTCAGAGTTATGGCTTGAAAGAACCTCTCTTACTTTTTTGGCCAAGATGAGCATCTAATGCACTAAGAGAAGAAGCTCTCTCTAACAATGCTCAAAAAAAGCTTCAGTGGCCTCATGCTCTTCCAAAGAAATGTGGAACTTTAAAGTGAGTCCTAAGTTCAAGCTTATCTCAACAAATCTTAGTTGGTATCGAGCTTGGACTCTAGCCATCGACCCTAGCCGCCACTCTTCTCCTCAAGACCCTACTCCGTAACCCTCCAAAACCTCAGCTCGAACCCTAGCTCTACCGCTTCACCGTAGCCCAAATCTAGCCACCATCACCACAATGTCCACCTCTCCTTCAACAAAGATTTCGAGAACCGGATCAATAATCCCAATAATACTTTGTCCAAATTACCACCATCCCACTAATCGAGATAATTTTCTTTCGCTGGTCTCAAAGTGTTCGGATGTATATTCGTGGACAAGGGAAAATAGGGTATACATCGAGACAAGAAAGCACCAGTCATAGAAGATCCATTGTTTGCCACTTGGGATGCTGAAAACTCCATGGTAATGACATGGTTGGTAAACTCCATGGATGAAGATATCAGTGCAAATTATATGTGTTATTCTACAGCAAAGGAATTGTGGGATAATGTGAATCAGATGTATTCAGATCTAGGCAATCAGTCACAGGTCTTTGAGCTAACCTTGAAACTGGGAGAAATTCGACATGGAGCAGATACGGTCACCAAATATTTTAATTCCTTGAAGAGGTTATGGCAAGACCTTGATCTTTTCAATACCTATGAGTGGGTTTCGGCTAGATTGCAGAAACCACTACAAGAAAACAAGAGAGGATGGTCGATCTACAAGTTTCTTGTTGGTCTCAATGTTGAGTTCGATAAGGTAAGAGGAAGAATCATTAGAAGAAATCCACTTCCATCAATTGGTGATGTCTTTGCTGAGGTTAGAAGGGAAGAGAGCCGTAGGAACATTATGCTTGGCAAGAAACGTATAAATGACCCAGTTGAAAGTTCGGCTTTGGTAGTTGAAGCTACAGCCAATAAAGTCACAAATTATCAACCCAAGGGCAATGAGAAGCCTCGTGTTTGGTGTGATTAATGCAAGCCTCGCCACACCTCGTGAAACTTGTTGGAAAATTCACGTGGAAACCTACAAACCGGGAAGAGCAATAAACAAGGTGAGAAAAGTAAATTGGTCATCTAAGGCCAATGTAGTTGACTCCACCCATTCAATAAGGAGCAAATTGATCAACTCTTGAAGTCGCTAAAGACCAATTCATTATCCGGTAATCCTAGTGTTCTTGGCACAAACAAAGTGATATCCTAAAGCTCTTCCCTGCTTTTAACTCTTTCTCCGTGGATTATATATTCCGGAGCATCCATCATCATATGACCAGCTTCTTCCCATCTATTTGAATCTTACTCTCCTACTTATTGCAATGAAAAATTAGAATCATGATGGCAATTTCTCTTCTATCGCAGGGAAAGGAACTATTAAATTGTCTGAGACAATTACTCTACAGTCTGTCCTGCATGTTCCTAAATTAGCTTGCAATTTGTTATCTGTTAGTAAACTTTCTAGAGATTCTAACTGCCATATTACTTTCTTTGAATCTCATTGCAATTTTCAGGACCAGGACTCGGAGAAGATGATTGGACGTGCTAGGATGCTTGACGGTCTCTACTACTTTGCTGAAATTTCTGTTAGTAATGAAAAAGCTCAGGGCTTTAGTAGTATTAGTTCTCTTTTTGTTAAAGAACAAATTATCCTTTGGCATCTTAGGCTAGGGCATCCTAGTTTTTTCTATCTTAAACATCTATTTCCAGCTTTATTTAAAGGAGTTGATTGTTCCTCTTTTCATTGTGAAAGTTGCATTTTAGCAAAAAATCATCGATCCACATTTTTACCAAAACCTTACAAAGCCTCCAAACCGTTTTACTTAATTCATAGTGATGTTTGGGGTGCTTCTAAAATTACTACTCATAGTGGAAAACGATGGTTTGTTACTTTTATTGATGACCATACACGTTTGTCTTGGGTTTATTTAATGACAAAGAAATCTGAGGTAAAAGATCTTTTTAAGCATTTCTACAATATGATTGAAACCCAATTTCAAACTAAAATTAGCATTTTGCACTCTGACAATGGAACTGAATATTTTAATGAATACTTGGGTGATTTTTCTCGAAGATAAAGGTATTTTCATCACTACTTGCCGGGATACCCCTCAAATGTAATGGTATCATTGCCGAAAGGAAAAATAGACATTTACTTGAAGTAGCTGCGCCATAATGTTTTCTATGCATGTTCCTAAATATTTATGGGGGAAGCGGTCCTCACTACCGCTTACCTAATAAATAGGATGCCTACTAAAGTTTTGAATTTCAAAACCCCCTTGAATGCCTTTTAAAGATTTTTTCCGATAACTCGTGATATATTCTGATTTACCTGTTAAAGTTTTTGGGTGCACTACTTATGTTCACATACCAAGGCATTTCCGATCAAAACTTGATCATAGAGCCGTTAAATGCATTTTCTTGGGTTATGCTTCAAGTAAAAAGGGCTATAAATGTTTTGATCCTCAAACAAAAAAATTCTATGTGAGTATGGATGTGTCTTTTTTGGAAAAAGTACCCTATTTCACCCAAAATTCTCCTCAAGGGGAGAACCATGATTTAGAAGATAATTTTTGGGATATTTCTTTTCCCCTGCCCAATGTCATTTGTCTTGATTTCACTAGCAATTCAATGCCAAGTGAAGAAGTTTCTAATTCAGGGGGAGAAATACTACAAAATGATCCAACTAATCAAATTCATGAGTTTAAGGTTTATACTAGAAGGACTCTCAATCAAAGGAACAAGGACCAGATAGTTGACTCTTCCTGAAACCAATCTGAAACTCCGAGGAACGGTAATCGAGAATTCGTGTAATCAACCTTTCTATCCTCGCCTCTCGACTATTCAAAATATCTTACCTGTTATATCTGATCTTGATGTTCCTATTGCCATTAGAAAAGGCATTCGAAGTTGCACCAAATATCCCATTGCAAACTATCTTTCATACCATAAATTGTCAAATAGTCATAGAGCTTTCACTTCTAGGATAAGTAACTTGTTTGTTCCGAGGAATATACAGGAAGCCTTAGATGATCCAAATTGGAAACTAGCAGTTATGGAGGAGATGAATGCCCTAAGACAAAATGGTACATGGAAATGCATGATTTACCAAAAAAATAAGAAAACAAAGGATGTAAATGGGTATTCACCATAAAGTGTAATGCCGATGGTAGTGTCGAGAGATACAAAGCCTGTGCTAGTAGCTAAAGGCTTTACCTAGACCTATGGAATTGATTATCGTGAAACCTTTGCTCCGCTAAAAATTAACTCCATCGAAGTTCTCTTGTCTCACTGTCATAATTTAGATTGGTCCCTACACCAACTTGATGTGAAAAATGCTTTCCTTAATGGTAATCTTGAAGAAGAGGTGTTTATGAGTTTACCACCAGGGTTCGAAATGAAACTTGGGAATAACAAAGTGTGCAGATTGAGGAAATCTTTATATGGCCTCAAACAATCTCCAAGAGCATGGTTTGAACGTTTTGGGAAAGTTGTCACTAGCTATGGTTTTCTTCAAAGTCAAGCAGATCATACCATTTTTTATAAACACTCTGAGAATAATAAAATTGCAATTTTGATTGTCTATGTAGATGATATTATTCTCACAGGTAATGATGAAATAGGATTGGTTGCCCTAAAGAAAAAACTTGCAAACGAATTTCAAATCGTGTGGACCTCGGAACATTAAAGTACTTCCTAGGGATGGAGTTTCATAGATCAAAGAAAGGTATCTTTGTTAATCAAAGAAAATATGTTCTTGATTTACTTGAGAGACAGTTTACTGGTCAGGCAGACACCAAACTCCTATCAACCTAATCAATTACAAGTCGCCAAGGTCAAGAAGGTAAAGGATAAGGAACAATACCGCAGACTTCAGGCGTGCTAATTTATTTGTCCCACACACGCCTGGATATCAGCATTGCGAAAGCATGGTAAGCCAATTTATGCACTCACCGATCACCACTTTGAAATCTCTGGAATCTTGAGATATCCGAAGGAACCCTGTGGAAAGGTGATATTGTTCAAGAAACACAACCATCTACAGTGTTGAAGTTTACACCCCATGCGCATCCGGCAGAAATGCCATGCATGTAAGATCTACTGGCCATCGTTTCTTTGGTCGGAGGGAACCTAGTTACATGGGCGTAAGCAAAAACAAAATGTAGTGGTTGTAGGAGTAGTCTTTGGCGTAATTTAGGGCTCTAGCTCATGGAATTTGTGAGGTTATTTGGATCAAATTGATGCTTGAAGAATTGAAGTTCTCTCTGTAAGACACCTATACTGAATTCCATCACATAACAAAGTTGCTATCTCCATGGCTCATAATCCAATCTTACATGATAGGACAAAGCATATTGAAGTTGACAAGCATTTCATAAAGGAGAAGATTGATGTAGGTGTCATATGTATCCCTTATCTTCCGACAACAGAGCAAACTGCTGATGTGTTAACTAAGGGACTACCAAAAGGACACTTTGATAAACTAATTGACAAGCTGGCTATGGAAGACATCTTCAAACCAGCTTGAGGGGGAGTGTTGGATTTCTGCTTTATGTCTTGTCAGAGTTATGGCTTCTCTACTTTAAGTCTTGTCAGAGTTATGGCTTGAAAGAACCTCTCTTACTTTTTTGGCCAAGATAAGCATCTAATGCACTAAGAGAAGAAGCTCTCTCTAACAATGCTAAAAAAAAGCTTCAGTGGCCTTGATGCTCTTCCAGCAAACAGGGAACTTTGAAGTGAGTCCCAAGTTCAGTTATCTCAACAAATCTTAGTAGTTGTCAATAAAATGTGTTGTGATAGCCATGAATCCTTTCTTTTGATTTAAAGTTGTCCACATATCCGTAGTTATTGCAACCCTACTTGAATTCTTCTTCAAAAGATCCATTATCTTGGATTTTTCAGTAGCATATATCTTCATGATATCATTTCTAATTGTATTCCAAGGAGGATTTTTGAACACTGGTTGAAGATTAGCTGAATATTTTTGGAACCCATAATATTCAACCATTGAAATTGGGTATTCATGCATTATTATCAGCAAGGTCCTTCCTTGAAGATTCTTGGTCAAATATGTAATTGCTTACACACATTTTAACATCCGCCTTCCATTGTTATTACACTAATGTTCTGTCTTATGTTGTTAAAAGGCCTCATTTGCAAATTTTATGATGATCATGAAAGTGTCTTGTTCCATTCTTGCTTTCTCTCTAAGTAATTTCTTACAATAATTGCATTCTGCTTTATCCAATTCACCAATATTGTCAAACCACTAATTTTAATCTCTTCTCACCTTCTTCACTAACTTGAGTAGGAGAGTCCATAGGTGACTCAATTGGTGACTCTATAGGAGACTCGAAGGGAGTTGATGAGCCACCAATTCTTCTTGCAGATTGACTACTACCAACCAGAGTAGAATAATTACCACTTTGAGATGTCATGCACTTTTCTATAGAAAATATATGCATATATGTTGATTAAATTATTTTAAATAGAACTTATAGCAAAAAGGATAAAATATACTAATCATTATCAGGAAATTAAAAGTATCCAAAGTTATTGATCAAGGTTTAAACTCAAAGTTTTTGCTAATCCACATCTATTTTGTAATTATTACAGTAGGGCATTATGAAATGTTACATAATGTCTACAACATGTCAACTTAATTTATGCATACTTAATGAAAATAAACCTCTACAGAATAAGAAAAGGATTTTTAATTTCTGATTTATGTATTTAGTATATACTATATAGAAGTATTCATTTATTGAGATGAGAAGTGAGCAATAAAAGTATGCAAAGAGATAATTTCAACTTGGTCACAACAATATCCAATAATTAAAACTTTTGTGTTGTTTAACCTCTCTTGGAACTAAAAATCAAGGAAAGAAACAAATAGAACATCTAGAGGCGGACAGGACACATTATCCCCACATATTATTAAAGTTTGTACTAAAAATCCAAAAGTTGGTGCTAGTGTTTGCAGCTTCCTCCATAAAGATGGTTGGTTATGTTCACAAAGAGTATTGGTACACATGAAATGAGTAGAAAGTAGGAACAAAAATAAAGCAAATAAACATGCAAAGCTAATTTGAAGTTTGAACTACAGAGAAAACCCGCAAAGCTAATTTGGAATTTGAACTACAGAGTATTGGTACACATGTCATCAAAGAAACCTAATTTGGAGTTTGAACTATAGAGAAATAAAGCAAATAAAGCAAATAAACCTACAAAGCTGTAGATCAAGGCCGTTGTCGCCCTCGTCGCTAGTTGAGCCATCGAGCAAAATGGTTGTCGCCCCCGTCGCTAGATGAGCCATTAAGCAAGGGCGTTGTCGTGGTGGCGTTGTTTTGGTATGGAAGAGATGATATAAGAAAAGGGCCAAGACACGAAATTAAATATTTCGGGGAGGGTATTCCCCTGCCCCGGGCCCAACCCTAACGGGGAATTATATCCCCTCCCCGGCCATGTCCCCTATCTTTGGAAATTATCCCCGTCCCGCAGCGGTGGGGCCCATTGACAACCCTAATTTTCCATACTTCTAAAATTGAATTATTAAGCAATTCAAATTTAAAATGTTCACACAATACAACTTGTAGGACCATTTGACCCAAACTAACAAGAAAATTAAAAAAGTCCATGCTAATAAAATTTGAAATCAAATGACCCAGCTACCATTGATAACTTAAACAACAATGCTTTGCAAAAATTTGCATGAGGCTGACATCAATATCATCTTTCTATTGCAGCATTAAAATAACCGAAAATCCTACCCTATATAATGAAGCAATAATCAATTTTCAGCCAAAAAAATATATATTTATATTTTTGCCTCCATCTTTTTCCAAGTTACAAATCGACCACTATTTAAATAACAAATCAAACTACATACCAAGAATTAAAGCTCAAAGATTGCACTAACCACAAGGTTCTCCAAAGAAAAATCAGTAAAAGCATAGAAAATTATCAAATAATCGCCGTAAAACAGAGAAGACTTGAGCTCTTTTTATTTTTTCCTTCTCCGTTCTTCAATTGATAAAACACAACAACATTTTAGGGGGGAAAAAGCAAATTTTTAATTCACAAACCCCAATCCAATGACTAACGAACCAAGATCGGAACATTGAGGAGAAGAGAAAGAGCGAATTCGAGACTCACTTCTTTCAAATAGCGCGGCCTCTCTCGCTCTCAGATGGGAGCCGAGCTCCGATCATTCTCAGGATCTCGTCCGGATTCGTGTTTTGGATTTTTTGGTGTTTTTACCTTTTACTCCCTGAAGAACAGTGATATTATTTGTTAGGTCCCTGAAAAATTTAATATAATTTTTTTAATGCTGATTAGCCCAGTCATTTTGACAAATAAAATAATCCTGAATTAAAAATAAAATAAAATATTTAAGAAAAGGCTATATTTTTTGCGAATGACTAAAAGATTGAACCAAATCTATCGGTTATAATTCCAATTAATTATGAATGAAGTAAGGGTTTGAAAAACTTAAGATCGGAGTCTTGATAGATAGGGATCATCATCCTAATCATTATATAAAAGATTCTGGTCAAGTGTGAGGGATGTGCTATTATATTGCATATTGTTCGTTTTCATGGAGCAACATCTCCTAGTAAAACCAAAGGCTTTTTGGCCTAGAGGTAAACCTGAGTTTGAACCCCTGTTGGCGTAGGTGTAGGATCTCTCGAGACAAACCCGAGATCGAGTCCGTACTCCTGCAAGGTAGGGGCACTAGTGTGTTGAGCTCTTGACTCCGCATTTGTGCACACCCAGACGAACCGATCCTTTGTTTGGTGCTTGTTTCCTAGATCAAATAAATAAATAAATAAGTGCTTGTTGCCTAGGTCAAATAAATAAATAAATAAATCTCCCAGTAGATGATATGACATACATTATACTAAGTAAGTAGATTATGATTTTATGATTTACAATTGATGAGAATAAGATCTTGTATTGCATAATACGATCAACCACTTGTCAATTTTATTATATGGGTATCTCAAAACCCGCATTTTGTGACCTCCTAGAAGTCTCGTGAGTCAAGAACTGGGAGTGGTGTTATCATATTAACTTAATTTGGCATACTTTGCTTTGCAGGAGCATTGGGAAATCAAGCTGAATCTATACTGGAGGGGGAGCTGAAAGCATTGTTGGATGGACTCAAAGCCTTGATCAGAATAGGAAGCAAGTCTGCAAGAATTTTTACTAACAACCTGCACATCTCCAGGATACTTCAGCAAAACAAAGAAGATGCCAATTGGAGAACTCAAACATTACAATGAAATGCAAGGAGTCATTAAGGAAATTAGAGAGATGGGACGTTCAATATATTCCCAGAGAGGATAATGTTGTTGCCGACCAACTCGCCAAAAGGGCAAAAGAAGGAGAACTTCTATACTTAACTGATGCTGCTCAGACACCTACATGGTTTGAAGAACTCTCAGATACTTTAAGGAAATTTTGTACTTGACTCTTAGTTAGTTTAGCTCTTTTATAAATAAAATAATAAAAAAATAAAAACACATTTTCATAATTTAATATTTTGAATTTCTAAATATATAATGTAAATTCATAGTGAACTCAGTAATGGTAATATTGTTGAGAAGTAATGAACGACCAAGTGGTTTATTGATATCTTGGTCCTCACAAGAATTCCAACGATGAAGGGATCTCGGGTTAGATTCGCGGGTGAGAGTAAATATTTGGGAATATGAGCAATGGTTGTGTCCCAAAGATCCACGCAGGTGTGTGAGGGCCTTGCCATCATGTCCTACTGCTCTACCATTTGCCACAGACGCCCTGATTTACTTAACTGGCATCCGCTCATATTACCAAAAAAATATTATTGAGAAGTATTGTTGTCAATGTTAGAATGATATAAAAGTTTAACAACTTTTATTTTAAATTTTAAATATATAAAAAGGCAAAAGGTTGCTATTCCAAACACCAACCAGGAGATTTTTCTCTTAAATGTTTCTTTTAAAAAGAAAAAAAAAGAAATCGGAAATTCATAATCTATGCCCTAAACTATATGTTAATTAAATCTTATATTAGAGTTGGAGAAAATTTAAAATTTGCTAAAATATATAATAAATTTTTTATTTAAAAAAAAAAGAAAAAAAAACTATAACCCACGAGAGGACACCTGGAGCTCAAACACTTGTTAGCTTTCTTAGACGCTTAACAAACAAATTAATAGTTATTTAATTATTAGTCCCTGACACTATTTATTTTGTCTTGGGATCCTTGGAGGTGTGTAGGGGTTTAGTGTAATAGTATTTTGGGTGAGAAACAGTGCCAAAAAGTGTCAGGGACCTATAGATAATTTGCTCATAAATTAAAAAATTATTAAATATATAATTAGATATTATATTATATATATGTAATATTATTTCCTAAATATAGAAAGTTATTAAGCAAAGTAAACCATCTTGTATAATTAAATATTATTATTAATATTAATTCCTGTATATTTTATATTATTTGAAAAAATATTATAGTTTAAGGGTTAAAAGTAATTACTAAATTAAAAATATTTAAATTTTTTAACTTTTAATATTTAATATTATTTAGCATATTAATATACATACTTAAATATTTTAAATTATATATATATATATATATATATATATATATATATATATATATGAAAGACACGAGACTGTTTTTTAATATAGATATAGACAAAGCACAATAGAAACACATTACCCTCAGCCTCTCTTTTCCAAAAAGAATAAACTAACCGATTTTTCTTCTTAAATTATGTTATATTATCCAATGTTATTAATTGACTCAACTTATCTGAAGCTTGCAATTGGAGTTAATCATTATATTAAGAATATATATTGACAACTATTATACAACAAATAATTAATATAACTTATTATATTAATAAAAAAAAAAATGAACCACATAACTCCAAACACTAAAAAATGAACATTTTTATTTTTTATCCCTTAGTGGTTATATATTTTTTATTATAGAAATGCATGTCTAATTTAATATATTATATTATTTAATCTGAGGGGACGTTTGGATGAGAGAAAAAAAAGAATGATTCCCCCGTTTGGGTATCCATCAGGGGGGAATGAATCCCTTTTGTAAGAGAATGAGATTCCCCTGATGGGGGAATCCCATTACCTCCAATATCGGGGAATAGCCATTCTCCCATTATCTTCCAATTAAATATAATAATTAATTAATAAATAAATTATTTATAGGTCCCTGAAATAGTAACCAAGTCTCTATCCAACACACTATTTGCTAGTTGCTACACCCCCCAACACCTACCCCAAGGACCTATAGGGATATTGGCACTGTTTCAGGACCTATTGTTCATTATCCATTAATTATAACAATTAATTGTTATAATTAATTATTAATTATAATAATTAAATTAAAACTTTTCTTAATTAAATAATTAGGTGCATCAGTTTTTATAACAAAATAATTTATATGAGATATTTGATTTAAATAATTAATTATAATAATTAAATTAAAATTTGGTTAAATTGAGATATTTATATTAAATTATAATGATTTATTTAATTAAAAAATAATCATAATAATTAAATTAAATAATGATATTCAAAATATTTTATAAATAAATAAATTCATTTTTTATATCAAAAGTATAAAAATAATATTATCACAACTCTTTCCTTTTACTTTTTCCAACCACAATAAATTACTTTTCTATTACCTCCCATCTAAACAAATTAATAATTCACTTATCTTCTCATTCCTCTTGCTCTTTCCATTCTCATTCCGCAATCGGAACGCACCCTAAGTTTTCCAATAAACAACGTTTTCCCAAGTAAAGTAAATTGAGATAAATTGAGGGAAAAAATGAAATAAGAAAAATAAAATAACAAAAACCTGATCTATATAAATACAATTAAATCATTTGATATACTTTTTTTTCCAATAAAGCTCCTGATGATATCAACTCCAACATGTTTATGCTTTCATTGCATTTGCACCATAAAATTAGGAATCCAAACACCTCTAAAGTACAAAGATAAGATTCCCAATCCTTTCTCCACTGAGAAAAGCATGTTAGAAATCCCCAGAGGATCAAATTCCAGAATCCATTCTCTTCAACAACAATCAGTGAGCAATGAGCATAAAAGAAATTTCACATACATTTCCAAAAAAAACACTAGCAAAAGAATTACATTGATTTGGTACAAGAACTTATTCGCGCATAAAGATGGTAAACTAGTTAAGAGTGTGTACATATATATATATATATATACATCTACATACCTTAAGCCCATCCATGTTTATAGCGTCGGAAGAGCTCCTCTGTCTGGGCATTCTTAAAGGCGCTGCAGCCAATGATGTAGACCCAGATAAGGGCAACAGTGGCGACGATGAGAGCAATGTTAGCCTTCCGCCATTCATGGCGGAGGCTGCCGAGCAGCCCAGCTTTGCAAGAGTTGCAACCATAGCAGAGCTGGACCGAAGACCACTTGGTCTAGAGGTAACGGGTTCCAGCTCCTCGCGGCCCACCCGGGTTCGAGGATGTCTGGGGGCTTTTCTGAGGCGTTTCCTGCGCGCACGCGCTGAGGATCTCGCGGTCGTTGCTGCGCGGATTCGAACCCAGACCTGCCCATCCCTTTGGTTCTTAACTAGCGCTGGCCTAGCCAGTCGCTCCTTACGTCCAAAAAAAAAAACCATAGCAGAGCTGGGACTGGTCATTGTTCCATAAATAGCAATCTGTGTCTGCCATGGCGTTGGTAGGGTTTATCCATAGTGTGGGGTTTACATAGTTATACCCACATAGAGTTGGCGGCTTGCAGCATCCAGACTGTGTAGCGCAAACAAAGATCATTAAACTGTAATGTCATGTAATTACACTAGTGCAGATCAACAACTAAGAAGAAAAAACAATTTTCAACAAAAGAGAGAAGCTCCAGAAGATAATTGAGAGAATACTTGGCATAAGTTTGAAAGACTGAAGAAGGAACTTAAGACCGAGCCTGCGACGAGCACCTAGAGTTACCCGGGAACTCTTTTCCTATATACTTGTAACCGAGAAACGCTCACACCTTCGGGTGAAATGTATCTCACTACTTGATTACATAAAACATGGTTTATCCAGCTTGGGATCAATTCTGTCAGTAATATATAGTAAATATAAGAGCCATAAAAACACAAAAAATTTAGACACTTCAAGAGAGTGTATTAAAAGTAACTTGACCTATGAAACCCTAAATGTAGGTGCACCTTAAAAAGGCCAAACATTGATAATTTACATCCCCAAAAAGACCTTTGTAGAACTACAGAATCAATTTTAATTTTAAGGTTATACATACAATTCAAGAGTTCAAAGTTTTATCCTCAATCCAACAAACAAACAACAATACAAATGGTGATTGTAATGTTGACCTTAAAGCTTAACCTCAGGATTTGCTTGGCAGAGGCATTGAGAGTAGGTAAAACTTGTTTGTTTTAGAGGCTTGAGTTCAAATTGGTTTGGTTACATGAAACCACACCAGTGTGGTGGGTTTGTACCAAGTTATTCCAACCTATCCAACCAAACACCACCAATAAATAACTTGAAATAACAGTGTTTCTACAAAACTTAACTAATTAAATATATTAATTATTAAACTATCTATAGATACCAATTACTAATTAAAAATATTAAAATTTTATTTTAAACCTACAAAATTTAAAACCCCCCATTTCAATTTATGACAACCCCACCCAAACACTTCAAAAATTACATTATTTCTCTACAATTTCGAAAAATATTATGACAAAATGTCATTCAAATAAATCAAAACTACTACCTAACCTCAGGGTTCTTAGGACTATAAACAAAATTCATGAATTTCGGCAAGGCTCTAACACACTAATTTTCATTTATCACCAATGCCTCTTTGAACTAATTTTTTAATTAGCTTCAAAAAAAGAAATTTATTTACTAAACATTTGAAAAATGACAAAATCACTTACACCCATCCAAATTAACATCAAAAGTTCATCAATGATTCATTTCTAGCATGTAAATAGAATTATTTCTCAATCATAAAATGGAAATCACACTTTCATACTGAAATCTAATCCAAATTTCAATCTCAGCCATGCCATTCAACCAACTCAGATTTGACTTTTTACTTTAAATTGAAAAAAAAATTAATTCTAATTCTCTACCATGATTTGACTCAATTGAATCAATGCAAGAGAAATGATAATTATGCGCGAGAAAACAGTCCAAAAGAATCCAGCGGCGCAAGACCCCACCATGACACACTACACAACACTAGCGTGGCATTGCTGAAAATAAGTGGAAATCGAAGGGTAAAATCGAAATGGAAGAAGCTTGCCTGAAGGGGCGAGAGATCAGACTGGAAGAACTGGTCGGCGGTGAAGAAAGCATCCCTTCTGGCGAGCTTCCCGCAGACGTCGTCGGTGCTGAGGCAGGCGCGGATCTGAGGCCAGTGGTCGAGGATGTAGTCCTTGAGCCAGCCGGAGTAGCCCTCGATGCGATACTCACTGAAGGCGCGGCCGGGAACGGCGCGGGAGCCGTCGGGGCGGGTGACGACGAAGGCGAAGACGAGGAGGGTGATGAGAAGGAGGACGAGGGCGGCCATGGCGAAGAGGTGGGTGGCGAGGAGGCAGGGGCGGTCCCAGACGGCGCCGACGAAGCCGGATAGGGAGACGAGGAGGAGGAGGACTCCGAGGATGATGACTGGCCAGCGGAAAAGGTGGACACAGGCGTTGTCCTGCTTGGAGGCGAGCCATATCCCGGCGGCGATGATCGGAATGGAGCACAGCAGCGAGATGAAGTTCACCACCGCCACGATGTTGTTGCTCACCCCCATTGCTCACTCTCACTGGCTCTCCACCTCACAAAGAATGGACTCCAAGTCTCCAAGGCATGAAATAGAATTCTTAAATAATAAATAAATAAATTTATATAATTTTATGGGTTTAAATTTAAAAATAATATTATTTTAAAAAATGTATTAATAATAATAATAAGAATTGTGTCTGTGATCCCAATTAAAATATATTTAAAAATAAATATGTTTGAATTATTATATATAAAATATAAATATTATTTTTATTTAAATTTATAGTAATTGTGCTAAATTAGAGGGGGACTTTAGACAATGTTGACTTTGACTTGCTAACAATTTCAAGTCAGTGATAAGCTCATGTGATTAATATATTTTTTTTAAAAAAAATAAATAAATATTAATAAATATTTTTTGTTGTTAAACATATATCTTTGTAAAACCATTTTACTTTTTAAAAGGCAAGTGGGAAAGAATGAATCTGATTCTTTTCTTCATAGAGGATGAAAAGAGGAATTATAAATTGTTTAATGGAAATATGTGGATATAAAAGCTAATGTTATTAGGATTATTATATTGAGTAGTAGTGAGTGTTTTGTTTAGTTTTAGTTTATCTGCATTAAATTAAATATTTTTTATTATTATTATTTTACTTAATGGGAAAGTGAAGAAAATAGAAAATAAATTTATTCTTCTTATATTTTGTGAAAAAATATTAAAATGTAAAAGAAAAAAAATGATGAGAAAACATGTCAAATTCTCAAAGCCAAGTGGGCTCATGTTTGAGCCCAGGTCCATGTTGTTTTGGGCTCTCAACTGGGCTTGGTCCAATCCTTTAAACTGGGCTAGATCCATGCTTGTTCTAAGCCCATGCTTCAATTAACTTTAAATTGTCTTCAAACGGGAAAGACAGATCACCGCCGGTGATGATTACGGTGAGGAAAACACCTTATGATGATGAAGACAGGCTTTGGGGACGATTTGCAAGAGAAGTCCAAGAGCTATCCCCGGACTCTCCAATGATTAAATTCAGTGAACAATATCCAGGTGAAGAAAAGAGAGATTGAAGATCTCTCCTATGGAGATTGAGAGAAAGAACGGATTGAAAAGGTGGGAAGATGAGCAAGGAGCCATAGTTTATAGAAGAAGTAGGAATCCCTTTGCTCTCTCTCTTTTCGTCCCCTTTTATACCATTTGAGAGGTTGTTGGGCAGTTAGAGGTGACTTGGGCATCAACAGCTTCTGTTGTCTTAGAGAAGCTTGCTTAGAGCACTTCCACCCCTCCCCTCCAATTGCCCGGGCAAGAATTGCCCGGGGCAATTCACCCATCCAAAAAAATACCTACACCCCTCCCCCTCAATTGCCCTGCAATTGCTATTTATAAATATTTTTTTTATATTTTTAATTGGTTAAATATTAGTTTTTATTTATAATAAACTTAATTAAAACAAAGCAAGTACATTAATTAAAATAAAAAAATTACATTAATTAAAATTTAAATAAAGTACATTAATTAAACACGATAATCTAAGCAAGTAGGAGAACATCTAATCAAACCAATTTGCGCATGTATGATCTTCATCCACATCTGTGGGGTGCCTTCATTCGTATTACTAGGGGTGGCTTCATTAAAAGTCTTCTTCTCCTCATAATTTCCATACGCTCCAGATTCCAAAACTCTCTCCTATCAGAAAATGCCAAGCAATCCATGGCCATAACCTCTCATCCCTTAGATCTTGTATGGGACTTGACTTTTCTTCTTTGCCTTTTTGGAGCGTCTCAAATCTATATCTTTCAAATGCATCTTTTCTTTATTTCTTTCAAGATTGAGTTTACCCATTGTGGCTAATTCCTCAAGATACTTAGCCGTGTCCTGATTATATGAACCGACGGCTTTCTTTGACTTCTTTCTTCCCTCCGCCGGCCTAGCCACTCCATCGATTGTGACACCTCTCCTACGCATCGGGTGGTGATGTTGTAGCAAAGATCACTGGTGTCCCTCATCACTTAGGGAATTAAATTGCCCGGGCTCTTCGATAAAGTTAGCCTATTCAGCCGGTGTGTCACATGTTCAGACCGAAATTCCCTTGATAATCATGAATCTTGGATACTCTCCTTAACAAATATCCCAACATTGAGTATGCGCGAATTCCTTCTTTGCCGTAGCATTATACCAACGTTGTGCTTGAATTTGCTAATACAAATAAGTAAATTAAGTAAGTATATATAATAAAAATTATGAAGTTACAATTAAAAAAAAAGTATGTTTTTAAAAAAATTAAATTACCTCGTCCCCAAGATTGGTGCCACTTTGATAATTTTCCGACGCCTTTTTCAAAGCATCCCTCCAATATCCTAGCGATTTATTCAACATTTTCCATCTACTAGAAAGACTCATTTTCAAGCGTATGCGAGAGAATTCGGCATTCGGAGCATGTAAGTTCTCCTCATGAACGAGGTTCCACAATTTTGCATTTTTCATCTCATTCCTCACACCGATTATGAGCAACTTGGCCCCAACATTGACACAATAATACATCTTCTACAAGCTGGACCATGAGCTACCCAAGACGCCATCGAAAAACTATATGTTTCTGATATAAAAGAAAAATGAGAATGAGAGCGTAAGGAGTTTTTTTGTTGATACGAATGTGTAGAGGAAGTTATGAAGTGGTGTGGGATATTTATAGAAATTTTTTTCAATTATTATTATTTTATTTTTAAAAATGTATCCGTTTTAATATATCCGTTGATATCAACGGCTATATTATTTGATTTTTTTTTAAAAAGTAGATAACCGTTGAAGCTTTTACATTTAAAAAAATTAATAAAAATAACATGGGCCCACCACTTGCCCGGTTAAGCGCCCGGGCAAAGGTTGCCCGGGCGCTTAACCGGGCGCGTGGGCCCCATATTTTGCCCGGGCAATTAATGCCGCGATGGCGCGACATTAATTCGGCAAGGGGCGATTTTCGCCCTTTGCCCGCACTTCCACCCGCACGGTGGAAGTGCTCTTAGAACCCCTAGAAGTGTTGACGAATCTTCCCAGGCCGCTATTCAGTTATTGGGCCGATGACACTCAGTCTTTAGGAGCATGCAATGCAATGTATACGCCCAAATTTTCCCCATATCATCTTACTTTGGGAAAAGTGAAGAAAATTAAAATAAATTTATTTTCCCTTTTTTTGAAAAAAATATTAAAATGTAAAAGGAAAAAAATGCTGAGAAAACATGTCAAATTTCAAAAAGCCAAGTGGGCTCAACCATGTTTGAGCCCATGGACACATTGTTTTGGGCTGTCTCAACAGGGCTTGCTCCAATCCTTTAAACTGGGCTAGATCCATGCTTGTTCTCAGTCCATACTTCAATATAATATCTAAAAAAGATATAAATAATATAATTAATTATAAATAATATTATATATTTAGATATTATTTCTTCAAGAGAATTTGGATTCCTTGGAGAAAAGACGAAGAAATATAAATTAAAATATCTAAAAAATAAATAATATTATATATTTATAATTAGAAAATTAATGATATTTGTTATTAATTAATAGATAATAATATCCTAACTCGAAACAATAACATTTTTTTTCCATCATCAATATATAATTATTATATATTAATATTATTATTTTTAATTATAAAATAATTTATATGATCATTATTTTAATTTTAAAATTTATTATTCAAATTTAATGATAATAGATATTTTAAACTATATAATTAGTTTTTATATTAATTAAAATATTTTAAAAATAGATTGGATTAGGGGGGAGTACATCCCTTTGCCACTCCTTCCAAATTAGAGGGCCACTTATCCCTCCAAATGGATGAGCTACATTTTTCTCTAACTACGTTTGGGTGACCAAACACTTACACAAGAGCGGCTCCCATCCCAGTTATCCCTTGATATCCTAGAATCCAAATACTATTTACGTGTAGTTTTTATAAAAATAAATTTAGGAAAAATTATTGTTCATCATTTTAGAGATTTTGATAAAAAATTATAAGTAGTACAAAATAAAACAAGAGTGTAATTGTTTTGGGAACAACCAATAAGTTAATAAATTTTCTCTAAGGGTGTGTTTGATTGCAAGATGGAAAATTGGGTGGAAAAGAAAACTTTTCCATGCAAAAGTTTGCTACTAAAAGTTTTCTCGCGTAAAAAAAATAAAGAAAATTCTGGTTTGATTCACACTATTTTCCAGCCTATATTTTCCATTTAAAATTCATATTTTCTTGCTTGATTCTTTCTTATTTTCCATGGAAAATCTATAATTTTCTATGGAAAATGTCAAATTTGTTGTTTGATTGCATCAATTTTCCCTAGAAAAAGTAACATTTTCCATGGAAAAATTTTAATTTTCTCCATTAAAAAAATATATTTACATATTTTTTTATCACTACTTAACCTTTACACAAAAAATTATTATTATTATTATTATTATTATTATTATTATTATTATTATTATTATTATTATATAGGGCAGTGATCACTGCTTTTATATGTTAAATATATATATATATATAATATAAAATATATTATATAATCTATTTAAATATATATAGATTTATCTATATATTTTACATAATATATAGATTATTATAACAGAAAAAAAAATCCTATAAGGATAAGAAATCTCGTCCCTAAAAGTATGAATCTGGTCCTTAAAGAGTCAATACAGGGCGAAGTCAAATCCTGGGCTTTCACTGTCCTAACAAGTCCTTGGCCCATAAAAAGTTTTTAAGGATGAGAAGTGTGAACGGTCCTTAAAAAGTTTCCATGATGAAGTTGTTACTCATCCCTAAAACATTTTTAAGGACCAGATTTCTGGTCTATAAGTAAGAGTCAATCTCATCTCAAAGACCAAAATTACGATCCTTACAAATCTTTTGGGACCGGATTATTTCTATTGCAAAAACTCTTTAAAGACGAGATTTATTGGTCCATAAAAACCTTTAGGGACTACCTTACACTTGATCCCTAAAAGTTTTTGTGAACCAATTTTGTCGTCCCTAATTCAAAGCAATGTGAACCTCTCAATTGGAACCTCCTACCATTTTTTCAATAAACCACACAAATTATAAAAACCAAAATAAAAACATATACACATGTCTTTTGCAAAACAATAACCAGTCATTTTTCATTGGCATTTTTTCAATAATCTGTCATTGAACATCCCATGAGTAGCACTATATTATTTACACAATGCTTATATATACAAAACATATCATTAGCAAAACAATTTGATGTCAAGTTCTAACATTTTCTAGCAAAATAATTTAATTCCAACTTCTAATCGTCCTAGCAAAAAAGGGTAGTTAATTCTCTATCAAGCCTTCAAAATGACATTGTTGAAATCTTGAACAAAATCAAAACCTGCAAAATGCATAAAAATAAGGTGATTAGTACTCTTCTCCAAAAAAAAAAAGGGTAAATAATCTACTAGTAACAATCTATAAATATTTTATTCCGGAATACAACAAAACACTTTTTTCTAAGTGGATAATAAATTCATAAACATATGCTTTTAAGCATAGCACTTTACAGCAGATTATCATAATATTCTTCAAATAGTTGGAGATAGGTAATGGAATTCCAAAATTGACTACTGATACCAATGCAAAATGAGAGCTTATAAAATATAAATATAAGCCCAACAAATATGCAAACAATAGCGCAATAAAAAGGTCAAATACATAATAAAGTAAACTCAAATTTCTGAAAATTGACAGAAGCCTACCTGTAGAATTATTGTTAGAAAATTGCAAATGGACTTTTTTGCTTTCCTTTGCACTAGTTTCAAGTATGTCTTTCCTCCTCAAATAAGAAAGTTTACTAATAAAAAGTTCATCTACTCCCCATGTGAATCCGTGAATCTGAAAAATGAATTGATATTATCAATACGAATCGCAGTCACAAAGATAAATGAAACCTATATATCTGTAAGTTCTAATATAAAAAAGAAATCAAAAGAAAATTAAAAAAAAAAAAAAACTGAAGAAATATAGTAAACAAGCAACTGATTATTGAAAGCAAAATTCAGACAATATCAACACCATAAAATTCTTAGACTATATGAGCCAGACCATGCTTCCCAAACTGAGCCTTCTCAATCATTCCATGTATGAACTCATTGTTCAATATAAGTAGTTTGTGTTTGGTAAGATCATTTCCGAAATATTCGTTTGGGATTTTACCATCTTTTACAACAGTAAAAGGCTTCTGACCTCTTGTAATATGATAGAGGATTGAAGCAACGACCTACAGAGGCCCACAGATTTAGAGAAAAAGAGATATATATATATATATATATAGCATATTTTATAAATTTTATAAGTTGATTACTCTAGAAAAATAGAAAATTTTCAATTGCAATAAATGACATACACAAAGTACTAACATGTTTTCGGGTCTACAATGGTTTTGGTTTTAAAATAGCAAGATGGACAGGCAAAATCTCATTGCTTGAGCATAATATGGAAACCTTTTGCCCAAATTTACTAACTTGAGAACTGGGAGTAGCACTAGGCACACAACAAGCATATGGTCCTGAAAATGCATATGAATTAAAAATTAAAATTTTGCAAATGAAGTTTAAAGCCACAAAGATCAAACATTTAGAACACAACTGTCAAAAATATAATAAACAAATAGAACTAATAACTTGATGTTCCAAACCTAAATCAGACCCCTGATGGGGTCACCACTAGTAGGAACAATGCACTGTTTGTTAGCTTCAATACCAAATGCCTTCGCACCAGACATTTCATCTTGAAGGAATTGAATATTCATTTCATCTCCATCAAAATCAGTATTATATGTGCTGTCATGACACAGAATTTTAACACAAAAGAAACCCGTGGTACACATCCCACCATCAACCACTTTAGTAGGAAAGGTGGGGGAAAGATGGATTTACAGAGTGGGGAACTGATTACTAGCTAAGAAATAGATTAAAGTGTTTTTCTTTTCCATTTGCCAGCCTCTGCATCAAGTGCCATTCATATGTTTTTCAAATTTTTAGTATTAATATGTCACAATGCAATGCAATGCACTGACATGTTTGTGATTTGAGCTGATAGCAGAAAAAGAAAAAGAAAAGTATTTCTTTAATCTTAATCTTATCATCCAAATACTAATGTCTGCTTATTTTCTAGAATGAGACTAATGATGGAGTCTATTATTCTTCCCTGCAATCTCTGGATTTGTATATCCTTAGTGGAGTAGTGTATGTAAGGCACTTAATTTGTTTTCCTACATTAAAGGTGTAATGTTCCTATCCGAATAGCTTGAATTTAGTCATTTCCTTCATTGGTTTGCAAGCTAACTGTTCTAGCAATTCATTTGTTTCTATACAGGTGACTTTACAAACCCACTTAACCCCCGGATTAAATAAAACAACTTTTATCTAGTGGTGTTGAATGGAAATCAAAGACTCAAAGCTACATGACTCTTCCTATAGTTATGCATTATTTGTTTGGTACTATATATCAAGTATCTATGAAAGTTGCAAGTATGAAACCAATAAAAATGTGACCTATTTCATTGTGTTGATCTTATTCATCCGCTATACAGATTCAATTGTTAAACATCATAATGAAAAGCCTTTTATTTGTTTAACTCAATCTATATATATCAAATGTTGTCAATTGTCAGAGCTACACAATTTATTTAGTTCAATCAAGTATTTTCACAAGCAGATCCCAAACTTGAATTCATTAAAAACACATTTCATTGCTGAAATTAATATATTCGACCATATGAATTTGCTAGTGACCATCATCACACTGTGATGTTTTTTATTTGTTTAACTTCAAATGGATGCACCCACACCCACATATATATATTTCTTATCATAGCACACATTTTCTGCTGATTTTTCAGATCAGAAAAAGAGCATCTAGCTTACTCTTTGAAGACTCAGATCCAAATATAACCACCAAAATAACTAGGTAAAATAATAAAACTTAGCTATAAATTGGCTCAATCTCATGAATTAGTAGGATAATCACCAAGAACCAATTCCACCCAGCTCCAAATACACAATGAATCACTTCCAGCAACATCATAGAAATGCAAAAAACCCATTTCCGTCTTTTCTCTAGATACTTGAGAATTGCAAAAAGAAAATGATTAACCAGACCAATCAAGAAACAACTCAGAGAAGACAGAGACGGAGGAACCAAGAACACTCCTTGTCTCAATACCAGAAGACAAATCATAAGGGAAAAGATGAACTTCATGAGTTCTCCAAACATAGAAACGAATCAACAGAGACTACGATCCAATGGATCTAGAACGAAGCAACAGATGAGAAGAAAGGAGAGGGAGAGCGGGCTTACCAGAGCGACGATGGCGATCGACGGAGGAATGGAGGATGCGAGGAGGGAGAGCAGGGAACTTGTTACTGGTGTCTCGTTGTTCCTTAATTAGGAGGTGAGCACCGCGGAGAGGGAGTGAGAGGGGGAGAGGAACTCGGCTGAGGTTCGTCGGGTGGGGAGGTCGGCGGAGGTTTGTGGATTCTAGGGTTCGGGTGGGTGTCGCGTGCGTGAGAGAGATAGGAGAGGAACCGTGAGCTTTTATTTGGTTTTTTTTCAAAAAAACCCCTGTGTTTTCCCTGGAAAACTTTTCCTATGGGGGGAGGCAGGAAAAGTTTTCCATCAATTTGATGGAAAATAGGGTCACGTGACATGATTTTAAGCGAAAAATTTCTTCCACTAAAATATTACCAATCAAACAGTTTCAAAAATTTGAAAATCATTTAGTAAAATATTTTCCAGGGAAAATAATGGCAATCAAACACAGCCTAAGACTTTTCAATTCACCAACTTTCCCATTTATACTTGAGATCACATTTCTATGTTAGTTGTTAGATAAAATTTAAATTTAAACTAATTTAATAAAATAATCATAATGTTTATTTTAAACATATATAATAATAATTATTATTAATAATAAATTTATTTGACCCAAACTAACCCATTTTATTTTTTCGAGCAACACAAACTCTATGGAAGTAACACTTTTGCACTTTTTTTTTTAATTGAAAGAGCTACAAAGCTAAATCCAAGGCATCCCACGGTCACAACAAAGCTCACGTGCGTGACGCTGCATTTTATCTATGAAAAAGCTTCTGACCACTTAGCCTATTTCAGACGCAGCCTTACTCTACTTTTGTAAGTATACTGCTTGCGATCGACTCAACCTGACTTTCCTCTCATACACGATAACAACTTTACCACTGTCTTGAGCGCCTCCCCTTCAACTACAAAGCTAAACTATAAATCTAAATTCTAACTCAAAAAAAATTGTCTCAAAAGCTCATGCATGCTTGTCAAGTCTTCAAACACCAAGTTTAAGTCTTCATCTCTTGCCATTCTAGCCAATGTATCAGCACAACTATTGAATACTCCTGGGATGTATTCAATCTCCCAGTTTTGGATGTGTGTTAGTAGCTCCTTGCACTCCTCAATGGATCTTCAGGTTCTCCAATTAATCTTTGGCCTTACATTTTGAGACTTCAATCACACTTCTAACATCCCAACAGACAAAGAAGGGACAAGAAAAAGGAGGAAGTCTTTCCCACTCTTTCTTTGTGTTTTGGTTTGGTTTTTATCCAAATTCTTCCCAAATGATGAAAAATGACAATTCTTAATGAATTTTTGACTTTTCCTAATAGAGTTCACTGCATTTTGCCCCTGTAATTTCAACAAAAAAAAAAGTGATGAAAATTCCTACTTCCCTGATTTTTGTTTTAGGCCTATTTTGGTCTCAAACATTTGGAAACAATGACAATGACAATTTTTTTGTTTAAATTTTTATATTTTATTTATCATTTGTTTCTTTTTTTACTTTACGAGATTCGCTCCCCTCGAAATAAACATATTAACCTAAAGGAGAATAAATCTTGATTTTCCTTAACTTGATTTCAACATATTACTTCAATCCATTCTCCCATTTGATTTCAACACAAACAACCATTGAAGGAAAATTGAGATACCCTATTTTTTATAAATAAAAAAATTAAAAAGTTAAAAATAACATTTCACAAGAAAAGTTAATTAGTCAATTCTTACCATGAGAAGAACAGGAGTTTAAAAGCTATCTTTGTGGCTTCTTTACAGTGATTGTCATATTTATAAATAAAAAATAAATAAATAACACATAAAATAAATAACAACCTGTTTTTTATAAATAAAAAAAAGACAAAAATAAAAATAAAAAATTTAAAACACATAAAATAAATAACAACAGCCACAAGGCATATCAAAGTGGTGCAAGGACAAAAGATGGTTATCCCCATAAACAGCATGAAGATTTTCATTTCATCATATACCAATTGTTTTCATGTTCATAAATCACAACTTATATGCTAATTAATTAAACTCTCCCCAAACTAGTTTTTTAAAATTTGATTAATTAAATCAAAATTTAAAATTATAATAAATTATTATTATTATTTTAAAAAATAAATTTAATTGAAATTATTTATTTTAATTAGTTTCAATTAAGTTAAGTCTAGTCAACTCAATTTAAAATTTTCCTTTTAAAACCTTGGCACATGACATTGTTTAGTCACTTACTCTTTTACTTATTTATTTATTTATTTTTTAGAAAATTGGATAAGCCATATTCATACATTGAAGAGTAAACTAGTATATGATACAAGAATATGATTCATATGATATAACGGGGTATGATGACCCCTTAGAGTAAACTCCCTTCAGTCCTGGGTGTCGCCAAAATCTACATTGGGGATGCTATGGTAGTTCTTCTCATGTGAACATCATGCATGATGGATTCCAGGCTCCTTGTGTGGTATGACAAGAGTATGTTTAGTCACTTTTAGTTACCGGATTTACAAGACAAAGACCACCTAATTATAGTTACCGGATTTACAAGACAGAGAATTAAAATATCAAGCAGTGAATCACAATTGGATCACAACCCTTAAATGTTCCCAAATTTCTTGATGTTAATAGAAAGCTCTAGTTCTGTCATCAAGGAATCAAGTTGATATTAACAAACAAAGAAACCAAACATCCAACAATATGAAGCACAATATATATATATATATATATATATATTCAGAAATTAAGAATTAGTTTATAAATTTGGACAAGCAACCAAAATGTTGGAGCTCTTCCCTCTGAACATTAAATTTGTCAATCTTTAGCATTATCTGCAGACTTTGAATCCTTTATACATAATCAACAGCAAGTCTATCTTTGATCACCTGATCAAACAACAGCAAATCATAACATCAGTGATATTAACTTCTCCCATGCAAATCAGAATCAAAAGGATAAGAATGAATTGACAGGACCATGAATTGACATATCAAACATACGTTCTTGAATTTGCTTGCTAGTTTATTGATCGAACACGATGAAGTAGTAGAAGAAGAAGAAGAATGGATATGGTTGTCATCAGTGGCCAAGTAGTTGCTTGTGTGGCTGAACATTTGAAGATAAGGGTCTGAGAAGGCTTAGCAACCTCTTGCTTCACATATGAAGATAAGCTCTATGATCACCATAAGAACAAGCAACAAAGAGTGAACTTCAATTCAAGAGGTTGCTTTCTTAATTTGAGTATTCATGGAGTCTAAGGCTGTGAAGTGGTATTAGTTAAAGTTTTAGGATAAGATGAGTCTTTGTCGAGGGACCCTCCGGCCCGGGGGACCGGAAATGGTGGTGGTCCCTGCTGGCTTAGCTGAAGTGTCATCCTCATCCTCACTGGATTGAATCAAACATTACTAGTATTATCATCATCAACCATTTCAAGTGAAACTCTGAATCAAACAGATAATATGTGTATATTTATGTATATATATATCGATTTCTCTTCTTATCGGCTTTCTTGATCTTAACAATGACTTGCATTAAAGATGGACAATGAGGCATGTTTGTTTGCTTTATATGAAGGTCCCATGCCAGTGATGCCATTTGATATCTTTCTCAAACTCAAAAGGACATTAGAGGGTAGAGAGTATTGTTCTTCTTCTTTTTGTTGTTGTTGATAATTGTCGGTGCAATTAGGATGAATATAGAGTAGGATTTTGAGTAGAGAGTATACTAAAATCATTAGAAAGATGCATGAAAACAAAGGCATTGAAAATTATCTAAGTTTTGTGAAGTGGTTGTTGAGACTACTAAATCATGAGAGAACAATATATATTTGGTGGGTGGCTTTGTTTGGTCCCAACTCCTCATAATTCATGTCACCATGAACTTTCCCTTGTTTAGTTATTCTTCACTGCTTAAAACTTCAACAAAGTATCAATGAAACAATGTAAACTACTTCACCTAATTAATTTGAGTGTCTTTAATTGTTATTCAAAACTAAAAACATGACATTTATCCAAAATCAAAGAGGTTGTTCCTTATAACAAACACTCTTGAAATTAAGGCATTAGATTCATTGAATTATGTGATGACTTGGATTCTCTAAGGAAAAGAAGAAAAAGAAGAAGAAGAAGAAGGAGAATATATATATATATAAAAATATGTATTAGGGATGGAGACAAGGAGAGGATGGACAAAAGGGCATTGGACTTTTGGAGGGGAGAAGGTGACATTGATAAGGTGGGGTTCTATATCTTGCACTTTCAATAGCTTTGCACACACTCTTTTCGTTAGGCATGGAAACATATGAAGGTTCCTAAAAACTCCAAAAGAGCAAGTGATTGTAAAAGGGAAAAGGAATGGAGCTAATTTTTGGAGCACATATGAAGTCAAAAGATGGTAAAATCTTAGAAAGGAGAATAAGATGTGTTCCTTCCTTTTCACATGTATTATTTTATATGTTTCTAATATTTGGCTAATATTCCATTAGTAAAGGAATAAGAGTGAAAAGTAATATTAGCTTGTGCTTGAATAAGATCTTTACTATGAATAAAGAGATTAACTAATCACAAAGTTGATGTTTATGGTTTAGTTATGTTTTTGAATTTGGTATTTAGGGAAAATTTTAAAATACATTAACAAAATTTTTTACTTAGTTAATATTAATTAAAAATAAATAATTTTAATTAAATTCATATTTTAACTAATAATTAATAATTACATTAATTTATATATTAATTAAATTTTAAAATATAAAATCCTAACCTTAGATGAGAGTGTGGGTTTACCCAGATAACCTAGGTTTCTATTTTTAGGCTAAAAAATTGAATAATGGATTAAGCGGACTTGAAGGTTGAAATTTTGGATTTCGCTATTATTCTTAGATAAAGAGTTGATGGAAGGATTGAAGTTATGATTGGTCAATAAAAATATATTTCAATGGAATTCCCTTTTTGTTTTTCACACTCATTTCATGTCGAGGTACTTGGAAAAAAAAAACCTACAAAATCCGATATCCTTTGGGAGGCCTACATCCTATACAAACTGTCTACTTGAGACTGTACATGTCCGAGCACACACAGTGAAGTTGTAGACAGTCAAGTGAAATCTTCAACCCTTTGAGCAAAATGTGGCAAAAGAAAGAAAAATTTATGGACCGACTCCATCCTCTCCACCCAATTTGAAATTAAGGTTCAATTGTATGAAATGAATTTCTACCGTACTTATGGTTTATGGTTTATGGTTTAAGGTTTGGCTCTAAATAGTGACCAGAACCAAACCAATATTAGGTGAGAAAAGATGACAGAGAAAAGCTTATGATTGGAGCTTATAATTTATTTATTTTTTAAGGGAAAAGTACAGTTAGTTAGAATGGAGTGGATGGATAATGATCATTGTCACCATCTCTTCTGCTAAATTAATTATCATAATCATGTGATTAAATTAGGTTTTATTAGCTCAAATCCTCTTTTGATGTGTAATCATCTAAGAAAAACTTGTGTTGCTAGCTCTCTTGTAATCAAAATTCAATGGAGTCAGTATATCCCCAGCTTACTCCAATAATGGGACAATGACAATTTTGGGAGGCCTGAAGCACTTTTTGAGGCTGCAAGAAATTATTAAAGAGTTTTAATGATCGGGAAGCGATCAAGATTTCTAGAGATACTAACGAAATGACTGATAGATTAACAAATGAGGTAAGAAAAAGTGGCAACATTTCGTCTATGTGGATGCATGGAATTTACCATGATGGCTATTACAACAGTATCACCAGCAGGCTCACGCGTGTTGTACCCTCACCCCTCACAAAGAGAGATTTTAACACGGGATTGTCCCTGAATGAACTCCATTTCTTAGCAGGAGCCTAGATGCTATTTTGTGCGAGTGAAAGTTCGAACCCAAGACCACTTTTCTAACGCAAAAAAAAAAGATACAGCTAGGCTAAGAGGCCTTTGGTCCAATGGATAGCTAGGTATGCTACTCCTTTACTAAAAAGAAATTCAATGGAGCCAAAACACTAATAAAGAACAATACTTTGTTGAAATTGATGATCAAAACAGTTCTATACTTGTTGAAATTGATGACCAAAACAGTTCTATTACATTAATTAAAACCTAACTTTGAAGATGGATGTGTGTCACCAAACACCTAACATTTAATAGTTTTACATGTTATATATATATATATATATATATATATATATATATATATATATATTTTATAGAGAGAGATTGAGATGTGGATGAATAATGAAATCAATGAAGAAAGAATAGTTAGTGATGAGGAAGTGATTCAACTAATTATAGATATTATATTTAATTGTTTTATTTTTATATAATCTTATATAATGTATAAAGTACACATTGAGGAAGTGGTATTAATATTATAAGGTACCAAGGTGACATTGCAATTGCATGGTTCATGTGCATGGTTAGCTAATAAAATTAAAATTTATTTGTCACATGAAATTGTTTCAGAGTGCATGCAAATGCTGCAACACTTTGTCATGGTGTGGCAGGATGCTTGTCATACTTTGGGAAGAGAGATGGAAGACAACTATGAATTTTTTATTTTTTATTTGTTGAAAATATGGATGATTTGTTTTATTATTTTAAAATAAATATTATAGATCATAGCTTATAATAAGTCAAGTTTTGGTGATTTGGTTATGTTATTAGGTGAAGTTGCAGCTTTATATGACTTAGTGAATGACATCTATTTGCAATTATAGGTTATATAATTGACTATTTAAATATATATTGATTGATAAATAGTTTTTCTTTTAAAAAATCAATATACTTTTAGATATGTTGGATTAGTATACTTATTACTTTATTTTAGGTTTGATTTTGGTTATTAAAAAAATAAATCTCCCTTGTATCATAACTCTTTTTTCCATTATCAAATAGCATTGCATGTAATGGAAACACCAGTAGAAATGAAGGGTTATCAGCCAAGAAATCTCATAAACTATTCAATAAAGATCATCATAAAATTAAGTGTTGACATACATGTTATAATCACTAATTCATAAGCTCATCGATGATTCACAGACGTTCTTTATAAAGAACCATTGGTTTTGTGTTTGAAACAAAAAAACCATGATCCCTCTCCAACTAAATACTTTTTTATATGCATGACTAATCTTAATTATATATATATGCCTCTTATTTTTCCCATACGGTAATCCTTATTTTTCCCTGATACCAATAAATCTGATATGACCAAATCCCACTATACATGTGTCAGCACATCCACGTTCCCTATAAAAGTAGTCCGAATCCCAAGAGTCGCCATACCACCCTCGTGGCAGGGTAAGGTCATTATCATCTCAGGGGCAGAAAGGAGGTCCACACGAAAAATGTGATGATGATGATGGTAAGGCGGTCAAGAAAGTGATGGGACAAGGATCGTAGGCAGAGGCACGCAAGGAGAACAAAAGAAGAGAGACCTCAGAAAAGGGAGGTAAGTGCATCTTGGGCTAGCACTCTCCACACTCCAAACCACTTTCTTCTCCGGTGAACCACCAGCAAATTTAACTTGGCCAGAGTCAGTGAGATCACGGACAAAAGGTCCGCCCCCTTCACTATCGATTTTGTGTCCCTTTTCAAATGGGATTCCTGGAAGCAGCATCTCTAACCTCGTCGTAGTCATTGCTATTGGCCATTTGACCCTCAAGTTCTTCTCCAACTTCATTCGCAATACCTGAATACTCATCTATTGACCTTGGTCAGAGCTGATCTCGAGGGAAACCGGTTTTTACATTAACAAAATCCATTCATGATATTTGGAGTATTTATTTGGACATATTCCAAGATACAAGAGATTTATATATAAATACTAAATTCCTACCATTAAAATATATAAATAGATATATTTTGAAAACCATTCAAAGCCTTCACCTATGAAACACATTTTATGTATGTGAGTAGTGATTCAAATGTTCAAGCATTTAGTCTGTTTTGAGAGGACACTGTTGTACATAAATCAAGTGGGAGTGGTCCCCAAACCCTAGAAATGTGGACCTTTTTGACTGGACTTGAAAAAGAGATAGGATAACATTTAGAGCATTTGAACCATCACTCTAACATTATAGTTAAAGCTGTCTTTTGTAGCTGCTCTGCTGCATTCTTAGTGGCTCCCCCCAAGTACATAATGTTATTCAAAACATGCCATGGCCCTTCAAACTTCAATTACTAACTACTACTCAGTCCACTCTCCATGCAAAGGGAATATGTTCCTAGGCTTAGTGCGATTTTAATTTCTCTAGCTCTTCAACCTCATGAGTCATGATCATCTAAGGTGGCGTTTGTTTATTTTGGTTTTGCGATTCTGATATAGCTTGAGATTCACGATGTAATTACAAAGCCCGGCGTTTGTTTGGATGTAAGCTTGAAGCTTCGATTGTAGCTTTGAAATACCTTACGAGTGGTGTATTTGGTGCTTACATCCAAATTGGTTGTAAGGCCAGAATACATCACTGAAGCACAGTTAAATCACATCTTATGCATGTGACCTTCTGATGTAAAAAATACATAATGTTATAATCATAATAATCACAATCATATTATTATTATTATTATTATTATTATTATTATTATTATTATTATTATTATTATTATTATTATTATTGTTTTATTATTATTATTATTATTATTATTATTATTATTATTATTATTATTATTGTTTTATTATTATTATTATTATTATTATTATTATTATTGTTTTATTATTATTATTGTTTTAGTGTTATTATTATTCTTATTATTGTTATTATTATTATTATTATTATTATTATTATTATTATTATTATTATTATTATTATTATTATTATTATTATTATTATTATTATTATTATTATTATTATTATTATTATTATTGTTGTTGTTGTTATTATTATTATTATTATTATTATTATTATTATTATTATTATTATTATTATTATTATTATTATTATTATTGTTATTATTATTATTATTATTATTATTATTATTATTATTATGTGTGTATTATTATTATTATTATTATTATGTATGTATGTATTAACTTGAAAGCCAAAAACATGTTTTCAAATTTCAGATTTACAAATCCCTCCAACCAAACACAAATTCCTGTAATACAGTATTTCCAGTTACACCTAACCAAACACCATATTTAACTCCATTGTATTTCGAAATACATGTATTTCAAGTTACAATGTAACTGTAAATCCACTGCATTTCCAGTTACATCTAACCAAACGCCACCTAAGTGTGGCTAGGGCTTGTTTGTTATTCTCACGTTTTTTTTAGGGTTACTATATATTATTTCTTTTTTAATAAATTTTAATGTTTTATATAACAAATATTTGGATTTTTTTATTTAAAAAGTGATAAAAGAAAATTCATAGATTTTTTTGATTGAAGTGTGTTAAGGCATTTCAATGTTTTCATATCTAATTCTTTCATGTGATCTATCTTTTTTTTTTAATTTTTTTTTACTGTGATTAGGACTGTCAAACGAGTAACCTATTCATGAGCAATTCGAGCTCAGTTTGAAATTTTGAGCTTTCAAGAGGAGCTTGAGCTTGAATTTTGAGCTAAGCTCGCTCAAACTCAGCTCAAAATTATATATATTATAATATCGTAAAACATTAATATTTATATATCCTATGTAATATGTCCTAGTATAAATTTTATTATAATTTATATTTTTTTATTGTATAGAAGTATAGAAGAAATAATCAAGTTATAAATCAACTTTTAATTTTGAACTAAATAAATCAGTACTCAAGCTTAAAGTTAAATAAATTATATTTTAATTTCAAACTAAATTGATCCAGGCTCATCTAAACCTATTCAAGCTAATTTTAGGCTCAAGCTTGAGCGCTAGGCCTAAATTATCATTAACCTCAATTCGTTTACAACCCTAGTTGTGACTAGTGTTTGTTCTTCAATTTTTTTTTTACTTTTAGGAGGTTTCTATTATTTTTTCATGTGATATAATATAATGGGTCATCGAAGTTCACTCGTTGGGAGGTGTCTTATATATCAGGAGAGGACAACATGGGAGTGGACCGCCTAGCAAGAATGTCAAGAGGCCGGAAGGAAACATACATAATTATGGGCAATAATTAGGAAAAATCGGAATAGTTTCCTGAAGTATTAAAAAAATTGGTTATGTTTTGTAGTTAAACAGGAACCGTAAGGCTCTCTTTGAAATATATATATATATATATAGATATATATATATAAGATCATTTGACTCAAATTAGTGATAGTTCATCATTTAAAAAATAATAAAAAATAAATAAATTTTAATGTGTTAGATATAATTTTATGATTTTCATGTACACAAAAACTATATTTAATCAATCATCATAACTTTGTAAAATACTAATTTTAATTAAATCATAGATTGTAATGCTTCAAAGCAACTCACTCTTCTCTATAGCTTCCAAAATCAATCTACTTACTCATTAGGATAGAGAGACAAAAGAGAAAAGAGAGCTTGCTTTCCTTGTGGATGAATCTACCAATCAAGGATCATGATCTATGTTTGCACTTTATTTCCTTCTTTTATTTTTAAATTTTCTTCTTGTCCTTTGATTCTCTCCCTTGTATTTCTCACACTCAAAGCATATGCATTATTACATCAATCCCTTTCACTTATATCTTCAATTTCAATATGTCATCCTACCTGCCATGCAATTGCGTGAACAAGGTTCTTATGACTCTCATACCAAACTAATTTTTTGAAAAAGCTCATACCAAACCAATTGATTAACTTTGAAAAAGATTCAATTTCTATTTTTCTAACAATTAATCAAAACAATTATTTATTTTTTTCGCATGCAAAGTTTCACAAACCACTTGTTGTTTGTATTGAATCGAAAGCGAAACCGAAACCGAAAAAAAAAAAATCATATAACCACCGTATTTCTTTTTCGAGAACAAGCGAAAATCATAACTTATTCTTTTTTTCCAAAACAAACAAAAGGTGGAAGCATCGATTGGCAAGAACCTGGAGCGGGACCTTCGGAAGGGGTGGCAACTACTCGCGATGGCGATCACCTGGACCATCTGGATGGAAAGGCGAGCGATGCTTGATAATAAACGGCGTGTTTGTTCGAGACTCATCCGCCAGGTCGACTTCCTCCTCCTCTCGTGGTTCGAAGGGGCTCATGCCACCAAGCAAATGAAGCTCCAGGCGTTGATCGCCCTCATCCGCCACAACCTCACTCTTACCGGGGAAGAGCATGTACCGAGACCTCCGGGGAGCACGACTCTGAGGAGGCGGATACGGACAGCCCCCTACTATTGTCGGGATACCTACCCTCCCCCTCTCCCCCACAGCCCCCAAGGTCTTGAATTCCCCGGAGCACAGGCCCACTATGGGGACGCTTACAAAACCGTCAACTTTTTTGGGGACTACCCTTTCCTTTGTACTTTGGATGTCTTTTCTTTTATCAATAAAAGAATGTGGTTTATCCACTTTATCAAAAAAAAAAAAAAACAAACAAACAAACAAAAGGTTAGATGATTTTTTTGTCCCTTAATTAATTGTCACCAAGAGATTCCCATTAATTGTTTTTTGAGTACTTGTGAAGCAAGTGTTTAACAAGTGGAAAGAGATAATAGTAAGTAAATTCTTAATTAGGGTTTAGGGTTGAGCTTGATCTTATAATAATGGAGATTTGGTTGATAAATAGACAAGAAGGTGTCACTCTTAAGATTTTAGGTAAAATGACTAATTGAATGGTATGTAATGTAGACTCCACCACAATCACTAATCACTGTTTGTGGAGTGGTTAGTGCATCCCTTCAATAAGAGATGGGGCACATTGTTTAATTCTCACATTAAATTGGATTAATTTGATTTATTTAAACATTAATTCAAAATAATAAATTTTGAAAAGATTTCTAGTACTCGCACAAATCTTTTAATTAAATAATTTTTAGAACTATCAACTTTGATTTTTGTCACTCTGTTTTCTAAAATTATGTATGATTTCCAAAAATAATTTATTTATTGTATTTTAAAATATCACTAAAATAGATTGGACAAACTTAGCAACACACTGTTGACTAATTGAACACTAAAAATATTATTTTTTACATATTTAAAATACCATGAAAATTAAAAAATACCATGAAACAGTTAATACCTAACATACCATATATATAAAGAGAGAATAAAAACTCTTTTTTTACAACTTATTTATGAGATTTGAAGTTTAATTACATTGGACATACTAAGTACATATAGATAAAAAAAAAATTCAGCTCAGATTTTTTCAATATGTCATGTTTTTCGGTTCTTGTCAAGTCTCCTCCTTTTCAGTATTTGTATTGTTTTCAAAAGTCTCATCGCCTTTCTCCACTCTTTGTGAAGGCTCGAGAAATCCAAACTACATTTAATTATGCATTTTGCGGTTTTCAGTTTCGATCTCAAACCAAGATAATACAAATTTAATATTAAAAAAATTACTAAAAATGAAAAGAAAAAATAGTTGATGGATGAGGATCCCACATCAGCATTAGGGGTGGGCCACCCTAAGAGTGGGTCCCTCTTATCATCACATTTATTTCATTTATATATATATTTATTTTGAATAATAGTATTGATTCAATACATTAAAAGTTTCAATAGTATTTATTGACTTCACTATAAATTAAAAGCCCACTCACCCTCTTCTACTACTCATTAAGGAAGCTCCTCCTCTAAAAACTTCACACTTCCCAATTCCCTCCCTTTCTTTTCCCTCCTCTCATCTTTCTCTCTCTAAAACTATCATCTTTCTCTCTCTAAAACTCTTATCTCTCTCTCTCTCTACCTCCATTGTCTAATCCTTCTTCTCTCCTCCTTAAAGAAGCCAAAAGAGAGAACCAAAAGAGAATTAGAATAAAAGAAGGAAAGCAACACAAAAGCCATTCAAAAGAGAGAGAAGGAAACAGAGTTCAAGCAATCAAGTTCTCATCTTTTTTGGTTTTTGGAGGGGAGGAAGCAGTGGAGATTGCTTGGCTGATCGCCCATGGCTGGTGCCGGAGTAATGCGGCTTCTGGTGGTGGTGGTGGTGGTGGTGGCTTTGTTTGCCACTCTCTCACTTGCTTCGGTTTCTTATGATCATAGAGCTGTTATTGTGAATGGGCAGAGGAGGATTCTGATTTCTGGGTCGATTCACTATCCGAGGAGCACGCCTGAGGTTTGCTTTGTTTGATGGGGAATGTGGGTTTTTTGAGGGGTTGGTTTGGTGTTCTTGGTTTTGATTTTTGGGGTTTTTGGTGTTGTAGATGTGGCCTGATCTCATTCAGAAGGCGAAAGATGGTGGCTTGGATGTCATCCAGACTTATGTCTTTTGGAATGGCCATGAGCCTTCTCCTGGCCAGGTATGCAAAAATGGAACCTTTTTTGCCTTTTCATTTCTTCTCATGTTCTCCCTTTTTGGTTTTCCTTTGTTTTTTTTTCCTCTTCTTTTTGAAGGGATTTAATACAAAGTAGAGGTTTTTCTTGATTTATGGCAGTATTATTTTGGGGGGAGGTACGATTTGGTTCGATTTGTGAAGCTGGTGAAGCAGGCTGGGCTCTATGTCAATCTCCGCATTGGACCTTATGTTTGTGCTGAATGGAATTTTGGGTAAAATTTGATCTTTAGGAAACAAAAGAAAAATCTTTGATCCTTAGTTTTATTTATGAAGAAGGTTGAAGAAAAATTTGATCTTTTTGATCGTTTGCAGGGGATTTCCTGTTTGGCTGAAGTATGTTCCTGGTATTAGGTTCAGAACAGACAATGGCCCTTTCAAGGTAGAAACTTGTTCTCAAGAAAAAAATTATTTTATTTTATTTTCTCCATTCATCATGACTTAATCACTGATCTTTGTTTGATAATTTTGATTATGAGAAGGCAGCGATGCAGAAATTCACAGAAAAAATAGTTTCCTTAATGAAGGCTGAAGGACTATTTGAATCACAGGGAGGTCCTATAATCCTCTCTCAGGTATACCTCTGAGTTTCCCTCAAATCAGTATGGTTTTCTTTTCTTCTATTCGATTCGCTTGTTTGCATTCTGATATAAGTTTTCCAGATTGAGAATGAGTTTGGACCAATGGAGTATAATGGTGGAGCCGCCGCCAAGTCTTATGCATACTGGGCTGCGAAAATGGCGGTCGGACTAAACACCGGAGTGCCGTGGGTGATGTGCAAGCAACAAGATGCTCCTGACCCTGTTGTATGTTTTCATTACCACTCATTGTTTCATTTAAAAGTTTGAATGCCATTTCTGACATCTTCTGGCAATTCAGATTGATACCTGCAATGGCTTCTACTGTGATTACTTCTCTCCAAACAAAGCTTACAAACCAAAGATGTGGACTGAAGCATGGACTGGCTGGTATTTATCTGCCCTAATAAATTTCCCATGACACTGATATTGATTGAATAGCTGGCTGCTTGATGTTTCAACTATACAATTTTGCCTCTTTACTCAGAAATTAGGACTTTTCTTCTCAAGAGGGCATTTTCTATGTGTTGTGCTATGACAGGTACACTGGATTTGGTGGTGCAGTCCCACACCGACCTGTTGAAGACCTGGCTTTTGCAGTTGCAAGGTTCATACAGAAAGGTGGATCCTTTATTAACTACTATATGGTAAGGAAGTCCTCTTATGTCTTTCCACCATGTATATAACTTTTAGACTTGTATGGTGGTGTCAAATATTTATTTGTCTGCACAGTATCATGGAGGAACCAATTTTGGACGAACTGCCGGCGGTCCATTTATTGCAACTAGCTATGACTATGATGCTCCAATTGATGAATACGGTATATTGAACTTTCTCATTGATCAAATGGCTTTATGTATATATATGTATGTATACATGTATGTATGTATGTATGTATGTATGTATGTATGTATTAACAACTAGCTGTTTGTAGTTTGAAGTTTCTAGTTCACAGAGATTCATCTTTTCTTTTTAATTTTCAGGTTTATTGAGGCAACCGAAATGGGGCCATTTGAGAGACTTGCACAAGGCAATTAAGATGTGTGAGCCTGCTCTTGTTGCGACCGATCCAGTGGTGTCTTCAATTGGAAGGGCTCAACAGGTTAATTTCTCGGGCTTCTTTCTCCTTCTTGAGTGCTGTTTGGAGTTTGATCATATTGTGTTCTGAGTTCACTCTTTGTTTTATGTTCACAGGCATTTGTTTACAGATCAAAGTCGGGTTGTGCTGCGTTCCTATCCAACTATGATTCAGGTTCCTATGCGAAAGTAACTTTCAATGGTCTTCACTATGATCTTCCTCCTTGGTCCATAAGCATTCTTCCTGACTGTAAAACCACTGTTTTCAATACTGCAAAGGTGAGAAAAGCTTATCTTACATTCACTTGTTTCTCTTCTATTCGAAGAGTTTTGGTTGTTTTCATCTTCTGTTATAAAGTTCATTTTGCTGTCAATTTTCACATCATATTCTCAACCATTATGACTTGATCTATCAATTCAGGTGGGAGCCCAGACTTCTCAGATGAAGATGTCATATGTGGGAAAGTTTTCTTGGCAGTCATACAATGAAGAGACCAACTCCTTAGATGACAACTCGTTCACAAAGGATGGTTTGTATGAGCAGCTAAGTATGACTTGGGATAAATCAGACTACCTCTGGTACACGACGTAGTGAGTAAAAGCGACACAATGAGACAATCTCTGAGATCTTGATGTTCATGTAGTTCTTTCTAGTGCTTAACTTCAGTTGTATTCTCTTTCCAGTGTTAACATAGGAGAAAATGAACAATTCTTGAAGAGTGGCCAGTATCCTTACCTGACCGTATACTCAGCTGGTCATGCTTTGATTGTTTTCGTCAACGGCAAATTGGCTGGTATGGTTTTCTAAACAGAACTATTGAATCACTGCAGAAGATTCTTGTTATTAAAACTTGTGCAGCTTTTGTGACCGTGTACTATTTTGATCTGACAGGCACCGTTTATGGTAGTCTAGACAGTCCCAAGCTAACATATAATGGGAATGTAAAAATGTGGGCGGGAGCAACAAGATATCTCTTCTCAGCATTGCTGTTGGTCTTCCGGTATGTTCATTCTCTATTTGTTTCTCGGTCTTAAACTATCCTTAAACATTAGAAACTGATGCCCATGCTTCTATTGTTGGCTTTCTTGTAGAATGTGGGGAACCATTTTGAGACTTGGAACACCGGTGTTCTTGGTCCGGTCACGCTGGGTGGCCTTAATGAGGGAAAAAGAGACCTTTCACATCAGAAATGGACTTACCAGGTTACTAACTCTTCCTTGAATTTGCTTTGTTCGCAGGACTATATATCGATTGCATCTCTTTGACTTTTCATTGTTTATGTTTTAGATTGGTTTGAAAGGCGAAGCTTTGGGTCTCCACACGATTAGTGGAAGTTCCTCAGTGGAGTGGGGGAGTGCATATCCTAAGCAGCCCTTGACATGGTATAAGGTGAGAAGAAGATCAACTAAACATCAGTATAATCTTGCATTTCGCTCGTTGACGTGAGACAATCAGCTTCTCACTATCTTTGTATATCTATATGTACAATCTTGCAGACAATCTTCAATGCACCAGCTGGAAATGATCCACTGGCTTTGGATATGGGTAGCATGGGAAAAGGTCAAATATGGATTAATGGCCAAAGCATCGGTAGATATTGGCCTTCCTACAAAGCTTCTGGTTCTTGCGGAAGCTGTGACTATCGGGGAACATATAATGAGAAAAAATGTCAAAGCAATTGTGGGGAGTCCTCTCAAAGATGGTAAGGACTTCAGATTGAAGAAAAATGTCGGTGATTCTATCAGAACTAAAGCCTTGTATCTATTTGTAAATCTTTAGGTATCATGTCCCTCGATCTTGGCTAAATCCAACAGGGAATTTGTTGGTGGTTCTTGAAGAATGGGGAGGCGACCCAACTGGAATTTACATGGTGAGGAGGACGGTCGGGAGTGTCTGTTCTGATATCTCAGAAATGCAGCCATCGATAAACAATTGGCACACCAAAACCTATGAAATACCGAAAGCACATCTGCTGTGTCCTCCTGGACAGAAAATGACAGACATAAAATTCGCTAGCTTCGGAACGCCGCAAGGAGTGTGTGGAAGCTACACAGAGGGTAGTTGTCATGCTCATAAATCCTATGATGCATTCGAAAAGGTAATTCCCATTTCCAGGAAAAAAAAAATCTAGCAAATATATCATACCCGATATAAGCACATTTTGTAATCTATAGTTGCCTTTGTTTTCTGATACCTTTAATTACTTAACACAGGAGGGTCTTGTGCAGAACTGTGTTGGCCAGCAATACTCTTGGTGGCAATCACTCCTGCAGTTTTTGGAGGAGATCCATGTCCGGGGACTATGAAGAAGCTTGCTGTTGAGGCAATCTGTGATTAATGGTTTTGCAGAAAAAGCATATTGAATCATAGAAGATTATCTCAATTTTCTTCCTAAAAGAATACTCTTAAGTTCGATCTCAGCTGATTTATGGAAGCTTGACACGAAAGGCATGTCGCAGGAACTGCAGACTGACCGGTTTGAAACTGTGCCTATATTTCGCTTGATCGAATAATGCATTGTTCATAAGAATTTATAGAAATCTGTAAGAAAGTGAATTAGAAGTGTTTGGATTTGGATTGGTACAACTTCTTGCAAATTGTAAGAACAGAAAATCTGTCAAGTTTATACATAAATGGCATCATATATTTGTGGCTATTTGCCCATTTTTTCACTACTTTTTTTTTTTCTGAAAATGAGATGGTTGCCTTGTTTATTCTAATGTTCTCTGTTCTGAAGCATTAACAGAGAGGGAGAGAGAGAGATGGTACTCATTTAACTTCTGGTTTTCAATCTTTCTGAGAATACTCATTAAAAAAGGGACCACTGTAGTACTTGACATCTCATGCCTACTGCACTATAACCTTATGTTACTTATAAGGCCCTGAGTAATCTATTTATTAGAATTTTTTAATTATCACTCCTCAAAAATAATCAAATCAATGATCAATATTATCTCATAATTCACTCATTTATTTTTATTTTATTTATCACCTCTTGAGTTAGTTCTTCAAACTAAAGGTTTAAATAATTTTTAAAAACTATTTAAAAAAAAGACAAAAATATCATTTTTTTTATAATTGATATTTATCTATTATTAATAAAAAATTTAAGAAATTTTAAAAGAGATTATAAGTAAATTATGATTTTATTAAGTGGGCTACAAGTAAATTTATATTAGTCTATAATTTTATTTTAATTTTAATAATATATATTAAAAATTATTTGTAAGATATTCAAAGTAAAACAAAATAATTAGATTTTTATTAAAAGAATATAAAATATATCAAAAACTAAAAATAAGTACATCATAAACCTTGAATTGATGAATTGAAGTTTTTAAGGTTCAGAAAATAGGAAATGTGAGAAAAATCTATGAAAATGATGTTATATATAAGAAGGGTAAAATTGTCACTTTACCCTTCCCTATTCTGGAAGGCGATGTAACCACCTGATCCATCTAGGGATCAATGTAACAAACACTTTAATTTAAAATTTAATGAATGTGGTTTATTAATTTTTTTGCCCATCCAAAATTTTAGAACGGGAGTTACGTTTTTTTTTTTTTTTCATCCAACCTTTTGTTTAGATCACCCCAACCGGTAGAGCTCTCAACTCGGGTCTAGCCCGCTGAGCCTAGGCTTGTCCAAGGGCCGGGCTATCCACCCAAGCCCGAAGGCCCGCTCGAAAAATGAGAGGTTTTGGACAAAAATATTAGGCCAGAACATCGGGCCTTGGACAAAGAAAAGGGCCAGTTTAAAAAATTGGCAGGGCCTCGGGTATGATGGTTTAGGCCCAGACTCGACTCGGCCTGATCCGGATTATATATAAATAAAATAAATAAATTTGTTATTTATAAGTATTTATAATAAAGTTGAATAATTTATTTATATACCTTAATGTAAAGCTATAAAATTCTAATATAATTTAATTTTTCTATCAAAACTCACTTTAGATTTAATTAATTATTAAATTATTTTATTTAAAAATATAAACTCTATTTTTTAAATAAATTTTAATTTAAAAAATTCAATAGGAGCGGATTTGGGCGGGCCTTGGTCATGTGTTTAAAGAAGGTAAAAATGCATTTTTGGTCCCTATATTATGGTACTTTGTTCATTTTTGGTGTATATTATGAAAATGTTGATAAGGCCTTGTCTTTTCGGAGTTTTGTGATTCTTTCTACAGGAGTTAGCGTGGCATTTAGCATCTGAAATTTGAATACATGAATATTTTAATATAACTTGGTGGCTGACGTGGCAAAAAATTAATATGCTAAATGCTTATTGCTTACGTGGCATGCCATGTCATCATGCTGACGTGGCATGCCATGTGGGAAAAAAATTAAAAAACAAAAAAAATAGAAAAAATAAACAGAAATCAGAAAAATAGGAAAAATCAGGAAAAATCATAAAAATCAGAAAAAAAATAAGGGAAAATCAGGGGAAAAAAACTCTTGCATTTTTACACAGGATTTTACCCTATTGCTTAATAATATCACAAGACATACATTTTGCTTAAATAATCATAGACTTTACTATGTGTGGTTAATAATGTGACAAAAATTTATATTATTATTAAGAAAATAGTGTCATGAGACCACCTTACAAAATCAATTTCTCTTAAATAGTATTGATTATTTTGATTTATGAATAAAATCTTGTGTAAAAATGCAAGAGTTTTTCCCCTGATTTTCTCTTATTTTTTCTGATTTTTCCTGATTTTCTTTTTTTTTTGAATTTTTCTGATTTTTAAATTTTTTTCCACGTGGCATGCCACATCAGCAATAAGTATTTAACATATCAAATTTTTTAATTTTTGCCACCTCAGCATCAGCCGTCACGTCATATTAAAATATTTATGTATTATTTCAGATGCCAATTTGGGCATACGTCAACCCTAGGGACCAAGTAATTGCCAAAACTCTACGAAAATCGAGGGCGTATTGAGCATTTTCATAAAAAATACAAAATCTGTATAATACAAGGACCAAAAATGCATTTTTATCTTTAAAAAATATAGGTGGGCTTTAGACAAAAATATAGGCCCAAATATCCGGCCGGCCGGGCTTGGGCAAGCATGACTACCATTATTATTAAATCTTGGCCCGGCCTGAACCCGACCCGGTTCGGCCCATGGACAAGTCTAGGGTTGTCCCGCCCCGCTAAGAAAAATAGGTGGGTTAGGCCAGCCTTTTGTAGGTCTACTTGGGGCAGGCCTAAACTGGCTAGCCTGCATCAGTTCATGGGTTTGGGCGGGGAGGGATTTGGGTGGCCAAGCCCACCCCTTAATTTATTATTATTATTATTATTATTTGACTTAGGCCATAAAGACCCACTTACAGATTAGTCAGGGATTTGAGGAGAGGAGTAAAATCAAATTGCTCACTCACAAGTCGGTCACTCATCCGGAGAACTCCACGTCCCTTAATTTATTAAAAAAATAATTTATTTATTTTTATTATTGAAAACATAAAAACCGGAAATTACCCTAATTCTAAAAAGACTAACGTCGTGAGACTCCTGACATTTCAAACGCTTAGAAAGAACTTCAGTTCCCGCTAGGGCCACCGCCGCACGAGCATTCCCGTCCGTCTTCAGGGCCACCGTCCAGCGCTGCTGACGCCGCCACCGTGAAGTCGCATCCCTCCAGCCCACCTTTCACCTTCATTGTGCTCTCATCTTCTTCTTCCTCAGAAGCCTAGAACTCAGTGCTGGGGTTTCGTGCTCCACTCTTAACCGGCAACGGCAATCCTTTGCTCTAGAGTGTGATCGCGGAGAGGCACCTAATTGAAGGTGAGATTTCCCTTCCGATTGCTCCGTTTGTTAGTGGATAGATTTGGTAATTATGCTGTCATGAAGATTATGGCCAATCGATTAATTAGGGTTTTTTTTCTGTCGAAACTTTGCCAAGCTTCGATTTTGATTTCGTTTCTTCAGTAAGATTCGATTTTGATTTCGTTTTTTTGTGGATTGATTCGACTTTGCCAGCACGTAGTTCATTTGTTGGCCAACACAAGTCCTCAGATGTTCATTTGTTGTAGTTTTAGTGCCTTGAGAACTTTTGATTTCTGTTATGTTTTATTGAATGTTCACTGGATTTCTTACTTGATTTTGGAGAAGTTTGAACCTAAATTATTCTTATTTTCACTTGTTAATTTCTGGTGGTTTGATGCTCAAACTAAAACCTTTAGTTTGTTCCATGGGAACTGCGGGCAAGTCTCTGGAGGTGCTAAACTTACAGGCGTTGCTGAGTAAAATGGTGTTACTTCCTTTTGGTGAAATGATTTCTTTTGAGTTTGTTTAAGTAAAATGAGCTCCAACAAAGGAGAGTCATGGATATTATGATTTTGCATGATTTTAGTACATGCAGAAATTTCAGTTTTTTGGGCTGGATAAAGGATTTTTGAATTTCTTTTAATAGAGCATTGATTAATGTTTTTGATGGCCTTATTTGATCAAGTCCTTAGATGTTCATTTGTTATAGTTTATTAATAGCATTAAGATTACTGTTTTTTCTTCTGAAACTGAAGGCAGGAATGTAAATATTAATAGCATTAAGATTACTGTTATGGATTTGAACTTTTTATAAGAATTATGTGAGCCAACACAATTATGAACTTTTTATAAGAATTATGTTGGCTAATACTTGTTATGGATCTGAACTTTTGAAAAGAAATTCAAAAAGTTCAGATCCATAACAAGTATTGGCCAACATAATTTTTCTCAACTAAATATTACAAATGTTGGCCAAGCTTGTGCTGTTGACTGTTGGCTAAGTCTTGCTTTGTTAGATTGAAATTCTACTTTGCTACTATGCCTCAATTTTTTATGTAGGAGCATAAATTTTCAGAGCAGATAGTTGATTTGATCAAATGGGTTAGGCCCAAGAATGACTTTAGAATTGTTTTTCTCTTATTCATAGATGGATAATAATATGGAAATATCAGAGGAGATATTTCAAATCAATCGATTACTTCATGGTGATGACACGACGAGCATTAACATGGTTAGGATGAAGAAGTTGGCATTTTTCAACCTTGCGTCCATCCTACGTTCACGTGGTCTTTTAAAGGATTCAACACATGCTTCTGTTGAAGAACAATTACTTATGTTCCTTTGTATCGTTGGGCATAACCAACGTGATATGGTTATTGGTCACACTTTTCTTAGATCAAGTAAGATTGTGAGTAAATATTTCAACTATGTCTTGTGGGCCATAGGACAAATACAAGGTGACTACATTAAACCACATTCAACATCAGTATCACCTTACATAGCTCAGAGACCTAACTTCTACTATCCGTACTTTAAGGTATGATTCAAACTATTTAAAAATTTAGTGGTTTTTAATGGTTTGACTATATTCTCTTATGATTTTTCATATTTTATGTTTTCAGGATTGTATTGGTGCCCTCGATGGGACTCATATACATGCTAATGTCCCTATTGACATTGTTGAACAATTTTGTGGTCGAAAAAGTTTTCCCACACAAAAAGTTTTAGCAGCAGTGGACTTCGATCTTTGTTTTACTTATGTGTTGGCTGGGTGGGAGGGTTCTGCCAATGATGCCCTTGTCCTACGAGATGCTTTAAATAGATCCAACGGCCTTAAAGTCCCTGAAGGTAAATTACAGTTGCTCTTAATTTTGATTTCTTTTGAACATGTGAACCATATATGATTATTTTTTAATGTTTAGGGAAATATTACTTGGTTGGTGCTGGTTACACTACTCAGCGTGGTTTCATATCCCCTTATGAGGGTGTTAGATATCAATCCCAAGGATCCAGAACTCCTAACAATCCCAAGGAGCTGTTTAATTATAGACATTTTTCAGCACACACCTCGATAGAGCGAGCATTTGGGTCCCTCAAGAGTCGTTTCAAGATTCTTACATCTAGGCCCTTTTTCCCCCTCAAAACTCAAGTAGACATTGTCTTGGCATGCTGCACACTTCATAACTATATACTCACGATGGGAGTTGATGATTTAATTCCAACAGAGGAAGAATGGGTTTCACAGTCAGAAACTAGTGCTACATCAAGGGAACAATGGCAAGTAAGTACAAGGAAAATGAATTGTTTCTTCTTACATATGTATTTTATTACTTTTGTGCAGTTATTTTGATATCTCAATGTTGCCCACATTTGCTTATATCAATTCTTGTATATGTTTTGTGCAGGCACATCCAGAATGTGAGCCCGACAACAACAAATCCATTGAAGACTATGATTTTCTAGATATTGTTTGTGAAAATGATCAAACAACCGGTTATTTTGCTAAGCAAACATTTGATAATCTTGGACAAGACCCAAATGCACAAAGCGGTGAACAAGATAATATGAATGTGAACTTTATTGCAATCAACAACAACAACGAAATGGCGATGGCGTCAAACCTTGCTAATGAGTGCACAAAGATAATGCAATATGGCTATACAATACAAGATGTCCACCGCCTATTTATTTATTTGAATGCAAACAATATCAAAGCAAGGGGATTCTTGGAAGCCACTGAGATGATGCGTCGTCTACAAGTTAAAGATTACCTTGGACCTTCGGGGTCACAAGAGTAATCTCATGTAGAAGATTTTAATTTAAAACTATGTTATGTTTATGTCTATGTTGGAATGTTTGTTTCTTGTAGGACATGTTACCTTTATCTTTGACTATTATCGCCTATGTTTTTTTTTGGACATATGTTGGAATGTTTATGTCTATATTGGAATGTTATGTTTATGCTGTCTTGTTCTCAAAGGTATCAGCAGCTGTATGAAAAATTGTCTTGGTCCTGGATTTGTAGTTATTATGTGTCATTTTGATCATATGCTATGTTAGATAAATTTAGACTCTTTGGTTTACATGCTATTTTAAACTAGGTAACTTGAGTATATCATCTAAGAAAACTGAAGCAGGTGTGTTGGTCTTTGTTGATGTCCAACATGTAAATAATGTCCATGCATTTACATGTTGAATCACCATTGTGAATATGATCCATGTTTTTAGTTTGCTTTCCTTCATCTCTGATTGTTTTCAGCTCTTTGTGCTGCATTTCTATCCAACTATGATTCAGGTTCCTATGTGAAAGTAACTTTCAACGGTCTTCACTATGATCTTCCTCCTTGGTCCATAAGTATCCTTCCTGACTGTAAAACTACTGTTTTCAATACTGCAAAGGTGAGAAAAGCTTATCTTACATTCACTAGTTTCTCTTCTGTTCGAAGAGTTTTGATTGTTTTTCATCTTCTGTTATAAAGTTCATTTTGCTGTCATTTTTCACATCATATTCTCAACCTTTCTATTTTCTTCAAATATCTCCAACTTATGACCTGTTAAGTTTTCCTGTGATTAATTACCTACCTACCGTTATGGCTTGATTTATCAATTCAGGTGGGAGCCCAGACTACTCAGATGAAGATGTCATATGTGGGAAAGTTTTCTTGGCAGTCATACAATGAAGAGACCAACTCATTAGACGACAACTCATTCACAAAGGATGGTTTGTATGAGCAGCTAAGTGTGACGTGGGACAAATCAGACTACCTCTGGTACACGACATAGTGAGTAAAAGCGATACAATGAGACAACCTCTGAGATCTTGGTGTTCATTTTGTTCTTTTTAGTGCTTAACTTCAGTTGTATTCTCTTTCCAGTGTCATCATAGGAGAAAATGAACAATTCTTGAAGAGTGGCCAGTATCCTTACCTGACCGTGTACTCAGTTGGTCATTCTCTGATTGTTTTTGTCAACGGCCAATTGGCTGGGGGGGTTTTCTAAACACAACTATCACTGCAGAGGATTCTTGTTATTAAAATTTGTGCAGCTTTGTGACCTTGTACTATTTTGATCCGACAGGCACCGTTTATGGTAGTCTAGACAGTCCCAAGCTGACAGGGGGTTTCTAAACACAACTATCACTGCAGAGGATTCTTGTTATTAAAATTTGTGCAGCTTTGTGACCTTGTACTATTTTGATCCGACAGGCACCGTTTATGGTAGTCTAGACAGTCCCAAGCTGACATATAATGGAAACGTAAAAATGTGGGCAGGGAGAAAAAGTATTTCTCTTCTCAGCATTGCTGTTGGTCTACCAGTATGTTCATTCTCTATTTGTTTCTCGGTCTTGAACTATCCTATTACATTAGAAACTGATGCTCATGCTTCTATTGTTGGCTTTCTCATAGAATGTGGGGAACCATTTTGAGACTTGAAACACTGGTGTTCTTGATCCAGTCACGCTGAGTGGCCTTAATTAGGGAAAAAGAGACCTTTCACATCAGAAATGGACTTACCAGGTTACTCACTCATCCTTGAATTTGCTTTGTTCGTAGTACTATATATCGATTGCATCTCTTTGACTTCTCAGTGTTTATGTTTTAGATTGGTTTGAAAGGCGAAGCTTTGGGTCTCCACACGATTAGTGGAAGTTCCTCAGTGGAGTGGGGGAGCCTAAGCAGCACTTGACATGGTATAAGGTGAGAAGATCAACCAAACATTGTCTGTATAATCTTGAATTTCGCTCATTGGCAAGACTATCAGTTTCTCACTATCTTTGTATCCTTATGAGTACTATCTTTGTATCCTTATCAGCTGGAAATGATCCACTGGCTTTGGATATGGAGAGCATGGGAAAAGGTCAAATATGGATTAATGGTCAAAGCATCGGTAGATATTGGCCTTCCTACAAAGCTTCTGGTTCTTGTGGAAGCTGTGACTATCGGGGAACATATAATGAGAAAAAATGTCAAAGCAATTGCGAGGAGTCCTCTCTTCAGATTGAAGAAAAATGTTTGTGATTCTATAGGAACTAAAGCCTTGTATCTATTTGTAAATCTTCAGGTATCATGTCCCTCGATCTTGGCTAAATCCATCTGGGAATTTGTTGGTGGTTCTTGAAGAATGAGGAGTTGACCCAACTGGAATTTACATGGTGAAGAGGACGGTCGGGAGTGTCTGTACTGATATCTCAGAAATGCAGCCATCGATAAACAATTGGCACATCAAAAGCTATGAAATACCGAAAGCACATCTGCTGTGTCCTGGACAGAAAATGACAGACATAAAATTCACTAGCTTTGGAACGCCGCAAGGAGTCTGTGGAAGCTGCACAGAGGGTAGTTGTCATGCTCACAAATCCTATGATGCATTCCAAAAGGTAAATCCCATTTCCAAGAAAAAAAAAATCAAACAAGTATATCATACCCGATATAAGCACATTTTGTAATCTATATAGTTGCCTTTGTTTTCTGATACCTTCAATAACTTGACACAGGAGGGTCTGTTGCAGAACTGTGTTGGCCAGCAATATTGCGTGGTAGCCGTCACTCCTACAGTTTTTGGAGGAGATCCATGTACTGGGACTATGAAGAGGCTTGCTGTTGAGGCAATCTGCGATTAATTGTTTGCAGAAAAGCATATTCAATCAAAGAAGATTATCTCAATTTTCTTCCCTTTTTTTTTGACAGTAAAAGAGCAGGATCTGCTATATTGAACAAAAGAAAAATACATAAAAGTTAAAACAGAACTAAAGTTTTCCTAAAAATGCAGGCCTACTGCATTGATTTGTTTCTCGAGCCATCGAGGTCGTTCAGCTCCCCTATGATATAGGGACAGTCCGGGGTTGTTTCTTGCAAAGTTTGCCAGCATATCCGGTAGCAGGTTGATGTCTCTGGGGCAGTATGTGATCTCCAAGTCTGGTAGATCCCTCACTAGTTGCTTTATGGTATGTATAGTCTCATACAGGTTGTCTGTGTTGGCTCCTGTCTCTGTCTTGATCAATTGTATAACGTCCAGGCAATCCGTGGTGATGATATCAGGTTTCAGGTTCCAGATTTTGCACTGGTCCAATGCAAAGATGATGGCTTGAGCTTCAGCTTGGATACTGGATTCAGCTATGACAAGGGAGTGTCCTGCCAGCAACATTGTGTCTTCACCTTTAATGCTTGTAAAACCTACACCAGAAGGGGAGGAATTATTAATCCATGAAGCATCACACATAATAACAATGGTAGTGTTGTATACAGAGGTGTGGAGAAACTCCCTGAGTTTTCCTCTGAATCTCCAGAAGTAATCTGCAGTGTTTGATAAAGCTTGTTTAAATATCTGACCAGGATGCACTCTTTTGTTGTTGAATATAATGTCACATCTATTTTTCCATATGCACCAAGCACATGTGGCCAGTAATGCTTTGATGTACATCTGATTTTCCCCACCTAAATCATTATTTTCCATAATCCATTCTCCACTTAAGATTGCATGCATTCTGTTTGCCTCCCAACCTATGTATGCAGCAACAGTGGCCCATACAGATTTAATAATGTGACATTCCTGCATAAGGTGCTTAATAGACTCATTTGACAGACCACAGAAAGGGCATTTCATCTGTGGACCAAATCCCAAAGAGTACATATATTCATATGTAGGCAGTCTTCCATGTAACAATCTCCAGATGAATATTTTGACTCTGGGGGCAACCGGAATTTTCCAGATCTTGTGCCAACCCTGCCAGCTGTCATTGTCAGTTCTGAGACTGCTGTTGAGGTATCCATAAACTTCTCTTGCTATGTTCACAGATGGCCCTGAAGGAGACCACACCCATTGATTTACCAAATCAGTACCATATCTATTTCTGCATATTCTGCTCCAATCAAGATTAAAACCAAAACTGTTCACAATCACCTCCTGATTTAATTTGTGCTCATCCAAGAAATCTGACACATTCAAATTCTCAAAATCAGTGTGCATGTTTAAAAAAGTTGGCTTCATAGAGATTGGTATATCGAAAATCCAAGGGTCCTGCAAGAAGCTGGTTACTATAGGATTACAATTGGAGATACATAAGTTATTTCTAACAGCAAAAGCTGTGGAATGTAATTTCCTGTAAAACCAAGATGCAGATTTTAGATTTGTAGAATTCCAAACATTTAAGGAGCCATATTTGAGAAGAGAGATTTTCACCCAAAATTTATCCTCGTTGTTTAATAGTGTGAAAATATTTTTTGCCATCAATGCTGATTGGACAACTCTAAGGTTCCTAATTCCAAGCCCTCCCTCAGATTTATCAAGGGTAGTAACTGACCAGCTTATGGACTGGAAGGAGCCACCAGCAGTGCCACGACCCCATAAAAAACCCCTTGCCATCTTGGATAATTGATCAATAATTGTATGAGGCACAGGGTAACAAGACATAGTATGAACTGGAATGGACATCAGTGATGTGTTTACCAGAATGGCCCTGCCTGCCAGTGAGACAGATGTGGGAGACCATGACCTAAGGTTGTTGCTAGTTCTGCTGACTAGTGACTGCCATTGGCTAATTGGAATTCTTTGGGGAGATATCATCACACCTAAATATTTGAAAGGAAAAGACCCCTCTTTCATCCCAAGAATGTTGACAATAGAAGCTCTAATCCTCTTATTAAACCAAGTGGGGAAGTGGATAGTGGACTTAGCTGGGTTTATCTTCTGTCCAGTCAAATTATGGTAGATTTCCAGGCTTAATTTACAGTTTCTAGCCACAGATCTGGATGCTCTGGAAATTATGATTGCATCATCAGCATATAACATATGGTTAAAGTTGCAATGCAATCTGTTATCAAATCCAGGTATGAGGTTTAAAGCCATGGCATGATTTAATATGGAGGATAGATTTTGGGACACCAGTAGGAACAGATAAGGGGAGAGGGGGTCACCCTGTCTGATTCCCCTATAGCTATGAATCCACTCAGTGGGTTGTCCATTCACTAGAAAAGAAAAACAAGGTGAAGTGATGCATGATTTGATCCAAGAAATCCACATCTCTGGGAAGTTCATATTATGGAGGGTGGCAAGGATGGCATTCCATTCCAGGGCATCATATGCCTTCTCAATATCTAGTTTAATTATCATCCTAGGGAGGGTCTTGGAATCATATTCTAAAGAATGAACAATCTCCTGAATAGCTATTATATTATCCACTGTTGATCTGCCAGTTAAAAAACCAGCTTGTTCAGGACCAATAAGCTTCCCCATGACTTTCTTCAGTCTATTGGATAGGATCTTGGATAAAATTTTATAAGCCACATTGCATAAGGAAATTGGCCTGAAATCATGAACCCTATTTGCCAACTCTTTCTTAGGAATTAAGGCTACATAGGTCTTGCCCCAGGTTTTAGGTAGGTATGCTGAATGATAGAATTGGTTGATTGCAAGGAAGAGTGGTTCTTTGATGATATCCCAGTAAAATAAATAGAACTCAACATTAAATCCATCTGGGCCAGGGCTCTTACCTCTAGGCATGGATTTAAGTGTTTGATATATTTCTGTCCTGGTAATGGGTATAATCAGAGTCTCTCTGTCTGCCTCATTTAAGGTTGGCAAGTCAGTAGGAAGTCCTGTCCTGAGGTCTTCTAGTGAAGAGGTTGAACTAGAGCTCCAAAGCTTACCATAGAACACTGTAAAAGCCTGACTGATTGCAGATTGTTCAATCAGTAAGGTTCCCTGTTCATCAACTAAAGCTGACACCTTATTTCTATGTCCCCTAACCTTGGCTTGTTTATGGAAAAAACTTGAGTTATAGTCTCCATGTTTCAGCCATAGAAGCCTTGCTCTCTGAGCCCATTTGATGGAATTTTGTCTGAGAAGGGCAATGTGTTTGTTATAAAGTCCTCTGAGAGCAATACTAATCAAATCAGAATAATCTAGGCTAGCCTCAAGAGATTCAAGGTGAGAAATTTCAGCCTCTACTTTGGAGATGTCATGATCCAGTGAGGATAAATCTTTCTGCTTCCATTTGTTAAGATAGGTTTTTGTTCTGGCTATGAAGTGATTAAAGGCATGCATGGGGGAGCTATTGGTCCTACAACTCCAAGCTTTGCCAACATTTGAATGACATTTATCATATTCCAACCAAAAATTCTCAAACCGAAATATTTTCTGTGCAGGCCTTGAAAAGAGATTGGCAATCAAAAACAAGGGTGAGTGATCTGATGCAGTTCTTGGCAAGTGTTTGTTGAAATAAGAACTGAAATTTGATAACCAGGCAGTATTGGCTAAGACACGATCAAGCCTTGCCCATCTCCTGGCTAATCCTTGTTGGTTATTACACCAAGTATAGGGAGACCCTATAAAACCCAAATCGAAAAGCTGGTTTTCCAAAACAAACTCATTAAAAATTTTGGATTTTGCAGAGTAGTGGTCAAAACTTCCACCCCTGTGTTCATTTAAACTAAGTATGGCATTGAAATCACCCGCAAGAACCCAGGGGAGGTCTAAAGTGGAAAAAACTTTTAAGTCCAGCCAAAGTGTCTTTTGATTTTGTAAAATTTGGGAATTATAAACCACAGTTAAAACCCACTCCCTAGGTTTTTCAGATGAAATTATCAAGTGCAGAGCATATCTGGAGTTGGAGATAGGGGTGACCATACCTACCCTCTGTTTCCAGAGGGTGACGATTCCTCCAGACATGCCATGCCAGGGAATAGCAGCCCAATGCCATCCTTTTGCAAATCTTTGGCATAGCCTAATTGTTCGATTTGTATCTGCCCTGGTTTCCACCAAGCATACCAAGTCTGGTTGTGAAGTCCTTATCAAAGCTTTGATCCTGCTAATTGTCTTGGGGTTTGAGGAGCCCCTACAGTTCCAACAGATCATTTTAATCGAGTTCATAAAGAAACTAATTAGGAATAAAAGAAAGAACATAATTGAAAATACTCTCTTAGGAGAGGGAATTAGGCAACATCTGCCTGGTTGTCCACACGCCCCTTTTTGGGGCATGTAACTTCCTTAAGCTTATCCCTTCTTGCAAGGGCTTCCAGTTTGATGTCTCTTTGGACTTGGACCAGGGGCATGTCATCATCAAAAATAACCCTGTTCCTCTTCAGATGAAGCTTCATCCATGGTTTGATCATCAGGAGGTTTCTGTGTCTTGGCCTTGAGGGCTTGAGCAACCCTGTCCACCAGCCGAGCATGAGCACTTGTGTCAGGATCTCGATCATGGTGCGCTTGCTCCCCTTGAGATGATGTCCTCCAGGCCCTATCTGTTGATGTGATGAGCCCCTGGTCCTCTCGGACGGCTTCCTCGGGAGTCGCTACCGGTGGAGGACTATGCAACGGTAACCTGATGCTACCCCTCTCTGTCACATCTTCAACGGTCAGATGACCAGCACACATCGATGGGGGAGCGTCTGCAGAGAGGCGTCTTGGATCCTGATTAGGTTTAGAAAGGAGAGGCCATGCCTCCGATATTTCCAGGGCCTCAGGATACATGGGTTCTTTGCCTCGGGATCTGTGTGATCCCCCAACAGCATATCCTCCGCGCCCGCCACGTGCCGGTCGAGCTCCATCCGTTCTTTCCACTTGGCGGTTTTCCACCGACCTGTCAGCCCCTTTGGTCTGGCGAGTCGAACCCCCAGTCTCCGTTGACTCACCGGGCTTCCGCCCTGATGAGGCGGGGCCACGGCCACGGCCGCGCGAGCGTCCCGCTATCATCCAAGCAAAATCCTGGTTTCTTGAACCTGCCTCATCTCCTTGATTTTGTTCCGTAGTATCATCAGTCTCATTGAAGTCATGACCCTCCACCACGAGTTGCATAGGTTGAGTATCTCCCATCTGGTTCTCCGGTTGGGGTCTTGCACCCGGTCCCCCCACTGGATTGCAGGGTACCATGTTGCAGTGGTTCACCGTATGCCCTATGCGCCCACACCTGAAGCAAGGGGAGGGGATTCTTTCATAGAGGACAGCTACTAAGGTCTCTTCTTCTCCCTCGCCAACCCAGATTCCCCTTTGAAGTGGCTGTGAGAGATCTAATTGTACACACAGACGAGCAAACTTAGCTCTCCCTCCCTCCAGTGAAGTGGTGTCAACATTCAATGTATGAGAATCAATTTTCAAAACTGGGCCAAGCATGGCACCCAGGGCTTCCAGATCATCTGATTCCCAGAATTCCATTGGAAGATGATGAAGCTGCACCCACACCGCCGCCGTCTCCAACCGCTCAAAGGCAGGCTGAAAATTTTCCCTCCAACGCATGATTTGCAGGATCATGCCACTGATGGACCAAGGCCCCTCCCACATCGCCTTCTCCACCAATTCCATTGATTGGCAACGGATATAATAGTAACCATTAGGCATGTCAGAGATAGTGAACTCTCCAAAACCTTGCCAGAGGTTTTTCAGTGCCGATCTCACCTGGTCGAGGGGCAGTGACTTTCCCAGAAACTTCCCATAGAGTACTGTCTGCATTCTATCATGAACACGTGAACGGAAATCTCCATCCGGCCTATATCGGGGATGTTGTAGCTTTTTTAGTCTCTCGAAGTTTTCCCGAGTGTTGATCAGTTCACTACCATAAACAGCTGCCTTGGGCTCCCCTGAAACGACACGAGTCCACGTTCTTCCATCTTGATGAGGCGGGGGTGGGATTCTGGTTCCCGTTCCTCCGCCCCCACTCGCCATTGCAAGTGGGGCAGAGAAGAAGCTCATGTGGAAGGGCTCAGAAGCTCTCTCAGGTGGAAGGGCTCAGGTGGAAGGGCTCAGAAGCTCTCTCAGGTGGAAGGGCTCAGAAGCTCTCTCAGGTGGAAGGGCTCAGGGTCAGTAGTAGGAGTGGATGGTTGGCCCGGTTTTACAGTCTTGTTGTAACGTGAACATCACACTACAAGAAAATTGCATATTAGAAACGGAATATTCCGTTTCTAATCCGTTTCTGAAACGGAATCTTTCCGTTTCTAAACACCCCGTTTCTAATTTTTTAGCAACGGACTACTTCCGTTGCTAAAAAATTAGAAACGGATTAAAAACGGAATAAATCCATTTCTAAATTTAGAAACGGATTTGTTCCGTTTCTAATATTTGAAACTGATATAAAATTGTTTCAATTCCGTTGCCAATTTAGAAACGGATTTGTAACCGAATAAAATCCGTTCTAAATTTAGAAACGGATTTGAAACGAAAATTTTTACTAAAAAATATTTAATTCCGTTTCAAATCTGTTTCAAATCTGTTTCTAAGCCACTAATAGCTAAACAAATTATAATAATTTATATATTGATAATTCAAATGAACAAACACCTGTTACAATACTTCGATAGAACTAATAATTATCACAACTGATAATATCATTAATTCATATATATAATAGACCGCGAGTCATCTAGGTTTAACAAAATATCATCACAACTGATAATAGATCAAACAAGTCGGTTTAACAAAACAAAACACCAACAATCAACAATCCAAACTACAAGTCATCTAGGTGATCATCACTAAAAGGTCATGAAGTCTTGAGTTGTGAACTCTGAGCGCAATCTGGCCTCGAAGTCCTTCATCATAACTTCCATGTTACGCTTCACTTGTTCTTGATACTCATCTCTCTCCACCGTCATCGCGTCCAATCTCTCTTGAAGCTGCTTATTATTATTTTCTAACTGTGTAATCACGTCCGGTCTTTCTTGAAGCTGTTTATTATTATTTTCTAACTGTGTAATCCTAGAATGTAGCTCCATAGATGCACCTGTAAGAAATCAAGAAAATACAACTAAATAAGTCAAGCAAACCCAAACATGACCAATAAGAAATACGATTATAACCAAAAGACCACAAGCTTTCTAAAAATACCAATTATCACCATTTAAACAAGATAGGCTCCAATAGGAATATAACATTTTATACATCAATGCAGGTATTTCAAGGAAATATTGAAGTAGTTCAAGTTTCAAGTAGAGTAATGAAAATGAGATGTATGGGTAAGAACCATAGCTTTCACCTTCACATATGCCAAAACAGAAATAAACCACCAAGTTTATGATGGATTTTTTGGAATTTCTAAAATAAAAGGAACATCAGTAGTTGAGATTTGCCACAAGTATCATGAACAACCATCCCAACCATGCTTAATAATGAGGGGGGTGGGTCATCTATCTTTCCATTAATTTAATAGATGGAAGATAAACAAAGGCAGGTGGAACAATTAATGAATTTCTGAATGTGACCTTTGGGCAGTAAAAGGTGTCAGCATTTTATGTGGTGTGGTGATAATATTACTGATTAGAAATTTAGAATGAGTTGCTTAATATCAGAAACATCAAATTGAGCAAGAACTCATTCATGAAAACATACCTTCAAAGCCTTCCAATATGGAGTTCCAGGAAAGTTGAGAGGGGCAGACACCACTCCCTTCATGAAGGTGATTGACTCCAGTCTCAATTTCTCAGTTTCTGGTTCCCCAGGATCCATGCTCATGATGTTCTTTGCCATCAGATTGAAAGTGAACTACATACATATAAATGGAATTCATAAACTCATGAATTCATGTGTTTGCAAAGTCCAGGAGAATATACAAAATTCAATATCTTCTTAATGGAAATTCAAGAAGATTAAGAAAGGAGCACAAGTCGAATAAAGGATGGACAAGTTTATCTAAGGGATAAAAAAATAATGCCCAAATATAAGATATAAAACATGAGCAAATAAATGAAGTTTTCATAGCATAATGCTTATAGCAAGGAAATTATCTACTGTGGAAAAAGAAACAGAAAAATTACAAGTAGTTAAAAGTGAATATATCTAGAAACAATTAAAACAAAAGAAATTTCTAACCAAATATTCACTTTTATTATTGCACTCTAGAAAATTTATATATATATATGGATCGCATTGCCATGCATATATATATATATATATATATATATATATATATATATATATATATATATATATATGTATATGATGACTGCTCTATATATCTCCTCTATAAATTAATGATAATTAGCTGTCCCTTAATTTGATTGAGGTACTGCTACTATATATATATGAGTACTGTAAGAGATCTTTTGTTTTGTTCTAATCAATAACATCCAATGGCATGTCTTATGTACCCATTAAAATTCTTCACATCTCTCATTTGGGAAGTTCTACGACTTTAAATGGCAATCAAAACTTCGAAAATCTAATGCATACTACCCACTAGAATGTTTTTCTAGGAAAATGATAAATAGTCCTCAACACATGCATCATGAACACTAAAAAAAAATGAAATTTGCAAGCCCAGAACTCAGATCATCCTTTTTTTTTTAATGTTTGGTTAACACAAACACTAAAAGCTTTATGTGATACAAATAACTTGCAAAAGCAAATTTGTATCAACACCTGCTAATCATCCCTTCAAAACAAGGATTCATTGATTTGTACACACCATAGATTCATAATCTATACCTAATTTACAATTAAAAAAAAAAAATCCATCAATAACACCCCATAGTTTCTTTTCATTCTTTCCCTGAAAGAAAACCCTATTCATCTTACAACAATAAAACCTAAAACAAGTTATATCAAAACAATCATAACAATGGGAAGACCAAAGAAACCTATAGTAGATCGGATGATATCATCCAAATTCAGTCCAACAATTAAAAATAGATCACAAGAATCATCATTTTTTCATTAAAAATAATTAAAAAAATGTTGTTCACAACTAAATTAGATCACAAAACGATCAGACGACATAACCTAATCCGATCCAACAATCACACCACACTATTTTCTAAAAAAAACATAAAAATAGATCACAGACATCAATATTTTTGCCGATCAAAAACATCTAAAACAACTAAATCGATCACAAAACGATTGTATCACATAAACCATATCCAATCCAAGAATCACATCCCATTTCTTCCAAGAAAACCCAAAAATAGACACAAACACCACCTACAGGATACAGCATGTCAATCAGAATCAATCATTCTGAACAAAAGAAAAGGCATACACAAATCATAGATCGGAAAGAGAGGGCAAATCTTACTCACTCTCAGGTCCTCCTCGTCGGAGCTTCGCAGGAGGGAGAGCCGCGAGGAAGGGCGCAGGTCCGGCTGAGCATAGGCACGAGCAGGGACAGCCGGCGACGATGTGCTCGCAGGCGGCGGTCCTCGTCAGGTTTCGCCGGAGTAAAGGGGGGAAGGGGGAATGAAAGAGAGAGAGCAAGGGTTTCTCAAGATGAAATCGAAAGAGAGGGAAGGGATGAATCTCTTCATCTCTTTAAAATATTTTTTTAATAAAAATTAGAAACGGACTGTAAAATCCGTTTCTATTTAGAATCGGATTTCACAATCCGTTTCTAAACTTAGAAACGGATTTTCATCCGTTTCTAAATTTAATATAAAAATTTAAATTCAAATATTTTTTAATGAGAATTAAAAACGGATTGTAAAATCTGTTTCTAATATTAGAAACGGATTTCAAATCCGTTTCTAAATTTAATATAAAAATTTAAATTTAAATATCTTTTAATGAGAATTAGAAATAGATTGTAAAATCCGTTTCTAAATTTATAATATATATAATAAGAAATGATTTTAAACTTTATTTTTTACTTTTGAGTTTTATATATTTTATTTTTTGAAATTCAATATATCTAAAAAAAATTAATATAGTTCTAAAATTTATATATATACATATCTAATAAATCTAATTATTTACATATATCCTATTGAGATTAGTCACAAATCGGTTTAAAATCAATTTTTACTTTTGAGATATTTATATAAATTTTTTAAAACTAATTATATATTATACGAATTAATATATTTGTACAATTTATATATTTCTAAAGAATTATATATTATATTAATTAATATTTATTAATTTATTTAAGTTGTACTTATATTGTCGAAATCATTTCAAAAATGTATTTATTAAATAATAATTATTATTATTTAAATATTTAAGGTTTTTTTATGAATTTTGTAAAGAAATTAAAATTAAAAATAATTAATGAGAAATATTACTTACAAACGGATTTAGAAATCCGTTTCTAAGTTTAGAAACGGATTTAAAATCCGTTTCTAAAGTAGCAACGGATTTTCTATCAGTTTCTAAATTAGAAACGGATTTTGAAACGGATAGAATTTAGAAATGGATTTAAAAATCCGTTTCTAAATTTATATATATATATATATATATATATATATATATATTAATCAATAAATGGATTTAAAATCTATTTTTACTTTTAAGATATTTATATAAAGTTTTTAAAACTAATTATATATTATACGAATTAATATATTCGTACAATTTATATATTTCTAAAGAATTATATATTATATTAATTTATATTTATGGATTTAATTAAGTTGTATTTATATTGTCGAAACCATTTCAAAAATGTATTTATTAAATAATAATAATTATTATTTAAATATTTAATGTTTTTATGAATTTAATACAAAAATTTTAAATAAAATATTTTTTAATAAAAATTAGCAACGGATTATAAAATCCGTTTCTAATTCTAGAAACGGATTTGAATTCCGTTTCTAGTGTTAGAAACGGATTTGAAATCCGTTTTTAAATTTCCGTTGCTAATCCATCATATTCTTGTAGTGTCATCTCTTTGTTGCAAGCTCAGTAGTAGGAGGGCTCAGAAGCTCTCTCAATTTTCTTCCTTAAAAGAATATTCTTAAGTTTGATCTCAGCTGATTTATGGAATCTTCGGCATGGAAGGCATGTCGCAGGAACTGTGGACTGGCCGGTTTGAAACAGTGCCTATATTTCGCTTGATTGAACAATGCATTGTGCATAAGAATTTATAGAAATCTTTAAGAAAGTGAATTAGAAGTGTTTGGATTTGGATTGGCACAACTTTTTGCAAATTGTGAGAACTGAAAATCTGTCAAGTTTATACATAAATGGCATCATATATTTGTGGCTATTTGCCCATTTGTTTCATTCTTTTTTTCTGAAAATGAGATGCTTGCCTTGTTTATTCTAATGTTCTCTGTTCTGAAGCATTATTAGAGAGGGAGAGAGAGAGAGAGAGAGAGAGAGAGAGAGAGAGAGAGAGAGAGAGAGCTCATTTAAAAAAAGGGACCACTGTAGTACTTGACATCTCATGCCTGCTGTGCACTGTGACCTTCAGTTATAAGGCTTTGGCTAATCTATTTATCTTAGTTTGAAAGGTTCTCCATTAAACATTGTTCTTCTTTTTGGTAGTTGAGAGATGATGAGAAGAGCGAATACTGCATCATGACTTAGGAAAAAGAAAAGAGAGGATCATTACTTTCCCCCCACACTGGCAATTATGCTTGTTAGATTATGGTTGGTGTTTTGTTGCTTTCTATTCCTCATCATGCAATGAAAACAAATGGTACAAAATTACTTTGTTTGACAGTAATTGTGTTTCTTTAATTTTAATTTTATCTCAAGTTAATTAGTTAGGGGGTAGAGGCGTCAAAATGAGTTGTTTGATGTGGTAAGCAGAGGAGTATCGAAATGAACGATGTGTTTTCTTGTAAATTATTCTTGATACTAATTTTTTCCTATTGTCGTGGTTTGATGTATCTCATTCATCTAGGATGCCAAGGTTGAAAGCGTACAAAACTCACAAAATGAGCCTACAATTCACATAAAAGACCTTGGCACAAGGATTGGGGCGGCGAGGTCCTTAAGGACTCTTGGTGATCAATGAAGTAACTGGCAAAACATCCATCCCTGTGTTGTCACGTGTGTACTACCCTATCTTTGTAACACAAGGGATGATTGTACCGTTTATATTACCATAAATAAAAAATAGTTTATTCACATTTTTTTTAAAAATAAGATAAGTAATTTTCAATATTTTTTTCTTAAAAGTTTTATAGGGTGGAAGTTGTGAGTGGAGAGAGTTATTTGTCACTTGTTGCATTTTTATTAGCATGGTGTAATAGGTAAAAATTTTCCCAAAACAAAGGTAATTTTAAAAAAAAATCCATATGCTTTCACAGATTTGCAAAATAAGGAAAGTATTTTTTTTTTCAAAAAAAACCTTGCGGTTTTCTCCAGTTAAAAAAAAGGGGAAAACCGTTAACTTTCGCTAACGGAGTTAAGTTGGCAGAGGTATTTTCGTCAAATTTTATAAAATAGATGAAGAAAATTGCATAAAAATTGTCATAAATTGGATTTCTTTCAAATCTCCATCTGTTTGAGAGATCAAAACAAAAAAGAATTGATGAAAATGCCCTTACCAATTAAGTTGGGTTAACGTCATTAATGAGAGTTAACAGTTTTTCTCTTTTTTGTTAATTGGAAAAAATCACAAGTTTTTTTTTGAAAAAAAACCACTTTTTTTATTATGCAAATCTGTCAAACCATATAGATTTTTTTTAATTTACCCAAAAAAAATTAATAGGTTTCCAAGCTCAAATATTCACCCATATACTTATTTAATATATTTAGTATATTATAAAATTAGTCAATTTTAACTTGTATAACCCACTAATAACATGATATACATACTAATCTACAAGATGTATCTTATTTCAATCAAGTAATTCCATTCTTAGATAGATTAACAAATTGGTTTCTAATATTATTTTTTAAAATATTAAAAAAGATTGAATATTTAACCTAAACAACAACATCCTTCCTTGTGTTTCGGAGATACTTTTCGTTATTATTCTGGGGGTGTCAAAAATGAAAAGTCACAAATGCTGGTGTAAGTCACCTTTCCCATCAAACTTTGCAAACTTAGGTATCGTGTGTGGTAGACTATCATTTAGACAATAGCACATAATACCGAATTGGTCATTTTGGTCCCTCTATTATAATTTGAGCTCTGTGGTCCCTCTACTTTTATAATTGAGAAGTAAAAGAATCCCATGACTCAAATCGTGAAAGTAAAGAGACTCAGGACTCAAATTATAATAGAGGAATCAAAATGATCGATTCGATATAATAGAGAGACTAATTTGGATATTAGACCAAAATTAAGAATAAGTTGATTTGTTCGTTATCAACCAAAAGGCTCATAGTCTAGCGGTATAACCTTAGGTCTCATGCATTGGGTAATTCTCCTTGTGCAAGTCCTGGGATCGAGTCCTTGCTCCCGTAAATGGGGAGCAAGCTCGAGTCGAGTTTACTCCTTGAGAACTGTACGCGCATGATGAGTGGTCAGCGATGATTGAGTGAGTTTAATCCTCAAAGCCCATGACCCCGTCCTCACTGACCCTGACTGACCTGTATCATCATTGAAATCCCTTGTATGCGCCCAAGCCCATTAGGGATGGCAATCCTCGACCCGATCCGCGGTTTCAGGCCGTCCAGCTCCGAGATGGGGCGGTTTTGTTGGAGGCCGGGGCACGTGAGGCGAAGCGAGCGAGGCCGGCGGGTTTGGTAAACATCCATTTTAAATGTCATACGCCCAGCTAAAAATTACAAATATACCCTCTATATATATATATTACATAGCATAGGGTTTACAAATAATATATATATATATATATATATATATATATATATATATATATATATAATATTATATTATATTATATTATATTATATTACATGGCGTAGTGAGTAGGGCGCGGGGGTATGAGGAAAACCGTGGCGGTTGTGATATTCATCGCTAGTATTTTTGGCGGGGCATGAGGCGGGGCGAGGCAGGGCGGGCCCCGCCCCATTGCCATCCCTAAAGCCCATCAATAAGAAATGGGGCCAAGCCCATCAATAAGAAGACCAGGCTAGAATTGGGCCTCGAAAAGCCCATGAACTCATCGTGCATCTTCTCCAGCGCTTCAGAGAATATCGGGTGAGTTTTTAGCCAAAAAGGTCCTAAAAAACCCGATATTTCCTCGATCGCTTGTTCTTCGAAGAGAAGCCGGGGATCGGGGATCGGAGATCGGAGCTCTCTAATGGCGGCGTCGAGGTATTGGATGGTCTCTCTCCCCGTCCAGAACTCCGCTTCGCACCTTTGGAGCCGCCTCCAGGAATCCATTTCTAAGCGCTCCTTTGATACTCCTCTCTATCGAGTAATCCGATCCATCTCTACCTATTTTTTTCTAACCTTTTTGTGGGTTTTGTTCTGATCTGGGGTTTCTGTGATGAGTTTGCTACAGTTCAATGTGCCTAATCTTCGGGTTGGAACGCTGGATTCGCTCCTCTCTCTCAGTGACGATCTGTTGAAGGTTCTCTTTGAGATTTTCATGTTGGATTAGGGTTTCCACTTTGAATGATTTTTATTCTTGATTTTGGATTTTGGGGATTGGCAGTCAAATAATTTTATTGAGGGAGTTTCGCATAAGATCCGGCGGCAGATCGATGATCTGGAGAAGGCGTCGGGTGTTGATGGCGGCGCTCTCACTGTGGACGGGGTGCCGGTGGATTCGTACCTCACGAGGTGATGAGATAGTGATGCAACAGTTGGAATTTTAATGATTTCTACTAGTTTCATGTAGTTATAGGATTGCGAAGTTATTCTCTGATTTGACTCATTTGAGGATGTGTTGTTATTTGGAATGTTAGGTTTGTTTGGGATGAAGCTAAGTTCCCCACTATGTCTCCTCTTAGAGAGATCGTTGATAGTGTGCATGGCGAAGTAGCCAAAATTGAGGATGATATGAAGGTTTGTCTACAATCCCATTTCTCTTGTTTCTTTTCTAGGCTTTGCTAGTAATTTGAATAATAAGCTGTTGTTTTCTTTGAACTTTTGCATGATTTTCTATTGAGTTAATCTGCAAACTAGTATTTGTTATGTTCTAATAAAAAAAATTAAGAATGAGAATTGTGAATGCTCTTGTCTAGTCAAAGAAGAGACGGGATTGAGACTTTAGATTTTCAATACAATAGAAGGGCAGCCCGGTGCTACAAAGCTCCCGTTATGTGAGGGGTCCGGGGAAGGGTTGGGACGATTTAGGTCTATTGTACAGCTTTACCTTACTTTTTTGCAAGAGTCTATTTTCACGACTCAAACCCATGACCTCCAGGTCACATGATGACAACTTTATCGTTGCGCTAAGCTCCTCTTCTACTTATTTGCTCAATACAATAGAATGCTACCTTATTTGCTCACCGGTTTTGGAGTTTTTGTTTAGATAATCTCTGTCATTCCTCTACTTTGAATTCATTAATTGAGCAATGCTTGTGCATCTTATAAATATGCCATTTGTCGCTTTCTGAACTCCTTTTCAGCAAAGACATCAATGACCAATATACTTTGCTTCCATCCAAACTCGGTGATTTTAGATTCGCTCTGCTTCACATCAAAGATCTTTTTTCTTGAATACTGAGGTTCCATGTGAATTATTCTTCTTTTGTATTTTCATGTAAATGAAGGCGTAATTCCAAATGACATTACCTACCTTATGAATGAAAACCTGAATCATGTAGTTTTTTTTTATGTAAGAGTAATATTTGTTGAGACCTGCCAAGATCAATTATATAGCTCCTTTGTGCGCACATGCGCGTCTATGTGTTTGTATGATCTTATAAAATATTGTTTTGTCATTTACAACTATACTATGTATAGGCAAACCCAATTTTAGAAGCTAATTGTAATAAGTATTAACTTGCCCAGATTTTCCAACAGAAATATGGAACCTGCTGCACTTGTTTGGCACTCTAGGAACAGAAGTAGTTGTTAGATTGATACTGATCGGGTTTGTTTTGAGAACTTTGCCCCTGCGTAAAAAAGGAAAAGCTGACCTAAACATTTGTAAATCCATTGCATTCAAAGGTGCTTGTGTTATTGGAATTGGTATAGGATCCAGACTGTGGAATGTATCAATGGACTTCAGATTTATATTGACTTCATGTGCAACTCTTATTTGCATCTTTCAGAACTTAGATATTGGTCATATTGGTCAATAATATTCTAGCTATTATTTTCTTGTATGACATACTATCTTGATATTCTAAGATGTTCAATTCAGTATAGTTAAGGAATATAAAGGTTTTCACTTGGAGGTAAGAGATCTTCTCATTTGCTGCTTACACCAATTTACATAAAAGAAAGTTGCAACTTAAAGAGCTGAACCTAGTGAAACCTTTGAAACATACCTTTTAAAGGGTCAAATTCTAAAAGAGTTTACATTACAATCCACTTATTTCATGATATTATCATAAGAAATACTAGATCTACATTTTTGAAATTTTAATTTCTCCGTTATCTTACATCATAAGAGTTATTTTTCCACAATTATTGCCCATGGGAGGCATTTGTTTTTTCTGCTTTTTTACTGACAATTTCGTTGGGCAAATTACCGTTTAGTTATTGCTTAGTTCTATTATAAAACTGACCATTTTTAGGGCCTTAATAATTTTTTATCTTTTCCTGATAGAACTATGAGGAATCAAGATTCAAAACTGAAAGCACAATTAGACAAAAAGGTGTTTATTCCTTTTTAATTACTTTTTCATGTGATTTGGTTATTTGTGCACGTGACAGGTTCGTGCTGCTGAATATAACACTGTTCGCAGTCAGCTTAATGCAATAAATAGAAAACAAACTGGAAGGTATGGAAATATGAAAATCAGTACTTGATATCTTTCTTTGAAATATTTATCCACAAATGTTAGGAGCTTGGCTGTTATGGGCCCTTTTCTGTCGTATTATGTTAAAGAATATGTACCTTAGATTCTGAGCTTTTCATCCTCATTCCAGCTTAGCCGTTCGCGATCTTTCTGATTTAGTGAAGCCTGATGATATCATCACCTCGGAGCATTTAGTGACTCTCCTTGCAGTTGTTCCCAAATACTCTCAAAAGGACTGGTTGACAAGCTATGAAACACTGGCTACTTATGTGGTAAAATTTCTTTGCTTCCATAGATATTTAAAAATTGAAATTAACTTAGTGATGATTATGTTACATTTGAGATTTGTGTTTGATGTACACTGTTTTGGAACTTCATTTGTCATTTGAAGCCAAGTTTTTTTCTTTCTTTGAGGTTAGTTACAAAGAGGTGATCATTTGCCCCTGCAGGCTTGGTATTTTGAGGGCCTGCAATGGCCTTGGGCCATCATATGCAGATTCAAATTTATTTTAGGTCTGAGCTGTGGCTAAATCCACGCTAAAGAATTTAAAAACATAAATCGATCTATATGTCTGAACCATACACTGAAAGAAATATTTTTTATGTGGGCTGTTGATTTCAAGTCAAGCTCAAACTCTAGCCTGGATCTGATGATTTTAAATTTATCCAATAATACTTGCCTGTGCACTTAGATTGTAATTTTTCATCGTAAAGTCCTACATAGTATACTTGCAATTGTCTATTATCCTACTCTTTGTGTGCCTAGATACATATTCTCAATGTCTTTGCACCTATGGAGACTTTGGCACATTGTCAGAACCTGATGCATTTAATCTCTACCTCTTCAAAACCAGATCAAAAGTCAAGTGTGATTGGAATTGAGGTTTGATGTTGGGAAGTGTACAATGCACATTCTGTATTTCTTATAGTTCAGAGATACACTGGAAACATAGTTTTACCTTTAGCACCGTGCATATGACATGTATGGACAGCCTCCACATAGATCATGTATGATTTTACTTGAATAAATTGCTCTAGATTAATTATTCTGTTTACTTGGAGCAGCTTTTGCAGTAATTATTTGGCACCTTTTTGAATACATATCTTAGTACATTTCTTTCCCTATGTAAGTATTTTTTAACCGGAGATGATGTGTTTTCACGTAGAAGAACAGTTTTAACATTAGATTGCAATGTGATATTTTTATTAATAAAAATATGATTTTCTTTTTTATGGTCATCCATTATTATTGAATCCAATTATCTCTGAAATTATCATTATGTTTTTCTGATTGAAACATTGTGGTGGCAATAAGCAATTCTTTACGGATTTGTGACTAAATGTCTGGATTATGTGAGTCTGAACTCTTCATAACTTGTCCTATTGATCTGTACCTTTTAAACTTGTTTAGGTGCCTAGGTCATCAAAGAAGTTGCATGAGGACAATGAGTATGCCCTATACACTGTAACACTGTTTAAAAAGATTGCTGACCATTTTAGAACAAGCGCTCGTGAAAAGGGATTTCAGGCAAGTATTTTTAATACTTTTTATTAAGGAAAGTGATAGCTGGATATATGCTGAATGCAAATAGTGCCTTTTAATTTAGCTGAAAGTAAAAGAGATTTGCAGGAAACACTTAACTGTGAAGCATTCTAGCATTTGACTTGTCTTTTATAACTGATTCTGTTTCACTTCGCTCTGTGGCCAGATTCGTGATTTTGAATACAGTCCTGAAGCACAAGAGGGTCGGAAAGAAGAACTACAAAAATTGATGCAAGATCTGGAAAACATGAGGAACTCTCTTCTGCAATGGTGTTATGCAAGTTATGGGGAGGTAAAAATTTTTGCTGTTTATGTTAAAATACAATATGGTGTTGTTGAAATGTTACATTCATTGCTCATGCATGTTGATGGAGATAGGAGTTTTTTAAAGCCTTGTATAAGTTAGTAATTATTCTAAACAACAGTCTGGTCAGTAATGAAGAATATGGGGACATACTGTACGGTCATAAGAAATTACAGTTTTCCGTTAAGTTTTCATGATCTAGGAAAATAGGTGCCATGAGGATGGTTTCCTGTAAAAAATGAAAGGGAATTGTTTCTGTTTGTTAGTGGATGAACTGGTGAAACAAATTATGGTTGATTGAAACAAGCCACAGGTTATGAAATTTTTCTTTGATGTGCAAAGATAGGGAGATCAAGAAATGCCTCGTGGCAGCCAGGTGCCAAGGTTAGTAACATAGATACAGGAGGGAATACAAATGCATGAAAGGGTACAATGTGTAATGGTCGATGGCGGTTTAATCAATTTAAGGATGACAAGTTTAATGCTGAGAGTGAAGACATATAATGAATTCTTAACATGATTTAAATAGGTTTTGTGTCATATATTTGGATGAGTCAAGATTCCAGCCAGGTCACTTGCCCAAGTTCTGAACTAGCTTGGTTCAAGTGAGAGTCGGCACTTGATTCTCGTGGTTGGTGGAATTGGGTATTGTCTGCCCATCATGTTGGATGTTAATTTCTTGCTTTTATATAGGTGCAACCATGTAAGCTCAAAACCCTGGTATGTTTGTTCTTGACATAGATTAGATGGTTCTTGATAAGACTGGCACAAAAGTTGGTATCACCTTTCATAATTCAGAGGAAACATTTTTGTCTTGGTTTCTTGGCCAACATGAAAGAAAGTGAGCATGGCAGATGGATCTCTTTGTTGATTAAGCATGTGAGAGATTGAAATGTTAGCTATACCTATGGTTTCTGTTGATTATCAATCACCTAGTTTGTTTCTGAAAAAGCTTCTTAGATACCTTATTTGTCATTGGATCATAAATATAGAAAAAAATTCTTCTCTGTCCTGTTCTAATTTCCCGTATATTGCTCTTGCATGCTTTAACCATGCAGGTATTTAGCTCCTGGATGCACTTCTGCGCTGTGCGTGTTTTTGCAGAGAGCATTCTGAGATACGGTTTGCCGCCGTCATTCTTGGTAAATGAAAGCACTCATCATAACTCCGTTTCTTAGATACAGATTCAGTAATTTTCACTGAAATTTTCATTATATCATCAGTCTGTAGTTTTAGCTCCATCAACCAAAGCCGAAAAGAAAGTCCGCATTATCTTGTCAGAGCTCTGTGGTGATTCCAGCAAGTAATGATCAACTTCTTTATTTCCAAATCATTGATAAATTAACTAGATACAAGAACAAATACTCACCACTATTCTCATTTAACTTTCATCGCAACTATGCAGCTCCTTTTGGACATCTGAAGAAGAATCAGGTTTCGCTGGGCTGGGAGGTGAAACTGAGACTTACCCTTATGTCTCATTCACAATAAATATCGTATGATACTTCATCCTATTCGGAATGAATTGTTCTGTTCGTGTCTCAGGTTATTTTCTGAGTTTGATCTTCTATTTTTTTCACCAGCGGTAACAATGAAATGGGCAGAGAGACATAATTTATCTTGTATATTACCATAAGTTGCCCAAATTCTTTCTTCAGTGTATTTTATATGATGCAAGGATTTTGATCCTAGATCTCATTGATTAGTGAGACTAAAAGCTTTTTTATAAAGCTGTCTGGTCTCATGAACCTTAACTCTTGTATTTTTGCTTTGTATTCTAAGGAGTATTATGTGATGCTGAATGCAAAGAATAAAGACTTTCATATATTTTCTTAATTTCTCCAAACTCTAATCAGGGTGTACAGACAGAGAAATTTTACATATAACTCCTTAAACATATGCATATTTGTGTGTATATTCTAATAAAAATCACATTAAATTTTTGTTTGAAAATATAATTTTTATTATATTATTAGAGTAAAAAATAAGGTTAAAAGATTTTTGGGTAAATTTAAAAAAAATTCATATGGTTTCACAGATTTGCAAAATAGGAAAAATGATTTTTATTTTTTTGAATAAAATCTCGTGGTTTCTCAAGTTAAAAAAAAAGGAAAAACCATTAACAAACAAGATGTTAAGTTGGTAGGGTTATTTTCATCAAATTTTATAAAATAGATGCTAAAAATTACATAAAAATTGTCCTAAATTGAATTTCTTTCAAATCTCCATCTGTTTGAGTGATAAAACCAAAAGAATTGGCAAAAATACCCCTACTAAATAAGCAAGGGTTAATACTGTTAATGAGAGTTAATGGTTTTTTTTTTTGTTAACCGGAGAAATCACAAGGTCTTTTTAGAAAAAAAACATACTTTCCTTATTAAGCAAATCATTGAAACCACATGATTTTTTTTTTAATTTATAAGATTTTTTTCCCAAAAAAATTGGCCATATATATATATATAATTTTAAATGTTTACATAAACATTTAAAATAATCCAAAAACATGAGGAGCTTTTTCATTTAACCCCTGGAACCTTTCATATTTACAGAAAAATCATTTAATAATGGTAAAGTAAAGCTAGCTTGGCAGAAGCAAAGGAGCAATGGAGCAATGGAACAATGGCTGCCACTCTTCAACATCTTCCTCAACTCCCCATCTCCAGTGGGTGAAGCCTCTCTCTGGTTCCAAGGAGGCCTTCAACCCTCTCTCTCCACTTCCTCCTTCCTCTCCCTCCTCCTCTCTCCCTCTCCTACACCCCAACAACGTTCACCACCCAACTCCATCTTCTTCCTGACCCTTCCCTCGCTCGTCCAAGCTCGCATTCTTTCCTTCTTCTCCTCCGAGCACCGCCGCTTCTCCCGTAGTCTCCTCCGCACCCTTGCCGCCAGGGTCCTTCACTCGGGCCGCTCTGACTTCTGGGTCCGCCGTGCTGCCCGCAACCTGTTCGACGTTTTGCCTCTAGATGTTTCTGATAGTTTAGAACCATCCCGAGTGGTAGAACTCGAAGAAAATGGTGATGAGTTTGCTTTTCTGCCGAATTGGCTCCGGGATCATGCGGCGTCCACTACTCCACTTCTCCCATGGCTTCCTCTCTCTCCTAAGCATCTGCACAGTAAACTTCACGTTAAAGATCAAGCCTTTCGGAAGAATGCACATAGGACCATGGATTTCGGGTCTGAATCAGTGGGAAGGAACCAAGACAACGAAATGGAGGAATTTTCTCGTCATCTTGATGCTCTGGGTCGAGAAAAGGCGTTAGCTCTGAGAGCGGAGTTCTTAGCGCTTAACTCCACGTCCAAAGCAATGCTCATTTGTGAAGAAATCCGGAAACTCTGTGTAGATTATGGTGCCAATAACTGGGCTACAATCCTTGGTTTGATTGAGCCTTGGGAGGCTGATGACGAGACTGTATCGCTTCTCTTATCCAATTTATCAACTGAGAATGATATAAATGCAACTGGCTGGCCAGCTTATGTGCTCTGTTCGTTTGTGCTTCCTAAATATCTAACCTTGAATTCACCGGCTTCCAGGGTGCTCTTGTCAGTGACTATAGGATTCTGTAAGCTCCATCCGACTGCGGCGGTTGATGCCCTCCTCTTCCCTTTAACTCTCCGCAAGGAAGGGATCAATGTTGTCCTCTCTGACGTGCTTTCAAGGATCATCAAAGAATGCTTGAACCCGATGCATGTCTCAGCATTCTGCCAAAGGTTGGTATGCGGAGAAGGGGATGATAAGGAGTGTATTTGCTTGCCTTGCCATCAAGATAGGTTATCAAATGAATTGGTTTGGACGGAGTCTTTGTTTGTTTTGTTTCAGCACATTCTGAACCTGGATGTTTGGTTGACCCCGGACACTGTGGATATGCTTGTCTCTGTGATTGCTGAGAACGCAGGCAAATTTTCCAAGTCGCTCAAATTTGGAAACTTTTTGTTATGCCTTGTGACAAAATGTGGGAATGCTTCAAAAATGCACAAGGATTCACTGGAGAAGGTGGCTAAGCAGACCGATACTTTTGTGACCAAGTCTATTTTGTCAAAATTGAGTGATCTGTAAGTTGCAAAGTCATTTGACGTCTTTCTATTGGTACTATGTTGTTTACATTTGTATTTATAGATGAATGTTGTTTACTTACCTTGCCTTGCAACAGAGATTTTCACTATTTTTCTGTTGCTTATTTGTTTGCCTGTTGGTCCAACCCATGTTGTATAAATGTAAATTAAAGTTTAGAAGAATGAGAAATTTGTTTAAATAGCTGTCCCAGCCTCTTCCAATTTCTCACAATCAGGAGATCTTGGTGTTGATAGGTCGTTAACAGGTTAAACTTTGTCAGAAGATTAATGTAGAGATTTTGGTTTAATGATGGTGAATTTGAATGACATGTAGGTTCGCTATATAAGAGTGAGAATAAATATTAGCACTAAGAGGTTTAATTCATTGAATAAGCAAATTACTTATAGAACTAGAAGGTAAAAAGGATGGGATTGATAGGGCCTTCTAGAGTGGTTTGCATTTTGTTGATACTGGTGTACAAGACCAATTGGGACTGTTTTGGGTCAAGCTAAATAACCAATTTGGAAGGCCATGTTGTTGGGTTGTAATTTATGTTCATTCATCTCCATTAGATTGAGTTAGATCCAAAAGGTGAGATTGGCCCATTTGAATTTTATATGGTTCAAAGGAAGTGGAATGAAATGTTAGTGTGAGAGGAGCAAGAGATAAAGGTGTCAAATTGGGAAGCAAGGAAGAAGGGTTGTTTTTTCATGCTTAAGAGAGGTTCTTCTTATGTAGCAAATGAGTAATTTCTTGAGGGATTTTCTTGTGTTTTGTCCACTCCAAGGGGAATGCGTTGCATTTTGTCTCTTACTTGTGAAGTCTCATGGTTGAGGTGAGAACCTTCCTCATGTAATTTTTTCTCCAAGTGATGGCAAAGCTACCATTGGTATTGTGTTCCATGGTTGTAGGCCTTGGTTTTGGCCAAACCATGTAAATTTACTTATCTTGTGTGGTTTGCATTGGTTGTGATGACTTGGTGCTCTATGTTGTGCATTTGACTTATTCATGGGTGTGAAATTGTTTAGGTTTTTTATCCATTCATGCTGACACATTTCATATCTTAACAATTATTATTGAAAAGTTTTTTTGGATCCATGGCCAGTTAGCAAATGGTTTAAGTGAATCACTGCCACAGGATTTTGTTTTTTCTTAATTCATTTGCAAAAGTGAACTAGCCATCATTTGCTAAATAAATATCCTCAATACTCTTGAATGCAGGTTCCTTTTTATCAAATCAGATCTCCTGTTCTGATTGTGTTTACTTATTGATGCTCTAAATAATTATCTACAGTTTCAAAATATTGTACCCTACATCTTTACTTCTATTTCTTTGTGTATACATCTAAATTACAGGTGATGCAACTGTATGTTTAGTGTTTTCTACATTCAAGCAATTGATAGATGATGAAGATGACACTGTTATTGTATTGTTCATATATCTAGATTAGGGAAATGAAGGCCTCTATTAATTACTCAGTTGTTTCAAGACTTGAAATGCTGACTAGTTGAATCTTTTATTTAGCGATGATTTATTACTTCCATTGGGTAGCATGATCTATCACTTGGGGGATTGCACATGCACATCTAATAATAGTATCAGTTGAGGCTCAAGCATGTTACTTAGACACGTAGCTTCCGCATGTTTCATATCTAATCAAATTGAGTACAGAGGACAGTGTTTGTCAAAACTCCAACACTATATATGGTATCAGGTTCTGTAAATTATGCAGGCAACAAATAATTTATATATATATATATATATTCCATATTCTTGACTCAATCCTGTAAGGTACTGTAAAGTACAAGGCATTGATAGCAAATTTCACACAAGTTGCATTGACTACTATCAGCAGTTACACCAAACTTAGAGAGAACTCTTTATTTGTCTGCTATAGCTGGCAGACCAGTAGACATCTCGTTTATTGTCTGGAACCTAGACACCTTATCTGAGAACTTGGTAGTAACATAGTAGTTGAGGTAGTCTTGGAAGCGGTAGTGAGAAGGGTACATGAGTTTTCGAGCTGGGGAAATGATGGCATTGCTACCAGGATTATAGAATGTAGCAATCGAGAGCCTGCTTCTATCCTTGTCAGCAACAACTCGATGCAAAATGCTCTTGTAAGTTCCATTGCTCACTACCTCCAACTGATCACCAAGGTTCACAAAGATCCTACCATTTCTGGAAGGTGGTATTGGCACCCATTCCCCATCTTTAAAAAACTCAAGACCCGAGACTGTATCGTCCTGGTGCAACAAGATGATACCACCTGCATCTGTGTGTGCTCTGAGTCCCATCACCAGCTCTGGTTTAGGGCACTTTGGATATTTTGCAATCTTTGTCCCCACACAAGGCTCAGAAAATGCCTTCGTTAGGTATCCTCTGTCGAGTCCAAGGTTCTCACTCATGAGTTCTGCAAGCGTCTCAGCCAACTTGATCACTTGCTGAATGTAACCCTTCATTGCTTCACTGCATTATTACTTGAGCTTAATGTTATCAAATAAATTTTAGTAAATAACTTGTGACTATTCGAACTTCTCTATTGTGTATGATTTTATTTTTATTTTCATAGTCTTTATTCCTGGCTTGCCCTTGATATGGATATTGACCCAGCTGCAGAAAAAACTTGGTTATTTGTAATTTGACAGGAGGATGCTTGTATCTAACTTACCGGAATTCTTGTTTTAGATTGGGAATGCCATCAATGTTGGAGTTAGGCTGATGCCAAATGAAAAAGCTGCTCTCCCAGTCTCCATCTAATGCTGCACTGGTACAAGATTCCAATTCTTTCACCGTGTCCAAATTATAGAAGCTTTTTACCATATAATCCTCATAGTGGACGTTGACTTGCTTCTTCACCTCCTCCATCAAGCTATTGTCAACTCCATGGTTCTCTACCTGCAATAGTAGCAACAGGTAAAGTTGTTACTTGAAGTAATCGACAAAAACCAAGCGAAGATCATCTTTCTTTTGCTTACCCAGAAGAAGCCCCACTTCTTGCATGCTTCATGAAGAGCTCCCATTTTTTCTTCCCTCTTCTCTCCTTTGAGCTGCCCTAGGTCAATCACCGGAATTGCCATAACTTAATATTATGCTGCTGCTTGAACCACTACTACTATTACCAGATATTTGAAATTTGAAGTTCATCTATGGTGGTTATGCATGGTACAAACACCTCAACTACATATTTATGGTATCATGAGTCATAGGCAATCTGCACACTGATTTAACGCATGGGATGGACTTGTAGATCCAGGTACAGTTCATCTTGTTCATGTGATCTTAAATTATTTCTGAGTTCCTTTGTAGCCAATCAAAACCTTCCTTTTGTTTACTCCTTTCATGTGGGCTACTGATTTTTTGCTCTCTTTTTAAATTCAGTGACTTGTAAACCTGTCCAATGTATTAGTCTCCTCAAGCTTTTAGATCTTATATCAATTAGATCTCCCATTGACTGTATTGAATTCAGTTTCTTATATCAAAACAAGGAGCAAACTTTATCATATCCCTCTTTCTGTGGGCAGCTTCGTATAAATTATCAACTGTACCCATGTGGTATGCTTGTGCTGCATGGAAGTAAATTGATCATGCATGTGCCGGTAATCTAAGACAACATGCTTTGAATTTTACCACTTCACTACTACATCCATCTGACTTGGGACTCAAAAAGTCAAAACAGAAAATCTGCGAGGATCTAGCTCTACCTTGTTTGACCTTATTGTGTTAGTTTTATGTTTTGCTTTGAATACATTGAATATGCTGTTTCTTTGATTATAGGTTTCCTCTTATTCAATAAATTTGAGGATTTGGGATTTGTTTTTGCCTGTTCTTTCCCCATTGGTATTCATTCAGAGTACAATTCCATAACTCTGCAATTTATCGATTACTTTTATCATTCCTTTTTGGTAACTTTACCAGTTTAGACTGAAAGACCCAGAGGAACTTCTCAGCCAAATCCAATGTTCAGCTGAAATCCTGAATACTAACCTTTGGATTAGCTGCTGTTTCAAGTCGCATACTTGAAAATTTATTAGCATAAGTGAAAATCAGTTTCAGGGAAGCTGCACTCAGGACCTGAGTCACCTGACTTGATCTCCAATAGGGATCCCTATGCAAAGCCCACCCCAGAAGGGCTGGGTGGGATCCTCTCTCATCCTATTCTGACCTAAGGCTGTAATAACAGACCAAGCTTGATAGGGTTAGGTTTAGCTCGAACTCGAAATTACCTCGAATAAATTTGATCAAGTTTGGTCCAATTAACTCGAAATTAAAATTGAATCGGTTTAATTTCAAGCTCGAGTTGAGCTCGGTTTAGTTCAAATTGATATCCTATGTCCAATTGAAGGAATATTCCTTGCCTTGGATTGATTTTAAATGAGTTTATATCTAAATGGGTTAATCAATTTATTGATCCTTCTGGTCATGGGCAACTTGTCAACCCACATTTTGCTTAGGTATAAATAGTAAATGGACCTTGTGTTGCTCAGGTTCCTTATAAAAACAATAGTTACATAGGATAATCACGACTACCAGAATGTGACCTTTCGTTTAAAACTTGTTTTTCCAAGTAGTTGTTATTATCACTCCCCGAAGCCAGACAAGACATCAGCAGACTGCCACATACGTATGGGGATGGGCCCCACTGTGTATGCAAAGCCACATAACCTGTTTACAGTTACTAATACAGGACATAATAATCATAAATTTAAATAATAATACACAAAACTAAACTCATTATCCAAGTCCACTTTATATGCACAGGGTTATATGTCTATACACAAAAAGAGATTCTACAAACTGGTTCAAAAACTATAGGTGGGTTTGGGTATAGTTTTGAGTTTTTTTCTTGTCAACCCTCCAAACTATCTACACCTCGTCATCTGGAAAAAAAAAAAAAGAAGAAAAAAAAAGAACAAGTTTATGAGCTCGAGAGCACAATAAGCATCCACTAAAAATATGTGAACCATGCAGGGTTTTTAATATCATAAATAAAGCTGGACACATGAAAGTAAAAATAGTAAAAGAATCATATAAACATATTTTATTGCAGAAGTAGTTTTAAATGAAGTCGATATATTTTCAATAACAATATTTTCAAAAGATATCACAGAATCATAAAATTAGAGGGTTTCTACTTGTACTCAAAATAATAACGTTTGCCAAACATGCTATAACCACTATTAACCCCGGTGGTACGTAGAATTTCATTTATTTAACCTCGGTAGCTTGGTGGCCCGAGTCATAAAAGCTATCTGTGCCATTTATTTTACCTCGGTGACTTGAGTTAGTAATCAAAAGGCTGTTATTATCACCGACAATATGGGTTGAATTAGTCCATATCAGAAGTGTATTGACATGGTCAATGTTTAACCCCTATTGACAAATGTCAAAACACACACATTTGGAGACTTAACAGAAAACCAAATCAAATTTATCGAAATCAAATACAATTTCAAACATAGTAATATAGCCAATTATAGCTTCAAAATAACAGATATTGTACATATAGAAGCAAGATTAAAATATAATTCCAAGTTTCCAAAAGTGTTTAAAATCCAGAACACAAGCATACAGATTTGAATCCAAAATAAATGCATGGTTCCAATTGTATAAAAAATAGGTCACTTCTAAAATTTTCACAATGAAATATTTCAAATATTTACAATTTTATGCAAAATATATATCATAAGTTATATGTTAAATATTTACAGAGATTATATGTGGAATATTTTACCTCCAAAAGTCTTAGCTCAATCTAGTCGCGACTCAGATCACTGTATAAATAATAGGATCTAGAAGGAAAAATATAATCCTAGTGATTGATATATATAAATTCTATAACCATTGTACCCATTATTGGGTTTATCAACATCACCCAAATCTTAGCACACTTAGACAAATCACTAAGCAAATAGTCACAAGGTTATCTATCAAGACAGGTAATGATTTTCCTACAGTTTATTGTTTAAACCCAAACAACAACAAGAGAAGATCATTGAGTTAACCCTTGTTCTATGATTTCTGGTCATAACATGAGGTCATACATATAAAGAGAAACTTGTCATGCTGACCTGTACAATGTTTCATATAATTAGCATTCCTTATATTCCTTACAAAATTAATCATGTTCAGATTTTCATACATAAATCAGAGAAAATTTGGTCAAGTTCAGCAAAAATTACATATCTGTATGTTTTCTGCAGATTTTCGGTAAATCCATTGTAATTTTTAATTCAGAAATTGGATCGGATTAAAACAAGATTCAATGAATTTTTGAAAATAGGAAGAATCTGAATCGATTTATTTGAACGCGATCAGGTGATCTAAACGTGTATGTCAATGAGCTCCAGAAGACCATTTTGTAATGTGAATTTTGCATAAAACCCCCTATAAGAATATAAAATCATTTGAAGGTTCTAGTTTTAAAATTTTTTTTTCTTTCAAATAAATTCGGGGTCTCACCGTTATGATTTTTAAAATTAAAAAAATTTGAAAGTACAAATATAATTGTTTGGGTTTTTTTGAATTTTCTAAAAATCAACTTTGTAACTTGTTAAATCCAAAATTAAAAAATTAATTTAATTTTCTGATATTTTTTGAAATTAATCAAAATTATCTATAACTGATTTACTATAAGATAACTTATAATAAATTTTTATTAATAAAATAATTTAAAAAATATTTTTAAACTTCTAATAATTAGATTTTAAAATAAAAACAATATAGAAGATTTATGTTTTTGCTAATTTTGAAATTTTGATAATTAAGATTAAGATGAAATCCATACATGAGTTTAATATTTTTAATTAAAAAAATTAATAAATATTTTAAATTCTTTAATAATCTATCTATTACTGACCGAATGTGTGACTAATTTTAATTTTTTAAAAATTAAAAAAAAACAAGAAAATTAGGTTGGGGTTTTGGAATTTTCTTAAAATTTTGGATTTTTTAAATTTTAAAAAATCAATTTATATTATTAAACGGGAGTATATTGGTTATAGATAATTTTAACTTACTAGATTTGGATTTTCAGATTTTCACAGAATTTAGGATTTTTAAAATTTTTAAAAATCTAGCTATTTTACTAAGTAAGAGTATTAGAGTGTTGTTATGGGGTACTACAAAAGTTTGACTGAGAGTGGTGGATTCCACATATGTCAGTCTTGTTTGGTTGAGGGTTATCTCCATGGGATAACCCCAACACAGTTTTCAATGAAAAAGTTTTTCCCTCCAAAATCTTTAATTAAGATTTAAAAATATAACCCACCGATATATAGTCAACACATCACTGTCTTATCATTAATACCTTTACTTTAAAATTTTCCTCAAAAATTTTCAAAACTTTTCAAAACTTATTCTTAATCTCAAGTGGGGATAACTCTCAATCAAACACAACCGATCCAAAGAGATATATATGATGGACTTATAGGTTTGTGATCAAACAAAAGTTGATTAAATAGGGTTTTTTTATTGATTTTGAAATTTAAGGCCGGGTTGTTAAATTTTTTTTAAGATTGATTTGCTCATATTAATTTCAAGTTTGTTGAAATTTAGATTTTATGGATTAAATTTTAACATATAGTAGCGAGACCACATTGCTCATGATTTATTTTTTTCAAACTCCTGAGCAATGCAAAGAGTATTATGTTAACTCAAATCCAGAAAAAATCCCCAAATTCGACTAACATTTAAATTTGTAAAAGAATTTTTTGGGAAAAATTCAAGAAAAACCAAAAAAAGCAAACAAAGGTAAGAACACCAAGATTTTAATGTGGAAATCCCACAAATCGGGGAAAAACCACAGGCTTCCCATTGGGAGAAAGAAATCCACTATCTATGCTTTTTGGTGTACATGAGAGGGAAAATGGGTAGAGTGAGATTGGGAGGGTCCAAGGGGAAAGTCCCCTTGGATGGCGGGAAGCATCTGCTATTTATAGGCTTCATGTGTACCCTTCGGACTCCAGCTCGGTTGTTAATTCTTCTAGAAGGACACAAGGCTCGTCGGTAATCTCCTCCGATCCTTTTGCTTGTTGAGTGCTTCGCTTGCAGGGAGATAGGCTCGGGATGAGGAGCTTGGGGCACTTGTGGAGGAATCAATTTAAGATCCCAAGGAGGTAGTCTTTGAATCCCGAGGAGGTCTGTTGTCAAGGCGAACTAGCCCGATAGCACCAAGGGCTCATATTCTTCCACATGTCTAGCTAGGTCGATTGCATGTGTCTCTCCAAACTTATCTCTATCATATTATATTCTAAAGTGTTTTATTGCATGCACTCATTAAAATCTTCTCATTTAGCTTTTCAGGGAGTTGTATACAAATTCTAAAGAAATTCATGGAGTTGGTTATATGTAAATATGGACGATTTTTGGAGAGCTTAATTTGTTTATTTATTTATTTAGATAAAACCTATATTTAAACTTTTGTTTTGTTTCCCTGAAGTTTTACTCTCAATAGTATTTGATATCTAATCAATCCTAGTTCTAACAAAATTAGCAAAAACATACCCTGCCAAGTCTATAAACATTAACTCAACTTCATTTGTTTCCCGCTTCCTTTACTCCCAACAAACAACAATGTCTTTGCTTTCTTGTTGTGGTTGGATTTGGTCTCTGTCTCTGCCCCCTCAACCCCCTTGTGATTCATACTCCATTCCTCCTTTGCGTCTCCAAGTGCAACGCTTGACTACTATACCATTACCATCAAGAGCATTATTTACTTGTTCTGATTACATTTACCATCTTGGTGATCGGAGGGTATTCTATCAATTCTCGTTGTCCAGTGAAAGAAACACCACCTTAAGCACTTCCGAGGCCGAAGAGAACTTAATACTCCTTGATGTTCCTTCTCCTCCCTTCTCAGATTCTGCCTTGGATTCAATGCATCCTATAATGTCGGGAAATCTTGTCTGGTCTAGATTTCCTGTGGTTCGACGTAGGGAACTACTTCGCCATATTGCTTCTGTTCTTCTTGAAGTGATATCTCCATTGCGCGACACCTCTGTTGCATTTGTGTTGGTTATGCATGAGGAGATGTTTAGTGTGAATCCCACTGAGGTGATACCTAGAATGACTCCGCCTATTACTCTTGCTAATGTTGTTGCTCGGCCTGTGCCGAAGATACTTTTGGATAGTTTGGTGACTGAATTGTATTCTGGAAACGATGCCGAAGAAGAATGTGTTATTTGCAAGGAAGAGTATGTTAGAGGTTCAGAGGTCGTCTGTTTGCCATGCTCTCATCGTTTCCATGGAGACTGCATCACTCGTTGGCTTCAAGAAAGAGATACATGTCCGATTTGTCGATACCGTTTGCATATGTAGTTGTTTATGAACCATTAATAAGATGTATTTTCGAGTTTGATTAGAAATTCTATTAAATATTTATATAATGAGATGTATTTTCGAGTTTGATTAGAAATTCTATTAAATATTTATATAAATAATTCCAATTTAATAATAAATAAAACTTAATTAAAAAAAAAAGAGAGAATCCGATTCGAATCACAATCAAACATACAAGTCGTACATACACAGTTCATAACAACAAATTATTTATTTTTGGCTCCAAAATAGAAAATAAAAAATGAAAAATGAGAAATTTCAAATTCAAAATATACATTTATTTTTTTTTATATATATTATTTTTCAGTGATTATCAAAGAGACACGAGCGCCAAAAAGGATTAGAATCCCGCGAGATAACTATGGATTCGTTCCTCCGGGTCCCGTACGAAGCCGCGGTGCGCGCCGCCCTCGCATCGCTGGAGCGCAATGTCCTCCCCGACGCCGTCGTGCGGCGCCTCACCCGCCTGCTCCTCGCCGCCCGCCTCCGCCTCGGCTACCAGCCCTCCGCCGAGCTCCAGCTCTCCAACCTCCTCCTCTTCAAACGCTCTCTCCTCGATCTCCCCATTGCCGTCCACACCGAAAAACCTAAATCTCAGCACTACGAACTCCCCACTTCCTTCTTTAAACTCGTCCTTGGCAAGCATCTCAAGTATAGGTATGAGGTTTTACCTCTTTTTCCCCTTGATTCTATATTTTCCTCTCTTTTTCGTTTGAACATTATTTGCTATTTTAGGGATTGTTAGAAAGAGTAATTTTTTAATATTATGTTTTTTTTAAAAAAAATTAGATAAATCATGCTTTATAGAGAAACTTTGTGCTCTGCTCTTATTATCATGAATATCTATCCATTTAATTAATTAATTTATTATAATATATTGTCGTCTTATATATATATATATATATATATATATATATATAGTCGTGATATGGTACAGTCGACCGAATTACTGTGCATTCCCACTCGCCTCCTGTTTAGCCCCCTTAAAAGATTTCCAACTGTACGGATGGAAAGATCAACGAAAAATAAGGTAGTATGTCCATTTTCATACAATTTAGTAATTGTTTTTGTCACTTAGAGCAGTTTAAGGGGCCAAACGATAACCAAATTGTATGAAAATGGACATCTACTTATTTTTCAAGATCTTTCCGGTTAAATACTTAACATCTTCAAACTAGAATGGGAATGACCTAATATATACATATATATATATTCCTTTTCTTCTACTATAGTTATTGTTATTAAGTATTTATCAAACTCTTGGTTCACCTTTTATTCATCATAAGCTTGAGAGGAAGTGTTAAAATATGTTTGGTATTTTAGATATATTATGTGAGTCTATTTTTCGTATTATTATTGGAAAATAATTTTTATGTTTATTAGTAATCTTATTATTCATATTCCTATTTTTTTAAATGGTTTAGTTTATAAGTATGAGTCTACTTTTATATGAGTGTGGAGTTTTATGTAATATTTTGGTTTATTAAAATATATTGTTCTTGTTTTTTTTTTTTTTGACCTTTACCATTCCATTCATGGCTCCATTATTATATTTTCATTATTATTGTTTTTTTAATAAATACGTCAGTGATATGATTTGAACTCTCAACCTCTCCTTGTGAGGAGGAATGGGGCTAGCTAACTTTCCTTGTGAAAGTTTACATTTTTATTGTTCTTAGAGCCTAGATCTTTGCAGTTGTTGCTACTTTCTTGAGAATTCAAGCACTCTGGAGGATGCTGAGCATGCCATGCTGGAGCTCTATTGTGAGAGAGCGCAAGTGAGGGATGGGCAGACCATTCTTGATGTTGGATGTGGCTGGGGTTCGCTTTCCTTGTTCATAGCCAGTAATTTCCTTAATTGTCGCATCACTGGGATTTGCAATTCAACTACGCAGAAAGATTTTATAGACGAGCAATGCCGGTATGTTGATTTTGTTTGACATTAATGAAACACTCATTGGTGTTGATCAATTTATTAGGGTATTATCTTGTATATTTGTATCATTTTAGACTAGCTCTCTGCATTAGATAATGGATTCTAACATTTGGGGTGTGCACCCTCTTTCACATTCTCTATCTAATTACAGTCTTGCACTCTTATAGTATTAACCTAGTTCAAATCTCTATTTTTCAGATGATATTAAAGCTATTGTTCTCTCTGTTTTAAATATGGTATTAGTGCTAGATTTTGTCTATCTTCCAATGTTTCTTTTTTTGGCACATAGGAAGAATTCTATAGGTGTATTATCTTTAGGTATTGTGTTTATTATTTTTTTGTATACAATCTCTTCATTTTTGTTTTTCTCTTTCTTTCCTTACGCAATTTTTATTTTCTCCCTTTTAGCCAATGTCTTTTACTCCATAGTTATCTTTTTCTTCTTTATTTCATCTTAAAGTTTTGCTTTATGTAATCTAAATGAATTATTTTTTTTCCTGTTAATGGAAAATAAGGTCATAAATTTAAAGGTTGTTGTTTAGAATCTTTAGATGCTTAGTTTGTTAGAACCTTCAGATCTTTGAGCAAAAGGCCCTTCCCCTCAGTGGAGAATTCCCCTTCATATATATCCAATACAAGCTGATTTTCAGCCCTTGAAAATAGGTTACAAATCTGCCTAAAAATAGCCTACAGCTAGTATATCCTAGTTAAGGAAAGAATAAAAGATTTACAAATATAGAAGATTGCTATTAGTATATAATCTGCTGAATCTGCTGATTTTAAATGGCTACAGCTGTACACAGGATTGAATCTACTGATTTGCTGATTTTTCTGCTGAATTAATTCCTTTGACATAGTTGTGGCAACTTGACTTTTTTTCTTGTCTAGGGAACGCCAGTTAGAAAATGTAAAGATAATTGTAGCGGACATCAGTGAGTTTGAGATGGAGGATCAATTTGATCGAGTAATATCTATAGAGATGTTTGAGGTTTGTGAGTAATGCTTACTTAAGTTGGTTTTCCATGTTCTTGTTCGTTTGGGAACTTAAGTTTATCTCTCCTTGTGCAGCACATGAAGAATTATAAGGAGCTTCTCAAGAAAATATCTTTATGGATGAAGCCAGATAGCCTACTGTTTGTCCATTATTTTTGCCACAAAGCATTTGCTTACCATTTTGAGGTATTCTTGCTTCTAACCAAAAATATAATAATGTTTCACTATTTGTAATTAAATGTTGTGGAATTGTTTGCTGTTCTTTGTTCTATGACAAAATACTTTTATATTAAGAGCATGTTTAATGAAAATTTTTCATTGTTAAGTATTATTCTTCCCATTCAGGACACTAATGAAGATGACTGGATTACGAGGTACTTCTTCACTGGTGGTACAATGCCTTCTGCTAACCTATTACTATATTTTCAGGTAGGTTGGTTAATAAGATGTTTCTTTTTATCATGGTGTTCATTACCTTGAAGGTGGTCATTCAAGATAGTATGGACTCTTACACTTCTTTGTTTAACATGTTAAGACACCTATTCACTTTAGGATTTTATCTTTTTATAACTTATGATATTTACTCCTTTAAATGACTCCTTTCAATTTGGCTTATGCTTTAGACGGGAATCTTTGTGCTATCAGAAATGTTAAATCTCTATTTTTTATTAACTCCTTATTTTTCCAACATTTTCTGCTATAGAAGTTGTCTTTTCTTGATAATTTTCCCTGTGTCAACTGTTTCTTTCATAGATATGGTTGTAATTTGTTAGGAAGAGAGAAAGAGAGGAGAAAGAGAAAATGATGTTCTTTGTTAGACTTGATGGAATACAATGTACATCAGAATATATACAAATAGAGTAGAGAGGGTCATACCCGAGGTAAGAATAAGGTACAATCACCATATACACTATACATATATACAACTTTAACATCCCCTCAAACTCAAGATAGATCATGGACCTTGAGTTTGGAGAGAAGAAACATCTATTGCTTTTGAGTTTGAGATTTGGTGAACAGGTTGGTAAGCTGACGCTCCGAAAGCACATAGTGAGAAACAAGTGTGCCCTGGAGATGTTGATCTCGAAGGAAAAAGGCGTCAACACGGATGTGTTTAGATAACTTATGCTTGGCTGGATTAAGGGCAATCTGAATGGCACCAGTGTTGTCACAGAAAAAAAGAAGTAGGATTAGGAGAAGAAACACCAAGATCCTCGAGAAGCCAATGAAGTCAAACTATCTCTGCAGCATTAGTAGCCATAATACAAAGCTCAACCTCGGTGTTAGAGTGAGAGATACTAGTCTGCTTCTTAGACTTCCATATAATAAGCGAGGAGTCAAGAAAGACACATAAGCTAGTGACAAGGTGACGATCTACAGGGTTACTAGCGTAAGTAGAGTCTGAGTAGGCTTGTAATTGAAAAGGATTGGTACTCAAGTAGAAAAGACCATATGGTGGAATGGCGCAGAGATATCGAAGGACCCACAACAAGTAACCATAATGCACAAATATAGGAGCGCTCACAAATTGGCTCAACACATGAACAACATAGGTGATGTCGGGCCATGTAATGGTAAGGTAAATAAGACTCCCAACAAGATGCCGATAGCAAGTTGGATCAGGTAGAAAAGTACCCCCATCTGAACGTAACTGAAGATAGCACGAGCAAGTAAATCAAAAGTGTACTGCTGCTGAGAAAGTTGATAGCCATCTGAAGTGGAGGTAATCTCAATTCCTAGAAAGTAACACAAAGGGCCATGATTTGAAGTTGTCATTGAAGATGGTGTTTGATGAACTCAACATGAGAGAGGTCATCACTTAAAATTGTTAGTCTCATATCGACTGTTGAAGAAAAAGTGTAGGGCTTAAGTAATAAAGTATATCTCTATTAGTGTGAGGTCTTTTGGGTTAAGCCCAAGATCAAAACCGTGTGGCCCAAAGCGGATACTATCACACTAATGTGGAGATTTACACTAAGCCCGATAGTAGTTCTGGCTGGACCAGTAGGGTCCAACCCAGAAAGATTTAACATGGTATTAAAGCCATGTTGTAGACCTGTGATGAATTAAAAAAAAAGAAAAATTGGCATTTGTAGCCAGGCGGTAGACCTAGATTGAGTTGGCAGCCAGGCAGTAGACCATGATTGAATTTGCAGTCAGGTGGACTTGGATTGAGTTAGTAGCGAGGAAGAAGACCTGGATTGAAGAAAAAAGTGCAGGGCTTAAGTAATAAAATATATCTCCATTAGTAGTGAGGCCTTTTGAGTTAGCCCAATAACAAAACCGTGCGGGCTCAGACCCAAAACGAACAATATCACACTAATGTGAAGATGTGAACTAGCCCGATAGTAGTTCTGACTGGACTGGTAAGGTCCAACCCAGAAAGATTTAACAGTAATGGTCATGTCATCCACATAGGGTGTGTTTGGCGCCTGAGATATCCGCGGATGGGATGGTATATCCAAGGCTACAACTTCATCAAGGTGTTTGGATGCCCGGATAGAGCAGGATAAGGATGCTCCCCATCCCTCTTAGAGGGATGAGTGGTGCCCCTCCAAATCTGAGAGATCCTGCTCAGCCCTTGGAGAGGAACCAGTGTTTTTGTTTTTGGTTTTTTTTAAATAAATAAATAAATAATAATTTTTAAATTAAAGTAATTATTTATTAATTTAAATATTTAATTTTATTAAATTTGAATATTTATAATAATTTTATAATTTGAAATAATGATTATATAAATTATTTTATAATTTAAAAAATATTTTTTAATATATAATAATATATATTAATGATGAATATAAGATATTATTGTTTAAGTTAAAATTATCATTATCTATTAATTAATATCAACATCATTATTTATCTAATTATAAATAATTAATATTATTTTATTTTAGATAATGTAATTTAAATTAGAATATTTACAATTATATATAAATTTATTTTATCTATTTTTATCTCTCCAAAAAAAATATTAAAAATATATACTAGGAAGCACCGACACCTTCCGTATCGGACACGTCCTTGACACTGACACTCACCGGACACACATGGATATGTGTCCGATACATGTGTCCGGTACGGAAAAAAAAATGTATCCCTTTTATTTTAATGTATGTCCGTGAAACGCCGGCCCGTAAACCTAGCATTGATTTGGTCCATGAGTGTCGACTATGAGAACGATGACGACAGGTGTGTAGCACTACCTTCGTTCTCCTGAGCGGATTCTTCATCTGCAAACCTTCCTTTGAAGAAACTTTCAAGAGAGAACTTCCATCGAAATCAAAGAAACTACTAAGGAATCACATCACCTCCGGCCGAATCTCATCTTTGGGCATATCTACAGTTAGGGTTTGAAGGCTAAGTAGGGTTTCTAACGGAAAATATTAGGGATAATTGAGTGAAAACAGTTGTCAAAAATAATACTATAAACTATAGTTAATCATTAGGGTATTTTTTGTAAATATATCTAATTTCATATCAATTTTTCAAGGAACACCCTATGGTTATGTAAAATTATATAATATATTTGAGGTGTTTTTAAAATTTACCCTAAATTCATGACACTTTTGTACAAATACCCAACAAAAATGAAAATTATTATGAGTACTAGTAACAATGGTTTAGGGTTTTTTTTGAAGTTAACAGTATTTTATTTTTTATGTACAACCTGCACTATATATGTAAATATTTTAATATGTATTTATATTGAACGTGTCCCAATATCCGTGTCCTACTTTTTAAAAAAATGTCGTGCCTGCGTGTCTGTGTTATGTCAATGTCCCATGTCCGTATCGGTGCTCCATAGTATATATCCAAAACTCTACAAATCCTTATACTTCCAAACAAACACCTAACGATCTTTATCCCTTACACTTTATTTCACTAACCAAACAACAATAAAATTACACTTCATCCATGAATATCCCTATTCATGGATATCCCCATCCAAGGGATACATATATCCCACCATCCAAATACTACCATAGAGAAGCAGAATAATTCGACCAAGAGGAGAAGAGTGCACGAACATAGCTGGATCATGCTGACCCTGTGAAGGGCCAGTAGCTAGTACTATTGTACTGAAATAAGGGGTCTATTTTAGACCATAGAAAGCATGCCGTAATTGACAAACCAAACCAGAGAGATAAGAGAGTCCAGTGAAGGAACCATGTATACCTCCTATTACAAGTTACTATGAAGAAAAATATTATTCACATCAAGCTGAGACAGAGACCAACGATGAACAGCTGACACGGCAATGAGTCACGAAGGGGTAGTCATATGAGCTATAGGTGCAAGTGTCTTATCATAATCATAACCATGCTTATGTTGAAAACCGCGAGCCACTAATCGAGTCTTATATCTTTCAAATGAGTCTTGACTTTGAAGATCCAGTTGCATGTAATAGGAATAACACTAAGGGACAAGGGAACCAACTCTCAAGTAGTAGTATGCTTCAAGGCACTTAACTCATAAGTCATAGTAGCCTACCACTCAAGAACCTGAACAACCTCTCTGTAGGAATTGCGCGATGGGTACTAGCAGTAACAGGAAGAGCTTGCAAGTTAAGAAACTGAGGAGTATCAAGGTTGAGACGATCTAATGGATTGCGATGCTCATAGGGGGATATCGTCATATAAGAGCATCATCTATAGAGTGCTCACTGGAGGAAGCCTGGCAGGATGGAGTAAATGGCTCATGTAAGGAAAGTGGATGATGGTGGCAAATATAGTGGTAGAGTATAGGTGGAGTAAGTGGAGCAGGTAGAACAGAAGAAGGAGACTTTGGTGGAGCTACAGATGACGGGAGAGATGGAGGTGACTTTGACGGAGCTGCAGTTGGCAGAACAGGAGGAGATGACTTCGGTGGAGCTACAGGTGGTGGAACAGTAAGAAATGTGATATCGTTGATTGTGGTGGAAGAGTGAGTAGAAGACAGGGAAGATGGTGACGCATAGAAAGAGAGATTCTCTTTAAAGATGATATCATAAGATATGTGTATGCAACAAGCGGCCGAATCATAGTATTGGTTAGGGGTGGTAAAAATCCGGGTCCAGACAAAACTGGGTCCGAACAACTACCCCTGTAAGTAGCTTAATTAGATGCCCGAACCCGGCCCGGTTTTAAATCCGGACAAGTGTAACTTGTCCAGACCCGGTTTATTTCAAAATCGGATTGTCCGAATGTCCGGATTTTATTTGAGTCGTGTAATATGCATTTAAAGTTCATTCAAATACTAAACTATACACGGATAATTTAATCCATTTCAAATGCAAAAAGCAATATTCAATAATCCAAAATCCAAATTAATTCATACAATAGTCCAAGTTTTAATAAGTATTAAATAAAAATTCATGTCTTGATAATACAAAACTCAGTAGCATGCCAAAAAAAACCCTAAGAATCCATGTCTTAATGATATAAAATGGCATGTAAAACTCTAAATATGCGATTTTCAAAGTTAATTAATCTTAATTTCATTTGAAGCTTCATTTGAAGTTTGAGCAACAAGGCCTACCATCAACATCCCATCAGTGCCATTATCAAAATCCTTCATTTTTCCATGGTTACCTAAATCATAACACAACAATTGAGATATTTATATTAGTCTTCATATAAATATTATGTGAGTATTGTTTGAAATAACAAAATTTCACAAACTTACCCATCAATGCATGTAACCAATCTCGTCCACATATCAAGGCTTCTACAATGTCTGTAGTGAGAGAACTTCGATATTGATCGAGCACTCTATCTTTTGAACTAAAGGCAGACTCAAAAGCAATTGTGGTAATAGGGATCGCCAAAACATCACTCGCCATTTGACAAAGACGTGGATAATGATATTGAACAGATCTCCAAAATTCTAAAACATTTAAATCTTTTCTTCTATCAGATGGTAGCTCTTCCAAATACAAATCTAATTCTGACTTTCGAACTTGTGAAGCCAAGCGCTTACTTTGAAATGCTTCATAAGCCTAACATATTAATCGTTTAAAAGCAGGAGTGTTTAAAAAACAATAATTAAATTAAAATAATTTAATTGCTTACGAATAATGACTACTCACCATTAATGGATCATTTGGATCTCCTTCAATAACTTGGTCTTGAGTTGTTTGCATTGTAGAAGAACTACCTTGATTTTGTAAATCCATATTGCAATATTCTCCATATAACTTTTGAAGCTTCTCACGAATATTATTTACTGTGTTATTGCCTTCATCTTCACCATAGAGTTTCATAAAAGCAAATTCAACAATATCCAGTTTATAGCGAGGATCCAAAATCACCGCAATGGACAAGATAGCACTAAAAGCTCCCTAATATTTATCAAACTTTGATTTCATTCTCGACAATGATGAACTTCTAAAAAGAATGGGATTTCTTGCTTCTTCTTGCAATATACATTGAATCCTCCATATGCCAAGAAAGAACAAGTTTGAAGTGGGATACAAGGTGCCTGAAAAAATATTTGTCACATCATAGAACACTTTCAAAAACTTAACCATATTTTCCATGTGATTCCATTCTTCTAAAGTAGGACAATGAAGATAATTAGAGTCACTCAATGAAAGATAACTAAATGCATCTCGATAATGTAAAGCCGACTCTAGCATGAGATATGTTGAATTCCATCTTGTGCTAACATCTTGACGCAACCCTTTTTTGCAATTGATGCCCATTTGTTGAGCACAATCATGGAACTTCTTCTTTTGAGATTGTGACCCTTTCATAAATTTCACACTTTTCCGAATTTTGTAAATACCACTATCAATTTCTTTTAGCCCTTCTTGAACTATCAAATTCAAAATATGCGCACAACAACGAACATGAAAAAACTCACCATTAAGAAGCAATCCATTCCTTATGCAAAGATGGTTTTTAACAAAATTAACAAATGAGTCATTGGAACTAGCATTGTCCAATGTTATGGAAAACAACTTTTTCTCTTGATTCCACTCATTCAACAAAGAATATATCATTTTAGAAATTGCAAAGCCCGTGTGTGGAGTTGGCATATAATGGAAATTTAAAATTCTCTTTTGTAATACCCAATCTTTGTCAACAAAATGAGCGGTAAAAGAAATATAACCATCTGTCGTAATGGACGTCCGCAAATCAGATGTAAGACTAACCCTCCCAGGTGCTAATTGTAAAATGTCAAATAACTTCTTTTTTTCTCTTCTATAAAACTTTAGCACATCAACCTTAATTGTATTGCATGTAACATGCTTTACATCAAGGTTAAGATAGGAGAGCATAATTCTAGTATCCTCATGCTCTACAAACTGAAATGGGTACTCATGCAAAAGAATTACCATCATTATATTCTCTCGGTGTTGTTCTTGATTCAACTTTGAATGCCTAAGTTCAACATTGCCCTTTTCAAATGATGAAGACATCAACATTTGTCCCACATCATGATTTTTTCTTGCAGGACATTTTGAAATATGGCGTTTCATTGTATTAGTTCCATAGCTACTATCAGCTACTATTACAATATGACAATGCTGACACTCAGCCCTTTTTAAATTATCACCATATTGAGCATGATTTGGAGGAAGAGGAACGAAGTCATTCCACACACTAGATGCATTTTTTCTTGGCTTTTTACTATCACCTTGAGTTTCAACCACACTACAAGATGTATCAATTTCTTCAGTAGATGACATATTTCAAATTTTGTAAAATAATTTTAAAAATAAAACAGTAATATTGAGTATAAATGGCGGGACAAATATAGAATTTAAACTAAAAATTAATAAACTTTTGAAATCAACCAAGGTGTTATAATTTCTAAACAAAGAGCTAAAACTAATTATTTGGACAAAACAAAATACTATCATATTTCACATAGCAATAACAAGAGAGAGTGAGAGAGAGGGATAGGGAGAAAAAGAAAAGGGAGAAATGAAGAGAGATACACAAAGAAAGAGACAATCAAACCAAAAATTAGAGAGATGGATATAGAGACCGAGAGAGATACCTAAAAATACCGAAGCCTTAACCGTCACCGGAGATGGGAGTCGAACAATGATGAAGCCTGGAGGCTAGAGGGCCTTTCAAATAACTAGATGGCTAGATCCCAATTGAAACAAATTGCAATTTGAATGGGAGGGCACACATGTGATGCACACACTATGCACTTTAGAATTTTTAAAAGCAAATTCAATGTATTATTATTATATTTTCTATAACTATATTAATGTTTAAATAGTAATTAAAAACTATTTGGGCTTAGGCTTAACATGGTGTATATAAAAATTTTAATAGTATAAAGGCCATGTTGTCCGAATTTCCTAGCCCGGACCCGGCCCCGGCCCGGATTTAAATCTGGACAACCAGACCATGTTCGGACCCGATCCGTGTTAGTACAACTTCTATCCAGACCTTTTTTACTTCGGGCCGGATAAAACCTGGCCGGTGGGCCCGGACAGAGTATTGCCACCCTTAGTATTGGTATCTTTATGCTTAAGGCTATAGCAAAGAAAAACACAAGAAACAAACTAAGCAATGAGTTTGGTCTGCTCACGAGGAGGAATGAGAACATAATATGTACAACCAAAAAGACGCAGATGAGCATAACATAGAGGAATAGAAAATAGACTCTCCAGTATTGTGACCCTGAAGAAAAGTAGAGGGTTGAAGGTTGATGAGATAGATAGCAGTGGAGATAACCTCAAACCAAGAATAAGGAGGAACATGGGAAACAATAAGTAGCGTGCGGGTAGTCTCAATAAATGTGGTGATATTTCCGCTCCGCAGTGCCATTCTAAGCATGAGCACCAGGATACGAAGTTGAGGAAGAGTCCCATGAGAAGCAAAAAGGTTATGAAACTCATGGGAGAGATATTCCCCCTGAGTCTGAACAAATAATACAGATGGAAGCAGAAAACTGAGTGTACACCATAGAAGCAATATGCATGCGAGCGCATAAAGTAAACCCAAGTGTGATAGGGAAAGTCATCAATAAAAACAACATAATAACAATTGCCGCCTTTGGATACAAATTGTGTTAGACCCCACACATTAGAATGTACTAAAGTAAAAAAAGAAGATAATTTGGACTCACTACAACGATAAGGGAGTTGTAGATGTTTACCAAGCTTACAACCCGTACATGTAACCTTACGATAAATGGATACTTGACCGAGAATGCCCTGGTGAATAAGAGAAGAAATCCAAGAGCTACTGAGATAACCAAGTTGGTGATGCCACTGATGAAAACCAACAGAGGAAAGAGAAGATGTGGTAGAAGAAGAAAAGAAAAAACTGAAAGTAGGGGTTACAGCAGATGTGGTAGGAAAGGAAAGACAAAATTAATCGAGCACATGCACTCCTCTAAGGTGACGACCAACTCTAATGTGAATCCTTATATGACGATCCTACACATGATACGCAAGCTCATAAAAAACAACAAGGTAACCAAGAAAGGCTAGTTGGTTCACGGAGATGAGGTTCATGGATAGCTTGGGAATATGAGCAACACTAAGGACGGAGAAATGGGGAATTCATAGGGTGCCACGGTCAACAATGAGAAAGGTAGTACTATTGATAATGACGACCTATAGTTTAGTGGAGACAAGCTGGTAGGAGTAGAGAGACGAGGCATTAAAGGTCATATGAAACGAGGTACCAAAGTCTAGTAACTAAGTGGCGGTTGTGATACCTGCAGGAGTAGATGCTGTTGTTAGATTGGTCAAAGGAGTTTGTGCATAGCCAAGTAATAAGAAACCAGAAGAGGAAGGCATGCTTTGTAACAACTGATGAGCCAATTGGATGATTAGCTCAAGCACAAACAAGAAAGTGAAAGTGTTACTAAAGAGCTAAGAAGGAGGCAAGGTTGAAGCGGCTCATTCTTTGCTTGAATCGTAACTACGATTTTCGAAATGAATATGACCAAGAGTATGACAGTAATAACAACACGACAGACGACGCTAAGGTAGACCAGAAGACTGTGGAAGCCACTGAGGAGTTAGAGCTGGTATAGGCCCATCAGGTCACTCTGAGGAATAGCAAGGATAGAGTAAGGTGTAGATGAGATGCCAGTGTGGCGCATGTCATCCAGAGACTGCAAACGTGTCTCCTCGATAATTATTGAAGCAAGAGCATCGTTGGGGAAAGAGGAGTAGGTCGATGCATCATTTGAGCATACCTGACACGAAACTCTGGTCAGAGCCGGATTAGGAACTCATACAAGCGAAGGTGCTCACGATCCTCGTCTAGAGTTGTGTAACGTTCACAAGTGGGGCAACTAGATGATGACATTACATCCAAGTAATGCCAGAGGTCACTAAGCTCAGTGAAGAAATCTTGAATAGATCGATCACGCTCATAAGTGATGGAGAGAGCCTGCACCAGCGAATACTTCTGAGCCTGGAAGAAAGATACAACCTACGTAAATGCTCCTAAATCGCCTTGGTCGTCAAAAGATCATAAACGGCAAGACTAATAGGAAGCTCACATGACTGACAGAGACCTACAATAACCTGTGAATCATCCTCATGCTACTTCGCCCAATCTTGGGCTTGAGAAGAGACCTCTGAATCATCCTAAGGAACATAAGCGGGCTTGGTGCCATCAATGTGACCCCACATATTAAGCCCTCGAAAAAGGACACAGAGAATAAAGAAACAAGCCTTATAATTCTTCCCATCAAACATAACATCCGTCTTCTGAAGATAATAAAGATTTCCTGAAGGCATATGGAGACAAAACAACAAACACTTGGTGTGCACAAGACAATAAAGATGAAGAAACAAAACAATGAACACCCTGCGTGCACACGGGATTGCAGATTGCAAGAAAGAGGACTGGATTAGACCGTGGACTGCAAGATGCAGCAGGGCAACCGCGGGTAGGTCGGAGGAGGCCCGGCAATCACGAACACGGAAAGGAAGAGGTCGACATCTTGGTAGAGAGAGATAGAGGCCAGCGGCAACGAGGAGCACCAAGGGTCAAAACCTTGGCTCTAATACCAATGTTAGGAAGAAAGTAAGGGAGGAGAAAGAGAAGAATAATGCTCTCTGTTTGACTTGATGCAATATAATGTATATCAAAACATATACAAATAGGGTAGACAGGGTGATAGGAACACCTGAGGTAGGAATAAGGTATTGTCACCATATACACTACACATATGTACAACTCTAACAGTAATTACTTGGAAGTTCTGTCGATCTGAATTTGCATGAATGTAAAAGTGTCATTGTTTGGTGATCATTCATGTTTAATGCTACGATTTTCTACACAACTCTTTGATATAATTTTTCTCTTTAATTTTGGATAACAGAGTTTATTAGAATGACATATGATTGCTTTTTGTGCAGGATGATGTTTCTGTAGTTGATCATTGGCTGGTGAATGGGACACATTATTCAAGGACAAGGTATGGTGTCAAATTACTCAAATGGAAAATTGAAATAATGTAAAATCAGTTCTGTTATATGTAACTCTCCCTAAAAGAAGTGAAAATTATAAATAGCAATATTCCTACTATATTCCTACTCTCCAACCTGATTAAGTTTTCCTAACCATTCATTTATGGATGAAACTATTCTCGTCACACTTTGGTTTGAGTGATGTTTTGAACACCAAATGACATCTCATAATTTAAGCGTTGTTGCTGACATGCTGAGATATTCTGCATGTGTTATTAGTATGACTTAAAGCTGTTCATTGCTCAACAACTAATGACTATATTGGATTTACCATTGTGAGAGTTGCGGACATAATCAGATACAGTATATGCAGTATATGTTGTTATGAGAGAACTGGTTTTAAATCAAAATTTTACTGAAATTCAGATTGATTCAAGTGTACACAGTAATACCTTCTCTTAGGGAGGTTCCTGTCATGCTGACAAAAACTAGATATTGTGCTGCTTTCCTTGCACATTCACTGATCAATCGCTAGGTCGTGTGGTATCCGGTTCCCGATGTCTTAAACCCAGCGTGGGTTCGAAGTCTCTCGTGGGGGCAGTTTGTGGCGATCCTGTGGTCTCGCAAGTGAGTCGGCCTCATGGATGACATTTACACGCACGTTGCAGCCGGGAGTCGATCCCAGGCCACCCCATCCCTGGTTCCTATTAGCGCTGGGCTGACCAGTCGCTCTTAAGTCCCAAAAAAAAAAAAATGCTCTCATTAAAGCATGATGTCTTCATGTTCATGTAGTATGACAAGAGAAATGAAAACAACAAGCATACACTCATTGAGTGCATCTTCATGTTAGTAAAGACAATCCAACTTATATTTTTAAGCAGATTATTTAGACATTTGGTTCCAATTGTTGCTTATGAGAGATGTCTAGAGATGAACGGCCTTCTGAAGAACCGTAATAAGTATATATTATCTTTAGTTGTTGTATGTAGGTCAATTCATGTTGAATTGTTGCCCTTGGTTTTTAATACTCTATCTGTTTCTTACTTTGGAAAGGGAGCCTTGGCGCAATAGTAAAGTTGTCGCCATGTGACCTGGAGGTCACGGGTTCAAGTCATGGAAACAACCTCTTGTAAAAAAAAGCTGGGTAAGACTGCATACAATAGACCCAAGTGGTCCGACCCTTCCCTGGACCACACACATAACGGGAGCTTTGTAGCACCAGGCTTCCCTGTTTCTTGCTTTGTATAGTGTAGATTATGCATATTTGGGGGAAGTGGCTGCTTTAATTATCTCATTTCTTTAATTGTTATCTCACAGTGAAGAGTGGCTTAAACGAATGGATCAGAATTTGATTTCTATAAAACCTATAATGGAATCTACATATGGAAAAGACTCGGCTACCAAATGGACTGCCTATTGGCGAACATTCTTCATATCTGTCGCAGAGCTGTTTGGGTACAACAATGGAGAAGAATGGATGGTTGCCCACTACCTCTTTAAGAAGAGATCATTGTCTTGATCATGTTGGTTGTATGACCACATGGTATTCAAGAGAACCTCACTGGTAAATCATTTTCATGTTATTCGGTTTGTTTTTCTCCGACTTTATGTGCACTATTTCAGCTTTTGATCCTGTTCTTGATTCTGAAACAAAAATCTGTATTTATGTACTGTGGAACATCTTCAATCGTATCACTGAATTATCAAATTATTGGTATTTATGCCATTACTAATGATCATTATGCAGTGTCTGATTCTTCAGACTATTGCAACCCGACATAAATTACGGAGTGTGAAATAAACACCAAATGGTTTTTGGTGCAAAAACTATGGCACTATGAATAGTAACTGACACTTGATTACACTCTAAACTTCATTCTAGATCAATAAGAAGCCTAGGTATCAGGCAACTTGAATCTGCAAACAGGGCAGTTGTTGCTCCGCAACATCCATTTCTCAATGCACTCTTTATGGAAGACATGTTTGCAGGGCATCTGTCCGGTGACAACCCCAGTCTGCAACTCCTCTTGACACACAGTGCAAATCTTGCTTGCATCTTCCAGTCCCTGCAACTCCTCGAACATCACATTCTTCTCAATGACAGCAGCCAACATCATCAGGCTCTCAGCATGATGACCTTCATCATCATCTGCAGCATTTTCATTACTCATCTCGGCGTCACGTATAACTATTGTTGAAGTCCAACACAGCCTGTCGGAGCTCTTGCGACAGTGCATCAACGGAGGAGTGAATGTACAGTTTGATTTCCAGCCACATCTTGACAGTTTGATGGTTACGTCGAGACACAATTACGCATAAACTCAGAAGCTTCAGAGGACATTTTGACTCTTGAGGATATCGCGAAAGCATCATTAGGGAAGGAAGGCATGCAGTCAAGGAGTGCCATTATATCGAGCCAAATATCAGAGTTCTCCGGGTGAGCAAGTTCCATACATTCTTCGACCCTCCACTCTAACCTCAATGGCTCTGGGATGATCATGTCTTCAGTCTCACTGACAACGTAGAACATAATTGTCATACTGCCACTGCCGCGGCTGCTGCGGCTGTCACTGGGCAAATTGGCGGCGCTAGCTGACTTTGACTCTGCTCTGAAGTCAAAGGTCCATTGACCATCATTCCATTTATGGAAAGAAGATTTTGTACAAACCATAGTATCTGATTGCCTAGCTCTCTCTAAAACACACACACAAAAAAAACACTAAATTAAAATTATCTACAAAATTATTGAATTAAATAATCTTAAACTGTGTTCTTAATAAGAGTAGTTTAAACAATATTAATTTATACATACATAAATAGATAGTATTGTATTGTATTTTTAGTTACATACTGAGTTTCAGGTTGCAATTCATAATTAGTTAACATATTACATATAAAAATTATTAAGTTTAAAATTTAATAATTTATAATATATATATTTAATATTTTTGTTAAATTCCCTTATTTTATTTTAGATAGATGACATTACAATCAGATGAAAGAGAGGAAAAATAAATCACACACTCGCACAAACACTAGCTTAAACATATTAGGCACTTGTATTACTTATACTATTGATGTCATGAGTTCCTAACTTTAGTACATGCATGTAAATTAAAGTTCTTATAATGCAAGCTTGAGCTTGTAGATTTATTAAGTTGACCATGTTCTTGGTCAACTTATACGATTGATGTCATGAGAAACGTTAGGCACTTGTATTACTTATACTATTAATGTCATGAGCTCTAACTTTAGTAATTGCATGTAAATTAAAGTTTTTATAATGCATCTAATGCTAGCTTGAGCTTGTAGATTTACTAAGTTGACCAACATGGTCAACTTATACGATTGATGTCATGAGAAACATTAGGCACTTGTATTACTTATACTACTGATGTCATGAGCTCTAACTTTAGTATTTGCATGTAAATTAAAGTTTTTATAATGCATCTGATGCGAGCTTGAGCTTGTAGATTTACTAAGTTGACCATGTTCTTTTGTCAACTAAAAAGTCATACACATGAAAGTAAGTTGAAGTAGTAGATTTACCTTAATTTGTTGTTTGAGTCAAAGTAGGAGTTCTGAAGAGACATTAAAGGAAAGTGAAAACCTAGATGAAATAAAACACTGAAAACATAGAAGATATAGAATAATAGTTTGCTTTTATAGATGAGGTGGACGGCCAACTTGTTTAAGGAAACCTTCAACTTAAGTTATCTTTTAATATTAAAAAAAAAAAACTTATCTAATTTTTTTTTAAAAAAAAGATAAAAAAATTGCCCAATTAGAATATGAGCATCTATGAGCTTGATGAGGTCCGACAAGTAAACCGACCTAGAATTAGAATCAGTTAAAAGTCTTTGATAAAACTTGAAAACATATACATGTACTTGTTTCATTGTAAGTCCAATATATATTTTTATTAATAATTATAAATAATTTACAAGGATTTATTTATAAATTTTATTGAGATCTGATCTCTTTTTAGAATTAGAACAGATCCGGGTCAACAGATGAGAAATCGATTAAGATGAAGAAACTTCAAGAATTAAAGTAAAGATCAACCGCGTGAATGATTCTTCGAACATGCTCCTTGCTCACAGGATCTAGGAGGTCCAGGTGCTCGTGCCCCAGGGTAGCCTCCACTATCAAGTCAAAGAAGGTACCGATGGAGGGAGAGCTAGAAGGAGCATTGAGAATTGATGTAGAGCGGGTTATAGGCGGTTTCTAATAGATTGGATGCATTCGAGCTTGAGAAAGAAATTTTTTTGTTTTTGGAGGACTTTTCTGAAAATTCAGTCATTTAGGCCCTTAATTTTATATTTTAGAGGATTTTTTCTATAATTTCTTATTTTTAGTTGAATTAAGGTTTGGGGTTGCCTGTATAAAGACTTTTATGATCATTGTACGACAGCTTTGATGAAATAAACAAATTATTTTGTTCTCTCTGTTCATGATTCCAACGACTTCATGCTTTCACTACGTCTGTTGGCATCAGAGACAGGCTTAATCATGGTTAGATATCGAATGCGCGGAACGAAAAAGACATCCTTGACGGTGGTGACTGTGAGGAAGACATCCTTGACAGTGGTGACCATGAGGAAGACCTGATTACAACGGCTGAATTGAGAAGTTTCTAGTGTGAGATCCAACAGGCTTTGGGGGAGCTCCAGGTGGTTGTTGCTGGGCTAACAACTAGAAACTTCTCCACTGCCAATGGGATGGCTAGTGGGAGTGGTACTCCATGGCATTTGAATGAGGATGAAGGCAAATACGAGGCAGAGGAGGAGATGATGGGCGGAGATGAAGGGTAGTTGTTGTCTCGATCTTTGGTGGTTCAACGAATTATGCTAGCCCCAAAGCAAAAGGAGCTATCACAGCGACACAACATATTCCGAACCAAGTGGGTTGTGAATAAAAGGGTGTGTGGTGTCATTATCGACGGTGGCAGTTCGCGAACATTGTGTCAAAGGCGATGGTTACCAAGCTAGGTTTGCCAACAGAGAGTCATCCCTCACTTTATAAGATTGGCTGGATCAAGAGAGGAGCTAAAGTAAAGATAACCAAAATTTGCCATTTTAATTTTTCTATTGGAAAGAATTATGCCGATGAAATTATGTGTGATGTGGTGGAGATGGACGACTGTCATATGATTTTAGGGTGTCCATGGCAGTTTGATGTGGATGCTACATACAAGGGGCGAGACAATCTGTATGCATTCATGAAGGGAGGTGTGAAGATTGTGTTGGGATCCATAAAAGAAGAATTTTCTATTGAGGATCCAAAATCCAAAGGAAAATCAGTACTTATAGTAGATGGGGGCATATTCATTGAAGTTAAGGAGTGTGGAGAGATCTTTACTGTAGTAAATGGAAGAGAAGTTGGCTGAGAGTCCTAAGAAGTTCCCGCCGCTATTTGTCCTTTGATGGAGGAGTTTAAGGACATAGTATCATTTGAGGTACCAGATGGGTCGCCTCCCATGAGAGATATACAACACCACATCGACCTTATACTTGGGCGAATCTACCTAATTGCCCAAATTATCGGATGAGCCCCAAAGAAAGTCAAATTTTGCAGGAGTAGGTGGAGGAATTGATGAGGAAGAGATTAGTGTGGAAGGACATAAGTCACCCTCAATCTGATGGTCAAACAGAGGTGATGAACCACACTCTGGGAAACTTAATTTGTTGCATTTCAATAGGATTTTGCCCTTGCTGAAGCCGAGGTTGCTTATAACAGCATGCAAAATTGATCTACTGGGAAGTCTCCATTTCAGATTGTTGCTGACCTATTTAAGTATCATCCTCTAGTAGAGGAGTTTCTAGATAGGTTGGACCCTTAGAAGCAAAAGAAATTTTAAATTTTATAATTTTATGTTTTTGGAGGATTTTCCAATAATTCAGTCATGTAGGCCCTTAATTTTACAATTTTCTATTTTTTTATAGGATTTTTCCATAATTTCTTACTTTTAGTTGAATTAGGGTTGGGGGATGCCTATATAAAGACTTATCATTATACTACAGCTTTTGATGAAATGAACAAATTATTTTTTGTTCTCTTTGTCCGTGGATTCGAACAATTCTCTCAATTCAAATGACTTCTACACGCTTTCGCTACATTAAAAATGGAGAGAGAGTGGGAAAGAGCCCAGGAGAGAGACGCGCTTCACGATTAGAATCCACTTAAATACTAAGGCACACTAATGCAGGTTCAACAAAACTCCAATTCAGATGCCAAGTTGGAGATAGCTCTCTAGGCTTTTTGGGGGCTCTCTGCTAAAGGTTTTTGAAGAGTTGATCTCTACCGTTGGATGATTAAGTGATTGAAGTATGATCAGATCTTTATTTGAGCCCTCATGATTATGTCACGTGCGCTTTAAGATTTAAGCCACAAGCTTGAATTTCAAGCTAAACTCTATTCAACTAAAAACTTGAAATTATACATATCTATTTTTTTAAAATTTATAAAAAAATATATTTTATTTATTAAAAATATTATCTAATTTATATTTTTTATTGTCTTGAAGTATAGAAAAAAAGGGGTTATAAATAAACTTTCAATTTTAAATTAAATCAAATTTATTTCAAACTTAAAGTTAAATCAATTAAATTTTAATTTAGAATAACCTCAACCAAATCTATTTGAGCTCAAGCTAGACCAACATGATCAAAATTGGCTTGTTTATATATATAATTAGTAATTACCAATGTTTTTAAACCCGTACCGGACCGGCCGGTTGGACCGGTAAAACCGGGAACCAGTCATTAGTCCGGTCCGGGTTTATAATTGTTGACCAATAATTGAACCGGTCAAACCCACTCAAAACCAGCGAACCGGCCGGTTGGACCGGACCCAGGAAGAACCCGATTTTTTTTTAATTACACTTAACCTTATAGCAACCACTTTATAGCAATCACTTTAAAGCATTAATGGTTCCCGGAGTCCAAGAGCCATTTAAGTTTTGATCTCAATGTAAGCCCAACTCACTTTATAGCAACAACCTCCTCTCCTTTGATCTCCACAACCGATGTGGGACTAAAACTTTTCAAAGCACAACTCACTTTATAGCAACACCTCCTCTACTTTGATCTCCACTGCCATTGTGGGACTAAAACTTTTCAAAGCCCAATACCAATGATTCTATATATATATATATATAGAGAGAGAGAGAGAGAGAGAGAGAGAGAGAGAGAGAGAGAGAGAGGGGGTTGGGAAATATTAATTATATATATATATATATATATGTATTATTTTTTTATTTTTTAATCTATTTGTTATGTTAATCTAGCTTATTGGTTGCAATTTGATCAATGTATCCATTTATTTGTTAATTAAAAGTAATTACCATGTTTATACTTATATGGTATTTATACCAACAAAATCCTTATAAAAAATTTAAAACAAAATTAATAAATAAAAATATAAAACAGTACCATTTGACTCGGAAATGAAATTCCACTTCTCGAGGCGAGTCTAACAAGTGGAATGTTTGCACGGGAGAGTGGGTCCAGACCCTCCAATCCAAGTGAGAGAGAAGGAAAAAACCAACGGTTTTTTGTAAAGTTTTTTTTTTTGACGAAATAGAGCTTTACCAGCTTCTACATTAACTAGAATAGAAAAAAGGTAAGAAAAAAAAACAAGCATTAGCACAGGCTAATCAAAATATAATCCAAAAGTGACAACTATGTCTTCAAGCCACCGAGGTCGGTCACATCCTCTGTGGAACAAAGATAGCCCTGGATTTAGCAAGGCATGCTTTGCAAGAGCATCGGCTAAGCGTGTTCGGTCTCTTGGGCAATATTGTAGTTGAGCTTGAGGTTGAGATTGTAGAAGTTGATTGATATTGTGTAAGCTTGTCAGGAGGTCTTCGAAGTGGTATTAGATCCATGTCTAATCATCTGTAAAGCATGCGCAGACAATCACGTGTTGAGGATGTCCGACTTCCATTCTACGGTTCTGCTTATGTCTAAGGCATCAAGATAGCTTGCAATTGGATGGAGGCTTGATTCTAACAGCTGACATTGGTGTATCCTTGCCAAGATGATGGTGTCTCTTCCTTTGGTGAATACAAAGCCTACACCACATAGAGATTTATCAGGCACCAAGCGGCATCACATAAAGAAGAAATTGTTTGTTTGAAAGAGGAAAAGTGGAGATACTCCCTGTATTGCTCCCTTATTTTCGAATTGTTCTTGTGTAACGGTGAAGTGCCTCCTTAAAAACTTGAAATGGTTGAATCCTCCTATTGTTGAAAACAACTTCACATCCTGGCTTTCCAGTTGCCCAAGCGCTTGAAGCTATCAATGCTTTGATAAAGTCTTTGGTTTGACCTGTTGTGCCCATCGCCAATGCGTGAGCCAATCACCTTGATTAGCAAAGTTCTTTACAGAATTGTTGGCACTCCAACCGGTGTAGTGATGCAAGTGCACGCTTATGCCAACAAGTTCTTGCAATACTACATTCCACCATTAGATGCATGATAGTTTCACTTTCCAGCACTACAAAATGGCACATTGTATGAGGACCAATTCCTAGTGAGTATAAATACTCAGATGTAGTAATCCTGCCATGTAGAAGTTTCCAAATAAAAATTTTAACTCTTGGAGCTACATGCAATTCCCAAATTCCCAAATTTTAACGGTTTTTTGTAAAGTTAGTTAACTGCCCAAAAAGAGGAGATCAACTAAGCAGCATAGAAAGAAAGAGAGAGAGAGAGAGCGAGAGAGCGAGAGAGAGAAGAGAGAGAGGAAAATCTCTTCTTCTTCTCTCTTCTCTGAATTTCTCTCTCTCTACAACTATTACTATTGTTGCTATTAGTACTAGCCATGGAGGAGAATGGCCCTTTTCGAGCCTTCACACAGACGGCGGTGGCCGTCGACAGAGATAAGAACAGTATGCATGCCGTGAAATGGGCGGCAGACCACCTCCTTATCAGCAGCCCTGCCGTCATCCTTATTCATGTCCGGGGCCGGGGATCATCCTCTAACCGTAGGTACCCTTCCTCTTTCTTCATCATCAAAGTTATCGGCATTTTGTTCTAAATTAATTGTTGATTGAAAAATAAAGTGATAATGCGTGATTTAATTGTCTTCAGAAGCATCAATTTTGATATGGAAAGAGTTCATTGTGATCACTTGTAGTCCAACATAAAATCATTGTGATTCTGAATGTTGTTTTGCAGCAGTGACCGATACCAGCTCCGAATTGGGACGAGAACATCAAGATAGTGAAATGACAGAATTCTTTCTCCCTTATAGAGGTTTCTGTGCTCGTCGAGGGGTATGTTTCCATTTTCAATGCTTCAAATTTCTAATGAATTTCTTTGGTGTGGTACTTTACGACAGAAAAACTCATTCACAACTTTGATAGCGAAGTTTAACACACCGAAAATGTTTGTGAATTTATAGATACAACTCCGAGAGGTGGTTTTGGAAGATAATGATGTCTCCAAGGTGATAATCGAATACATCAATGCGAACCACATAAACAACATTGTGGTTGGAGCTTCGAATAAATTGGTTTTCACCTTTGCAAGGTCTGTCTCTCTCAATTAGTTTTGAATGCCCAATTCTGCCTTCTCTCCTGAGCCACATTTCCTTTGTATGCAGAAAATTTAGGAACCCCGATGTCTCGGAACGCTTGCTGAAATCAGTACCGGACTTTTGCACATTATATGTCATAGCCAAAGGAAAACCGATGACAATTCGATCGGCGAAGAGTCCTGGACTGGTCAATGCCATGCCTCCAAGACAATTACTTTCTTCTCAACAACTAGCTGAAGGTGGATCGGATACTGACGAACAAGTCAGGTAACTTAAAAATAATTTTTAATACACATGAAGATGGTATGTTGAACATAAAAAAAGTTTTTCATCTGCCCAATTCAGAGCGCAATATGGAAAGAATGGAATGAGGATCTTGTTCCCTGCACCAGATAGAAGATCTATTGACAGGGGAGCTGATTATATGAGGACTCCGGGACGCGAAAGGCCCCTTTCGTCTGCAAAGACAGTACCGCCAAAATATCTTGCTTGAAGGTATTGATGCCGCACAACAACCCTTCAACTCCATCTCTGATGATTCCGATCTCTCGAGGAGCATGCGCTTCCAATCAATGGACTTCGGCGAGGGATCAGAGTTCGCCATGGGCTCCCTCGGCATCCCTGCCGATTCTCAGCCCTCTCCTGTTGGTAGTGTAAGTACATTTACTAGTTTTGTTTGTAGAAACAAAAATCCCGTTGAATTATCGAGGTTTATATGCATTCTTATTGCCATTTTCAGGCACAAAGAGACGTGAGGCTGAAATGAAGAGGCTCAAACTTGAACTTAAGCAAACTATGGACATGTATAGCTCTGCTTGCAAAGAAGCCATCTCAGCTAAACAGAAGGTTAATTCGAAATGTGTTTGTATATATATATATATATATGCGAGATGGAGATCTTAAGTAAAATGATGGTGTATTGGTTGAATTTCAGGCAAGAGAATTACATCAATGGAAGATGGAAGAGGCCAGAAAGGTAGAGGCACTAAGGCAAGCAGAAGAGGCAGCACTTGCACTAGCAGAGGTGGAGAAGGCCAAATGCAAGGCTGCCATTGAAGCTGCGGAAGCAGCACAGAGGATAGCTGAACTTGAAGCGAAGAAGCGGCTCGAGCGCTTGGAGCAGAAAGCGATACGTGAAGCGGAGGAGAAGAAGAAAGCATTGGATGCACTGGCTCAAAACGACGTCCGGTACCGGAAATACAGCATCGATGAGATTGAAACCGCCACGGAAAAATTCTCCGATAACCTCAAGATCGGTGAAGGTGGATATGGACCTGTCTACAAAGCCACCCTGGATCATACACCAGTTGCAATCAAAGTTCTAAGACCAGATGCAGCTCAAGGAAGGAAGCAATTCCAGCAAGAGGTACACAACATAAACATAATAATAGTCTTAATAGTTCAGCGTCATCTAATTAAACAAATGTTTCTCCACACACTTCAGGTTGAAGTACTCTGCTGCATCAGACATCCAAACATGGTGTTACTGCTAGGTGCGTGCCCAGAGTACGGTTGCTTAGTATATATGAATACATGGACAACGGGAGCCTTAGAAGACAGGCTTTTTCAGTGAGGCAACACTCCGGTGATACCATGGAGTGTCGCGGTTCAAAATTGCAGCAGAGATGCGCCACCGATTACTCTTCTTACATCAAGCCAAACCAGAGCCTCTTGTTCACGGGATCTTAAACCCGGCTAACATTCTCTTAGACCCGAAACTATGTGAGCAAGATCAGTGATGTCGGTCTCGCAAGATTAGTCCCTCCATCAGTAGCAAACAATGTTACACAATACCGAATGACATCGACTGCAGGAACATTCTGCTACATTGATCCTGAGTATCAACAAACGGGAATGCTCGGAATCAAGTCCGATGTATACTCACTAGGCATAATGCTCCTGCAGATCATCACTGCAAAGCCTCCTATGGGATTAACTCACCATGTTGAGAGAGCAATTGAAAGGGACTTTCTCTCAAATGCTTGATCCTGCAGTGAAGGATTGGCCAGAGGAGGAAGTCCTCTCATTTGCTAAACTTTAAATTTAAAGTGCGCCGAGCTCCGGCGAAAAGACCGCCCCGATCTTGGCTCCGTCGTGCTCCCTGAGCTCAACAGACTGAGAGACTTGGGCCATGAGTATGAAGCTCAGAAAGGTTCCATTGGTTTCGGCGTGTCAACATGCAGCCCTCTCGGTTCTCCCTCTCCAAAATCCCAATCACAATCACCTTCACAACAACATCAACAGGTTTGCTATTTTTATTTGGTCATATTTGGCTTTGATACCATGTTAAATTTTTTTTTTTTTTCCACACAGGCTCAGGTATTAAGCACACAAAATGCTAGCGCACCATGGGCAGGTTCTTCAGAAGGTTGACATCGAAAATATAAACATTGAAACAAAAATGAGAATAGAGATGAAATTTGGAAGATTAGGGTTGTGATTTGGGTTTTGATTTTACTAATACATGTCTTGATGATCAATTAAGGAGATGATTACTGGTCATGTTTAGGGGTGGAATTTATCAGTGACAGTGATCTCTCTCTCTTAACATTCAGAGGATCACAGTCCTGAAATTAATACTAAATACTTCACTCTGTCCCAACTTCAAATTTATCTCTCTGTTTATATCAATAAATAGAAGCTCAAATCAAGGTAAAAATATATAATATTAACAATTTAATAAATTAAATAAATAGTTAATATATTAACAATAAATCAAAATTGATACTAACGAGTAATAAATATCAGGTAAGAAAGTAATTAGTATGTCTGACTTTCACAAGAGAGAGCAGTTATAAATTCCAAAGTAGAGGAACCTTTAAACAAGATAAGAGTATTTGGACCTTTTGGGATCAAATATGAACGTTAATTATTTTTTTAATGAATATAATTTATTTATTTTCTAAAAAAAAATGATAAGGTTTTTTTAATATTTAAATTAAAAATTAACTAAAAAAAATCTCTTGTATATCGGATTCTTGTGATTCCTGTCCGTCCAATCTCAATTATACGGTCATGATTGGTTGTGATTTTACTTACGTCATTAATTGTTGTTAATATATATATATTAAAAAATTATTGAGAAAAAAGAGAAATAGAAGCAAGAGAGGGAGGGGTGGTGCGGGGGTGGGAGAGGAGATGGGAGATGGAGATGGAGATGGGGAGGAGGGGGAAATGTGGCCAGGGAAAGGAGGAGGAGGAATCAGGAGGGATCGAGGCCTCACTATGAAGCGCATCGCGGCGGCGAAGCAGTACATTGAGAACCATTATCGGGCCCCAGATGAAGAACATCCAGGAGCGCAAGGAGAGGTCTTGAGTTTTGATCTCTTCTCTGTTCAATAGATGCTTTTTTCTTTTCTCTTGTTGATATTGGATTCTGGATTTTGTTCTTTGTTGCTGTTTTTTGATGGTAGGATTCTTGGTTAAAGAATCTGGTGTTTTGGAAATTTGTTTTTAGGGCTTGAATTTTGGGATCTGAGAAGCTTGGTGTGCTATTCTAGTTGTTGTGCTAAGTTTTGGTCTTGATTATATCACATAGACCAGATTAAGAACCTCAGGTGCATTTTAGAAATTTTCTAGCTTTTCTTTGTCGGTGAATGTCATATGACATGAGTTTGGGATTTGGATGAGCGATATGTTTAGTTGACTGAACTGAGTTTTGTTGTAAAGTGATCTTATTTATCCAAGTGGTTGATGTTGTTTTAGAAAAAATAGGAAAAATGATAGCTTGGATTGATAGCTTTATTTTGTCATGAAATATCCTTTTTGTCCCAGACTTGGGCTATTTTTGCACTGTAGTTGGAGTGTATATTTGTTATTGTTTGATGAATGATGAATTTCAATATGGTGATTGAATTGCATTCCCTTAACAAATTACTAGACATTAATTTTCAATGTGGCAGAACTTTTAATATTGAATTGAATATGGTTGAATTCAGTATGCTAGTTACTTGTCTTAATATTGTCAGCTTTTTCTTGTTTTACTCTGCGAAAGGAGAAAGAGTAGGACAACAAGAATTCTCAAAATTAAAGAAATAGTTCTCCAAGATTGTTTTGTTTCTACTTCTATATGCTTGTCTGCACCTGGTTAACTGTACCAGGTGTGGGAAAAGCAGTGATAGCTGCTAGTACTAATCAATTGGTTTGAAAGGCTAGAAGACTTAATTATAAGTCTCTTTGGTGTCAACATTTTAATCGACCTCCATCTGGGGATGAATCCACTCTTAGGACAAAAAAAGAGGCTCTTAACCTTTTTCTGCTTCGTCCCAAGGTAAGAGCAGACTTGTTCACTTTTTGCCAAATGTATATATCCCTAACTCTCTTGGTCTAGGCATAAGCTGGAAAGCAGTTAATCTCTATATGAAATTATTGGCCTTTCGCTGCTAAGAAAGAGTGAACTCGAACAAGAGTCAAGGGGTAATAAGGTTCTTTGGCCAATCCCAGGAAATCGTATAAAAACAAAAGATGGGCGCCTCCTCACATGTCAAGAACTTTCTATTGGGAAGACTCCTTACCCCAACATTGCCCTAAAATGCTCATATTAAATAACTGACCAGATTTCTTAGAATCTACAAGAGATTTGGGCAAGATCTTAACTATCAAAGTATAAGAAGCATATAGCAAGAGTTGTTGGCCCCTTATACACACTCCTAAATACTAATATACTAGCAAATGACCCTCATGTTGGACTTTCTAAAATACATTATTTATATGATAACAAATACCTCTCGTATTGCTAACGACTTTCATAAAAATAATAACTTACGTAACTTAACAACTATCAAAAGGCGACCACTATCGTTCCAAATAGTTGTTATTATTTTTAAAATTAAAAAAATCCAAAATTCTAAAAAAAAATTGAAAATATGAATATAATTTTTTGTTTTTTTTTTGAAATTTTTTAAAACCAAAGTTATCTAGATTTACTCCCATTAGTAATATAGATAGATATTCATATTGTTGACTGAAAAATCGGTCTCTCCTCGTGATTTGAGCCCAATCTTCTATCAACGGTTAAATTTGTAATGGTTGAGGGACTAGATCGCAAAAGAAGAAGAGCAAGCATCTAAGCAAGAAACAAAGCACACCCAATTTATGTGGAAAACCCCGAAAAGCATCTTGGTAGTGGTGGCCGACATTGGAGATGTCGGGGAAAAAGAGAGTTTGATCAAGATGCCATAAGTGATTGGAGAAGCTTCATGATAATAGTCCGGGAATGGTGGTAGAGCCCTTTATATGGAGAAGTGAAGATAAAAGTTCTCCCTGTAGTGTTGGTCAGCCATTGCCATGGGTTGGAGGACTTGGTGTGTTTCATCATCATTCCTCCACTTTTGAAGAAGAGATCCCCTTTCTTCAATCTTCCCCTTTTCTCTCCCTGTATTATCATCCTAGCGGGCCACGTGTCAGCATCTTAGCGGCCAAATATTTTACCCATAACACATATATAAAAAAAGCAGGTGCTACAAAGCTCCCGATATGGGTGGGTCCGGACCACTTTTAAGATATATTTTTATTTTTTCATTTATTTATGGTATACATGTTGATTAAAATATTTTTAAAAATATAAAAATAAAAATTATATTATTTAATGTATAAATATGTATGCATATGAATTTGGGGGTTTCTAGGTAAAAGTATCAAATCAATGCCTCAATTTACCACTTGGCCTCATATCCTAGGTCTAGGGCACAGACAATAATCTCATCTAGCATATCATACCTACACAGATATTTTTTACCTATAAGGATTGCCGATCTCAACTATGAGATCGTACTACTAGCCAAGGGAGGGAAACAAAGTAATTCTCTTTATTTAGGAAATTATAAATAGAATATATTAAATTGAACTTCAAGTCTCTTAATCCAATTTAAATCAATTCAAGGTCATCAAATCTTATCTTAAAAGGTAAGCTTATCCCTTGCAGTTTAAAATAAAATTTTAGTCTCTTAAAAAAATACTGAGAATATCCTTTGTTTTATATTAATTTATGAATTATAAATATCGTAAATACTTAAACTGCCCTTCATCTGAAAACCATTAAAAAAGAGCTTAAACAAGAGAAAGATGCTAGTGAGGGAAAGAAAGATGTAAAACAAGATGGATTAGAGAGTGAGGGGTGAAGTAGCAGATGAATTAGGAAGAAGAATGAAGAGAAAAGATTTGGGAACAGATGTATTTGGATTTCATTGAAAAGAAAGTTATTCTGGTCACACCTGTTAGGCAAAATCGAATAGTTGGACACAACAATTTTTTATTCTCAAATGATATGGAGGTTTTTACTTGGTCGATTAGGATTTTTCCTCTAAGAAATCACAAAATTTGTGATCTATTTTGTGTCAAAGGGGTTTTTTGTAATGAAAGTCAATTATAAGAGATGTTTATTAAATTTTGAAAAGACTCATCTAAAATTAAACCAAGGGGCCCTATGCAAAAACTTGCTTGAACAAAGATAGGGGCAGCTTCGGTGCTACAAAGTTCCTGCCTCTTTTGTTAGCAAGAGGTTGTTTTCAAGACTCAACCCCTAAGTTTATCCTTATGGAGAATTTGTTGTATTGATTCCCTGGATAGTGAGGAAATAGACTCCTAATCTAGCCTATTCTTTTTGGATTTTAAGGAGTTTATTCATGGATTAAAACATAAATTTCCTTTCCTTTTAGAATCCCCGAGAAAATGAAAAGGTGATTGTCATATAAATCAGGGGCTAGCCAAATTAATTTGTTTATTAGATTGTGGTTTGCCCTCCCATTTCACCTAAAATAGTCTAATCAACTTTTCCTTATGAAATTTTTTGCAATTGTCTACCTCCCATTCTTGCATAAATGGATTGTGGCTGTGGCATGCTACTTGAACCTTCAATATCCCCATAATAACACTAATTTCATTGTGTTTGAAAAAGATATACATTTGACCCCAACTTCTTAAAAATCTTGGAACAACTTGATGAAAAAGAAAATTTAAAAAAAAAATTCAAAACAGGCATAATCATCTAATTATTTTTTGCATCATATTCAGTCATGTTTCATGAATTTTTCCAACCAAACCATATTGTCATTAAGTCCATTTTTTATTGAAAGCAAGTTAATTTGTATGGTATATCCCATAGTGATTTTTTCCTGATTATGTCTGTTATGCAAGTACACTAAAGCACTAGCTAACATCTTGTTGGGCATCTAGGATGATACATCTTTAATGTTAGTTGAAAAGAGGAAGAAAAAACAAAGGGAAATAATTGTGACCAAATTTTCCTTTGAAATCAATTTGATTTTAACACTTAGAAATGTTTTCAGAATAGCCTCTATAAATTTCATTTTGTGATAACGTCTGCATGTCTTATCTTGATTTTCTCTCTATTTCTTGCTCACAGCTCATCTAATAATGGATACATATCTCATAAGCTCATCTAATGGATACATATCGATGTCCATCTTTGTTTTGATGGCTTGCTTTTTGTCAATGACAATGTTGATACTTGATGCAATTGTAGGCGATGGGTTCTGGAGAGAAGATTAGCTTCTTCACCTGTTTCCCTAGGGAGGAACAAATTGATCTAATCAAGGATTTAGAGAGGAAGGGAGACAGAGTTTATGCGGAAACAAAGACACAAGATCTGCGTGGATGATTTTTGAGCTACTAACAGATTATTGGGAGGAGCTTTTGAGAGGTTAAGATATGCATATCCATACACATATTTGATTGTCTTTTGCATATATGCTTTAGTAGTTGTTTTTTTCCTGACCTTTTTAGTATTGCTCCTGCGTGCTTAATCAAGTTCATGTACTATTTGGAATAATTTTCCTTTGCTTACTTACTCCAACCACCTTTTCTAAACTACTTTTCATTGTTTTAGTTTTTCAAGTGGAGACTGCAGAAGGGAATACTTATCTTTGTCATAATAATTTAGATTTAAATATGATAGTGATCCATTTGTGGTTGTGTAGCTATTGAATTAATTCCCAAATTGCGTATAAGATTATTGCTTCCTACTTCATAATGCCGACATACTTTGTCAATCCATGAATATAGGAAACCAATAACATGAGTTTACCTGTTGATTTCATAAATTCTGATGTTAATAAGGGCCTCTTCCCTCCTTGTCTTATAAGATGACTCTTTGAAACATCTTTTGATGATTTTAGTTTCCTCTTTGATATAGTGAAGATGATTAGGGGTTTTATGGACATCTGGAAGGTTTGAAGAGTCTATTGTTATTTTTAGTTAGTCATAATAATAATTGCTTATCGACTGTAATAAGGTATAATATACTCTAATGAATATTTGGCTTGGTGAGCTTTATACCATGTTAATGATAAATTTGAACTTCACAAGGTATAGTCTCTGATCACCTGAGAAGTATCTGTATGCTTGTGTTTTTATGATAGTTTTCTCATTCAAGAGGGGGGCACATGCTCAAATTGATGTTCTGTGTTGACTACCATTTTCCATATTATAGGTCATACTCTGCCGGGAGAAGTCTTCAGGAAATATTTATGCAATGAAGAAACTCAGAAAATCCCAATGCTTAGCAGGGGCCAGGTTTGATTCTTGTGTTGTTATGTATTTGTAAAATACAGTGAATAGAATGTTGTTTCCTTTAGCAAATCATTACCCTTTACTGTTAGGAGATTATATGGTGATTTTTTGCCTTTCTTCCGCGTCATCAAAATTACTACACCTGTGAACACTCCTGCAATGCATGACTTGTAACAACCTTTAATTCTTGTAGGTTATTTGGCTATTAGCACATCCTGGCTATAGAAGTTCATGCACACGCTAGAGCAATCATTACACTATTACTGGAAACACTGATTTTCTTGATGTATAGCTACACCCAATCACCAAAGTTGCCTTTGTGAGCTTGAGGATTTTTGTTGCTCATTCTATGAGTGTAAAATCAAGTGGCTTAAATATCTTCTCTTTAAGAACTTGTGAATCTGAATAGTCAACTATTCATTAACATAACCAAGGGGCATTGAATATCTCTGTTTAGAGCTTGTCTATTAACTATACAGTATAATTTCTTTACAATTTTTCTATTCATTTTCATTTTAGTTTTCATTTTGCATTGTATTTGTCTACAGGTTGAGCATGTAAGAGCTGAAAGGAACCTGCTAGAAACTGAAGTTGCTAGCCATTGTATTGTGAAGCTGTACTATTCATTTCAAGATGCTGAATACCTATACCTGATTATGGAATATCTTCCTGGAGGGGACATGATGAACCTTCTAATAAAAGAAGAAACTTTGACTGAAAGTGTGGCTAAATTTTACATTGCACAGAGTGTGTTGGCCATCGAGTCTATTCATAAACATAACTATATCCATAGGTTAGTGTTTGGTTTCATTTAGTGATTGTTGCATTTCAATTATGAATGCCATAATTTTTATTCTTCTGATTGGCAATGGCAATCTATTTTTAACCTTTGTTTTCGTGACAGAGATATCAAACCTGACAATCTTCTGTTGGACAAAATGGTCATATGAAGCTTTCTGATTTTGGCCTTTGCAAGCCGATTGATTGTGCTACTCTTTTGACTTTGAATGATAATGAGCTGGATGATGAAAACCTTAGGGAAACAATGGATATTGATGGAGGCTTCTCTGACACTAACGAAAAAAAGAGGTGGAGAAGTCCCCGTGAACAACTTCAGTACTGGCAGATGAACAGGAGAAAACTGGTAAACTTTTTCAGTATTTGGACCTTCTATCTGATACCTTAATGTCATTTTGCACAGTATATTTCTTAAAAATTTTCCTTCTTGGCCATAAACTTATTGATATGGTTGCATGACTTCCAACTGAAATAGTATGCTGTGAATATGTAACTTTCAGGCTTTCTCTACAGTGGGCACGCCAGAATTACATTCGCCGGAAGTACTACTGAAGAAAGGATATGGCATGGAATGTGATTGGTTTTGTAGTTATAAGCTTATTTTTCAGTTTCAATAGTAGATAATTGGTTAAACTTCTAGGTTCTTGAATCAATGCTACACATGCTATCACTTGTGTAGCATATTTTGGTATTTTGGTTAGTTTTTATTCTAGAAAGTTGAATTTTATGATAATTAAATATTTTTGTAAGATAACAGACAGATCCTTAGAGGTTCTACCATGCCACTAAATTGCATGTTTTCTGTTATTCTGCAGTCAAGCTACTCTCTTTGATAAACAATTCATTTAGTTCCTCTTTAGTAGGCCTCCCACTGGTTCAACTCAAGATAAGGTTTCATTCATTGAAGATGAGTTGGCTAGCTAAGGAAAGACGAGAATCTTGCATGTGTAGGATAACCAAGTTATGAATGTGTCAACTACTTACTCCATGAATCATACAACTAGTATGCTAGGCTACAATTCTGTAATATAATATATACGGTTATCTAAGTTCCGATCTCTCGTCTTTTGAGTAATGAAATGACTCAAACTTCTGGATTTACTACCTTTGGTGTTTGAAATTTTCTGGCACCTTTTGTTGACATTCTTCTGTTGCAATCATTTTATTGACACACAGGTGGTCATTAGGTGCAATAATGTCTGAGATGCTTCTTGGTTTTCCTCCCTTTTCTGACCCAGACCCAATAACCACATGTCGGAAGGTTGGTCTCATACTTTAATTAAACTGCCTCACATGTTTCATCGAAGTATGTAGAATTTGAGAAAGGATATCATGTCCTGCTCAAGTCTCTCTCTCTGGAAGCACACTAATAATATTGTTGGCTGTTAGTTAGATAACCATCTACATCATTGTTGTAACAATGCTATAAGCTTTACTAGACCTTGGTTGCCATGTATACTATTTAGGTCAGTATTTGTGGTGCGTGAGATCCTTTTGCAGTCCTTTTTCCTCAGTTCCTAATGATTCTTTTATTATCTTCAAGCCATCTATGCCCCAAATAATGACTTCCACAAGAAGCCCAAGCCATCATTGAACATCTGCTGTGTGAATCAGTTCACTTACCATATTAGAACAAATCCTTGCTACATTCCAATTTATTCTTTTCATCAATTGTACTCCCTGATTGACTGTGTGTATAGGAGAGGAGACCTGATAAAATATTTTTCATGCATGAAGCTTTTATGCCAGATATGACCCATGTGGCATCATTGTTGCTAAATGTTGTTCAAGGGCTTGAAAAGTACACAATATTCACAAATATCTTAGAAGGAATTAAGTTTCTATCCATCCAAAGTTATACCTTTATATAATTTGATGGATCTAGATTAGAGACTTCATCTTTCAAAGGTTAACCAAGTAATCTTTACTATGTATTTTTGTACTGGATGAATATTTCTAAGAACATCTCTTCAGATACCAGTGCTTGTTCTGAGCATGCATACCAATACAGTATTTAATATCTGAAAAGTTATTCATATTTGCATTTTGGTTCATTGAGTTCGGCTTATGTGCCATAGGAAATTTCATATATTTTTTTTTGTAAAAAATGAGTTCTCTTCTTATTTCATCCAGCCCATATTTGGCATAATTTTTTCAGATTGTCCATTGGAGAAAACATCTGATGTTTCCTGAGGAGATTCAATTGACACCTGAGGCAAAAGATCTTATTTGCAGATTACTTTGTGACGCAGATCACAGACTAGGAAGTCACCAAATAAAAGTATGTGCTTTACCATTTGAAGTCATTAATTTTAATGATGTATGATGTCTGATAATTTATTTTGTTCATTCAATTGTTTCCAGGCTCATCCTTGGTTTAAGGATATAGTGTGGGATAAAATATATGAAATGGAGGCAGCATTCAAGCCTGAGGTCAATGATGAACTAGATACCCAGAACTTCCCAAAGTTTGTTGAAGTATGTTCCTCTTTTCGAAATAGCCTCTCTGACCTTGATTTTATTGCATTGTGAAATCAATCATTGTGATTGACCTCGAGCATGCTGAATGATTTGTGCTTGTCCTAACTTGTTTGAGTTGTGTTTCTGCAACCTATGAAACAGAATTATCTGGTACATGGATTTTCCACCTTTAGAAGATGTGTTTGTATCAGGCATTTATATTTTGACCTAGTTCACTTTTTTGTGCCTTATATCTCCTAAAGTATAACCTCTTCAGTGGAAGGCTCTTGTAGATCTTTGATTCTCACATGCAAGTGTTACAAACAGATAGAAACACAAGGGCATTAATTAGGTTTGCTATATTGTTTATAACTCTTTTGATTTATTACAATCAAATGTGTGGCAATCACTTTTTCAAATTTACTCTTGACTACAGCTTCACAAACAAAGGCTGCTGCATTCATTCATGCTGGTCTCTGTACTGCTTCTTCTATCCATGAGAATCCCAAGCCTCAGTCTTTATTTATAGGATCTCTAATACCGAAAGGTCAACTAATGTACTGTTCTCATGATCTTTTTTTCCCCATATTCCAGGAGGAACTTCCTGCTCCAGCAAGAACTGGTTCAGGGTCATCAAGGAAGGTAACAAAATGTTCTCCTACGATCAATTATTTGGATAAGTATTTGGTAAAGCTTCACTTGTGTAATCTATTATTCTTTAATGAATTAGTGTTGATCTCTTTTTTGTTCTCAAATTCAGACTTGCTGATACTTGGTCAAATATTTATGTCTCTGTTATTTCCCGCTATTGCATGAGTTTTTTACACCCTTAATCACTTATGTAGGGAAATTTGGTAAATTTCATTAAGCATTTTAAGGATAATTATTGTTAATTTTAAATATTTGAGCAGATGCTGCGAACTCCTAAAGATTTAAGCTTCGTTGGGTATACATACAAGAACTTTGCCGCCGTAAAAGGTTGGCCTCTATACTATACAGCTGCATATCTTTTCGCTAATACTCTTTAGATGATGAAAAAGTAGTCAGCAATATGGGTCTCTTTGTAGAGAACTAACTTTCATATGTTCAATAATTTTTCTACCAGAGATGAAGAAAAGCACTTCACTGAAGCGGCTCTCTCTTGATTCCATCTTCGGTAACACTCTCAGCATAACTCTAGAAAAGATTTCTCTTGATAATTCTTCAATGTTTGGTACACTATTGCCCGTGGTCAGGTGATTTAGTTTCGGATGCAGGAAAGAAATCTACAACAGAGGAAACAGATACCAACATGGATGCTTCATCGTATCCAATGACTCCATAAATCACCATTGTGCTCTCTATTAGCTAGCCGAACCGTCAGTGCAGCCTGCTTGTTTTTTTTGTCAGGTTCGCGCTGAATCATGTGTTTCTGGTAAGCTATTTGAGAGACACTGTTTCTCAGAACCCTCCCCGAAGACCATTCCGTGATGTTTCTGATGCTTAGCAACAGGCATGTCTGCCAGTCTTTTTATATCATGAAGTAAGTGTTCTCTATGCTGGCTGCCCAGGTAGGGTACAAAGGAACAAAACATTGCCTTCTCTTGTAGCAGTTCCGGTCTCCTCTCTTGTTTTATTTCTTCATCTTTTGTTCTATTTAAAATTTGAGAATGATTTTTTGCTATCCATGTCAAAACAAAAAGACATGCAAATTGCAGTAATCACCAGACTCGATTATGAGGAATCCAGGTGTCCCAATTAACTCACTCTTTATCTGATTTAATTTTACTTTGTTAAGTGTGTTTTGGTTTGAGTGATATGGGGTCTCTTTGCATAAGGCGTGTTCAATTTGGGAGTGTCCGTGTTTAGAATTCACTCTCCTCTACGCATGCTACAAAGGAAAGCATGAGGCCAAGTATCGTGCATGAAGCCTTATTGGGAGTCGCTCTTTAGCGTTGCGCACGTGAACCTCCCGGGTACATTTCAGATGCAAATTGAGTTAGATCCTTTCGAGAGAGTCGCTTGTTGGATTTTAATAAAAAAATAATAATAATAATACTGGAAACTACTAAAATTAGCCCAGCTAACCACAAAATAGTAGCAGTTCTTCAGAGAGACAGACCATCAAAGGCCCAGGCCCCAACTTCATAGTCTGGTTCAGACTGTGTACAACCGGCCCCTTATATTATTGTATAAGATCAGAGAAGCCACGAGGTTCATCCCAGACTGACTTTGTGGAATGAAAGACTTGTACCTAGACCTTGTGACCAGGAAGGCGAAGTCATCCATAATTTTGAAGAGGCACTGCTTTGATGAAGCTAGTGTTGTGGTAAATGTGGTTTATCTGGGTTTTATGGTGGTAGGTTATGTGGTTTAGGAGCTGCATATTCAGGGGTTTCAGTGGAGATAGTAATAAGCCAACCTTTTGGGGTTCCAAATGAAAGTGTTTTGCTGGAGTTCTCCTTAACACTTGGTAAAGGGTTTACCCTGGGGATAACTTTTTTAGACTTTTCCTATAAACAGTGAATCATGTCAACGGATATAATGGAGATTTAGAGGTTAATGTTGTTTCCCAAAACATGTATTCTTATGTGATACCATCATTAAGCGACTTTGTTTAAGATTTCCATCCAATAGGAAATTTAAAAATTTTAAAAGTTATTCCAATTTGTGTTTTATTCCCCACACGGAGAAATCCCTTTACCAAACACCAATATATATAGAGATTTTTGTTTTTCATAGAGCTGAAGAGTTTGGCTCTATTTTCGCGGACTATTGGTTAAGAATTGTAAGAAAATATTATGGTCAACCTTCAAAATGGAGACACCATGGAGTGGAGAAAAGAAAGAAAAATAAATAAATAATGTATTATAACTAAAAGACATGTTTTAGGACTACACATAAACATAGTAATAGAAATTCATAATACTAATCTCCCACCCAAATTATATAGAGATTATTTTCCAAATGGTAATAATACTATCAAAATAGAACTCTTTTAAAAGATAATTCTATGAGTGTGAGAGTTAATTGCAGACAGTTCCAATGAATACAGACGGTGGAAGTTTGGGTATGAATTAAGAATAGGTGATCATAAGGGCATTTGAACCAGGTTTATCCATTGTTAAGAATTCAAAAGTTGCATAAAATTGAACTTTTGATTAGAGTTGCCCATGATGTCATGATGATAGTTTGTATATATGTAGGAAATATGCTGGAGTTCGATTCAAAATACTAATCCTAATGATTAAATTAGAACTTGTTAATTACCATCAAATCTAATCCAGTTAGCATCTGATTAGAGGGCAAATTTCTAATAACAAACTCATAAAAAGAATTGACACTTTCAAAACGATATATTTTTTTTTCAAAAGAATTTTTGTAACCCGACCTTTGATCAATACAAGAGATACATAACAAGCATGGTATTTTTATATATATACCCTAACAAGTTTCTTGTATTGAATTGAAACTGGAATTTTTTATTTCCAGAGTTTTGTTTTATTACTCAAAAAGGTAGTAAACTCTAATCAGATAGTGCACCTTTGAGAAAGCATAATAAATATTAACATTATATATGAACCAGATTTACAATACTAAATACCAAAAGGACTTATCATCCACACCAGTCAATAAAATTAGCTTACCAAGTGCATGAGCCTTGATTTTCTCCACTTGGGCCAAAAAAAAGAAGAGAATTTTGCTTCACAAGCTTCTTTTCCAACACACTCCGAACCTCCTCCCAAGTTCAACTCTTTTAACCAACCCCTTCAGACTCACAACTATTCTGTATTTTAGAAAACTCAAGAACATACCCTGTATAAAGGCAGAGATGAAACAAAAGGTTTAGGGATTGAGGGTCTGACTGTGAGTTTCAAAATGAAGTTGTCACAACTTGGAGATAAATACTACTTGAGATTATTATTATTATATTACCTCTTGATGTTGCTTTTTGTGAGTAGCTGCGAAGGAAGAGACTTGGCTAACTTATTTACGCAGAGTGATAGCTTCTTGCCAGAAGAACTTCACAAAGTGATTGAAAATGAAACAACAAAAGGTGATGAAGAGCCAATAAGAAACTGATGGATCCTCGGTTGCAGCTCTCCATCGAGAGACCACCAGAAGTCCATGAGGATTTGCAATATATACCTCCAGAATTTTTCATTGTCCTGCACATCACTCTACAGCTCATAGTTAATATGTAAATGTTTGTTTCCCTTTGACTTCTCTATATATTTAGTTGGAAAAGTGAGAAAATTGTCCTTAATGGAAGATAAATCCAAGGGTGTGAAATTGTTCCCATTTCCCATCCCAAATTCAAGAAAATGGTAAATAGTTGGAATTTCCTTACACTTCACATATTATTCAATCAACAAGATTTCGGAACCCAAATAACTCCCATGTCCTCAAATGAGATGATAACTGATATAATACTTCTCACCCGTTTCTTTTAAGGGCCTTAGATCGATTTACAATGACATTTTGGTTTTATGAAGAGGGGCCCTCTATATCTTTACTCTTTGGAACAAGAATGGCAAAAAGATGTTTTGAATCAAAGCATTACATATCTTTTAAATTATTTCGCAAGGAAAAAAAAAAAAGCTCAGCTGACTAAGAGTATCAATATATAGTAATTCAATATACAGAATAATGTGAGTTAGTCAGCATTACACTCGACAGGCTCCAAATAACCTTCAGCTTCATCAAGCACTTGGTTGATGGGTGGGTGAGTCTTCAAGTAAATGAGCATTAGAGAGCGCTACATTCCATGCAGCGTAGCTTTCCTGACTACAGCTTCAACCGACACGATTTGCAAATAAAAGCGCTACCTGGACGGCCCATAAACTAGGGTCACTCATAAGATATAGCTCCGCAAACTGCTCAATAAGATTCTGTCAATGAATGTCATTGTAACCATTTCATGTGAACTTGTGTTTCTGGAAGTCGCAGAAATTCTAGATCTTTCGCAAACTTGATCCTTACGCCCGATGAGGCTTGAGATGGGATCTGCATCTCTCCAATTGGATCAAGTTTTGTTTCTTCCATAGAATTCTTTGTAAAGTCTCATAAATATTCCTACTCTTCCTCAGCTCTAGAAGCACATCCATAAACCACCATACAAAAAGCCAAGCAGATAAAGTGCATGTAATTTCCAAAACCAGTAAGACACAGCTGAAAACTGGAGATTCCCTTTCCAGAGTCGAGGTGTAAGAAAAAATGCTTGCTTCCAGCTTCTCCTAAAAAGAAGGAAAAAGAGTCCACCTTTGGCAACTTACTCAAGATTCCATTGCTTGGACAAATACATGCTGCTATCTTTAAGCGTACACCCAATGCTTGGGATTGCACTCAGAAACCAATGTGTGTAGGGAGTGGCAATCTCTGGTGTGACCCACTCTATCGTAGCAAAGAGTCGCCATCAGGAATATTTTCCAGATGTTTCGCCTGTCTCTCGATCCTCATGAATAGTTTCCAAAGCAATTCATTTGCCTCTGAGAAACCTCATGTCTGTCAATAATTATTTTTTGTCTATTTTATGAGCCATTTTTTCTTGGGTAACATCTAACCACTCTGCATCCCGAAAATGAGTAGAATTTAAAACCTCATGGAATAATACGTATTCTTCTTCTTTGTATTGCCAAGAGTTAGATTGATTTAATTCCCATGACCTCAAGTAAAGGTTATTTATAAAGAAGTTTAGATACTTCCAGTATGGGAAACTTGGGAAGCAAGAAAAGCATAGCGCCTTAGAAAAGGTAGTGAAGCTCTGTCTCTCCAGTGTCCTAAAACCAAACATACTCTCAAAACAGAAATATATTTCCTGCAAAGCCAAAAGTAAGTCATGCCAATTTACAGATCTGTCTTTTTCTTGGATGCCTAATATGTCAACCACACAAACAAGATTCTTAATCCAAGTTCCACCGGAAAATCTTTTAACCAAGTCTAGGGATCAGCTTTGAATCTTCTTTGTGCAAGTAAAACATGTGCAGACCAATTCACATCCTCCCACCAGGGAGGAGCCCCCATCCTAACTCCAAATGTTACCAGGAGCAGGTCCTCCTCTACCAAACATCTCAATGGACTGCATGATAATGAGCATTCTGATTGCAAAAAGCTCAAGTAAATACTTTTTAGAACCCCTTTCAAATCCATTTTGAGGCTCCACTTAATAATACCTTCCCCAAGTATCTTGTCTCTCTGCTACTTTTGGGCTTACATATCGCTTCTTTGCTGCTCACTGCAATATGCATTTCCTAGTCTCCTCTGAATACATCTGTCAACCGAGGGAAAGAGAAATCCAGATTGCACTAATCCATGAAGACAACTTTACAGAAGACAATGATACATCATAATCCTGCATGATGTCTTAAAGAGCACACAGAACATCAGTTAAAGAGCCTCCTTTTAGAGTGGAAACACTTCTGAGGTCCAGGTCTCCCGAACCTGCAAGAAGTTCATTAAGCAGTTCTTAACAAACCAAGAAAGGCCAACCATATGGGAAACAAATTTAGGTAACCACCACATGGCAAAGGGTGTTCTACTGCAAATCATCCATTTCCTCTGGAGCTATCTACGATCAAGTACACTCCATAGCATGTGTGTAAAACTGAAGAGATCCACCCCAAAAATATGCAGCTTGCATATTTAAATCCTGGAAACATCACTAATCTAACTTCTTTATCTTGACCCCATTAATGCAGAATTACAAATGTTCGAAGGAGCTTTTAATGACAACCAGCTTACAGCTAAGCCAAACCATTAGAGTTACATGTAACTCCAAACACTCAGACTTCCATGTTATCACTCAGAGAAGGAAATTCAGTGCCTTGTATTTCATTGAATTGCTCCATTGAATGGAGATTTGGTAATAATGTTTGAAGCAAGGCACCAAGTACAAGATATGCTTCCCTTTGTGACAGAAGCAAATTCATCTAGGAGTACATTATTCTCAATTAGTTTTCTTCAAATGCAGGAAGGCTCAACCACAAGCACATAGCAGGGAAGAAGTCTGAAAAGTAAGTTATGCAAAAATATCCATATTTAATGCAAACCTTCCAAAAGGCGTAATTGCTCAACCATCCTAGAGCAGAAGCTTTTCAGTCTACAATGTTCCTTTTCCCCAGCTGTTATCCATAAATGATCAAGAGTGAAAAGCATTTTTATACCAGTGCCAGGCGTTGCCTCCTTTTGAAAAGCTTCCCAAGCACTTCACTAAATGTCCAGTTACGCAGATTTCTTTTGCTAGAATTTGGACAACACTTTCTGTATTAAAAACGTTGATATGGTTGAAGCATGGATATAGTCTTGAATTCTACAAAACAAAAGGAAATACATCATTAACATCAGTTCCTGCATGAGAAAGTGAACTGCTACAATTATGAAGCGGTTCAGGAACTTCCATGCAAATGAAGCTAAAAGCTTAGAAACTTTGCAACAAGGGGAAATTGTCAGTGTGTAAATCTATAAGCTCTGTTATCTCACCTATAGCTTGCAGTTTGTTAATGTGCATCTCTAATTCCTAGATAACCGTGGTCATAAATCAAAACTTTTGAAAAGACACTTTATTATAGGAGAAATTGAAGCTAAAAGAGCATCAAATTTCAATTAAGTAAGCATTTCAAGAAAAATACAACAAGAAGGGCTTGGGTGCAATAGAAAAGGCCAAGTATACAGTCCAGAAAGACTCCTACCAAAACTAAGTGTATTATTATTTATCTCACACAAAACATAGGAATATGTGCATTGTATTATAATAGAAATGAAAAGAAATGAAAGTTATAACAGGTATTAATCACAGGAAAAAAATAAAGACTCCAAAAATGGCCCAGATGCAAATTGGTTAAAAAAGGAACTAATGACAACATTTCCAGCTAAAGCAGACACAAACTCACAACCAGAGATTGGATGACAGAAGCTTACCTTTAAAAGAATGGTTG